>OY720442.1:26794187-27397536 GCA_963082915.1 Dolichopus griseipennis | reverse complement strand
GAAAATACAATGTATTTTGTTTACAATTCTGATTGCGTCAAAATGAAATGTCAAAAAATTTAAATTTTTTCAACAGAAACTTTCTTTGAAAAGTATAAATTAATATTTAGACAAAATTGATATTAATTTCGTTAAAAAATTTTTCTTCAATTATTTATTGGACTGTGGTGAAGAAATAAGAGTTTCCATGACCACAAAAATAAAACTTAACTGACAAAAATTCAAATTAAAACTCCAAAATTCAAATAACTTAATTTTTTTTTTGTGTATCCAAAAAATTTTCGATACTCAATTTAACAACACGCGTCGTGAAAATGGGTCGCGAACACAATGTAAAATGAATTTACGATCATGAGACAATGTGAAATTTTTAAGTTTACATTTACGATCATGCGACAATGTATTCACGACGTCGCAAAGACATTTACGATGTCAGGGTAACTCATTTATTTTTTCACTGTGCTGATATTTCAGTTAAAAAATCTATAATATTTATAATTATTTTCAATATGGTAATAAAATATCTAAAGATAACAAATAAATACAAACTGAAATTACAAAAAATGAGAAGCATAACATAAAAACTTACAACCTTATTTAATATAAGAAGGTAAATTTTAGCAAATTTTCAATTACCATTATCCAATATGATTATTAAAAACTTCAAAAGGCTGGTTTTCAGCAAAAAAAATTAAAATACCCACCCATACTAGAGTCCATTTAATTTTATATACAGTTTAAGTAGAAATATTGAAACAATTATGCATTTTAAAAACCATTTTTTTTTTTTGTAAAGATTAGTAATCAAAAAACTTAATAAAATAATTTTTTTCAGGTTTTCTGTATAAATAAAAGCGTTGTATTTACTACCTATAAATATAATTTAAATAATATTTTTATAGTCGTTATTTGGAAATTAATTTCCTTATAAATATATAATTTTAGTATATACATATGAAGAGTGCAGGCAAATAACAATCAATGTCAATTTTTTTCGAAAATGCAATATGGGTATCATTGGAAAGGCAAAAATGAGATCTTTCGTTCTGTCAATAATAAATAATGTAAAACCAAACAAGTTTAAAGTTTGAGCTTGTTCAAAATTTCCTGTACAGGGAAAGAACAATCAATGTCACAGTTTTAATGGAAAAAACAATCAATATCAGTTTCTTTTTAATATGGCAAATTTTGAATTGTTTTTAATGACTTGACTTGACTATTACAAATAAAAATGTTCTAACGGGAATTTAAAATAACATTTCCCGTTCGAGGCCATAGTTACATGGAATGTGACAAAAATATGGGATTAATAAAACAAAATGTTAAAATAGAATTGCCTGATGAATGGAACGATCATGTTAAATCTTCACGGGTCAAACCCTCGCCCTTTGTCATTATTAAAAGTAAACAAGATATTTTCAAAAACTGGGGCAGTTATTTGGAAAATAATCATTATAAAAAAAAATCTCTATTTGCAACGAGGCCAATTTCTGAAATCTACATAACAAAGGAACACAGTGGGACACTCCAATTAAGAAACACATATAACGGCCCATGGAATTCGTACATAATCAGATATAAAAATACTGGTAACAGTTCACAAAATTTAAAGCCTTCTTACACTAGCCTAATTCCACTTTCATCTGGAAAATATAATGATTTAATGGTACTTAAAGAATTTTGCAGAGACGAAGCGCAGCGGTTTTTTGAAGCACTGCCGCATTCGAATCAAGTTTCGGACACAGACGATAATAATTAAGCAAATCCATACGTTTTAACGTTATAAAAATTTAAACTTAATGAATTACTTAATTTGAACTATTTATGTTTTATTTTTTGTTAAATTATTTTTTGTTTGATTATTTTTTCCTAAATTTTTAATATTTGATTGTTTTTTCGTACAAAACTGAATTTTTTTGAAACTAAGTTTTTTTTTTTGTAAATAAAATAAGAAAATATTAAATTATTTTAATTTTTTTGTATTGTATTTCTTTAAGAATAGGATAAACATTAATTATGAAGCTTGTTTATAGACACTTTCACAACATTTTTATACGCAAGAAGTCTTTGAAAATATTAATTGAATTTTCTCAATTTCTAAAAAAAGTGACGTTGATTGTTATTTGCCTGTACTCTTCATATGTATACGTATTAATAATTAATATTCAATCAATAAAAAAAACATATAATAATTTATTTCCTATGAACTGTAAACCGGCCTTTTTCCAAAAAAATTAATAATAACAATGTATAACACATAAAATTTCTATTTTATTTAATAGAAATTTTTAAAATATGTGTAAATACAATGCGTTTTCTTTTTTTTTTTATTTTTTTTTCGAAATTTTGAAAATGTTTAAGGCAGGTTTTTCTTTTCATATATATACAAACATACATATATTTTAAGTTATTAATTAATTTATATTAATTATATATTAATTGGATTCAAAAAAACATTTATGTAAGAATAGATGAAACATCACATATTTTTTTTAAAATATAAAATCCAATCAATAATAATTTATAAAATAATATTTTATAATTAAAATTAATATAATTGTGTTAAAATTATTTTAAATTGCGAATAAAATATTTAAAATATTTAAATTTTTATCATCCTTCATTTATATTCTTAATAAATTTTATTTTTTAAATGACATTAATAGAAATGTTAAAATTAAACTTAATTGTGATTTTGTTTAAATTTTCTTGTTTTGATTAAAAAAAAAAATATATTAATTAATTAATTAATTAATGAAATAACTAAAATTTTCAGCAAATGAAAAAAAAAAAAAGAAAATTAATTAAATATTAAACATTTTAAAAAATATAAAATAAAATATATTTTAAATAAGGGTTAATCGTTAAATTTAATTTGTTTTATAAATTAAATTAAATTTGTTTTTTTTTTTTTTTGTTTTGTACCAGTTATAAAATGACTGAATAATTGAAAAATAAAATCAGTAACTTTCTCTACTTATATAAAATCGCACACATTTATTATATTTAACTTAAATGAATTGTATGAAACATATTTTCTAATTACTTTTCAATATTTTTATTGCATTAATTGAATTTCGAATATAAGTTTCTGAATAATTATGTCATTCAATCTAATCTCTATATTTTAAAAAAAAAAATTATATTTAACAAAAAAATAAATCTAAATCTTTAAGTGGTGTCGGGAGAATCAATTCAACTTGGTTCATTTTGACATTTTTCAATTCCACTCAAAAATTTGCCGGTGTCGGCTAAGTCAATTGAATTAGTTTCAATTAATTGAATCAAGTTGTTTCAATTTTGATTTTTTGACAACAGAAATGTCAGTATTATAAAAATAATTTAAATGAAAAATTTTGTTTAGTTTTTAGACGATTTTTTTTTTTGTGCTGCATTATATTTACTACTAATAATTTTTGCAATGAGTTTTTTGTGGTTACTTCCATTAGATTGATTAATTTTTCTAATTGTTTCCTGTTGCTGAAACATTTTATCTTGAAAATAATAAATAAAAATTTTCATATTTATATAAATTATTTATCTATATTTACCTTTCTAAATTACTCATTTTATGCCATAATGTAATGTCAAACACAAAAATGCATTTGAATTTCAAAGTCGACTCAGACGACTTTAAACAACACAAATCGTTTCCCCGACACCGATAGTTGATTCAAATCGACTTAAGTTGAAAGTCAAAAAAAAAAATTGATTCTCTCGATACCACCTTTTATTAAATACAATTTTGATATTTAATTAATTAATAATTAAATAAATTATTAATTTATCGAACAGTGCGAATATAATTTGGTATATATATGAAAATAATTATTAATTTAATTTTTTTTTTTTATTTTTAATAAATTTTAATTAATAAAAATGTGAAACAACTGATATAAACCGTCTTATAATTTGGTTTAAAAAAAAAATAAATAGTTCTTAGATTAAATGAAATTAAATAATCAAATAAATGAAAAAAGTAAATTCATTAATATTTATAATTTAATATGAAAAAAATTAATTAAAAAAATGAAATTAATAAATAAAAAGGAAAAGAAAAAAACAAATTGTGATATTATACATCAAAATAAAATGAAAAGTGTAATATTACAAAATAAATTATTAAATTTAAAAAATAAAAAAAATAAAAACACTATTATTATTATTGCAATGTTTTAAAATTAAAATCTTTATTTTTTTGTTTTGTTTTAATTATTAACTAATTAGTTAATTAATTAGTAAATAATTATGAATATAAAAAAAAGAATGGAAATAAAATAAAACAAACCAAAATATCAATAAAATTAATATACGTATATAATGTAAAAGTTTATAAATGTATAAATATATATGCATGTATAGATAAAATAAATTCAAGTAATTATTTTTTTTTTTTCTTTTTAATAATTAATTAAATAAAATTATTAATGGAAATTATTAATGGGAACTTAAAAAAAAAAAAAAAATACACAAAAAACAAAATCATCTTTTAGATAAATATTATATATAAAAGATAAGAAAAACGATTAAAGAAATCAAAAGACTTATGAAAGCAAACAAAATTTTTTTATTTTAAAATATATACTTATATATAAAATACACATATATTAATTTAAAATAATTAAGAAAAAAAAAATTGCATTTAAAAGACATTTTTTATTTATATAGTTGAAAAAAAAAAAAAAAATTTAATTAAATAATAAACAAAATTAAAAGAATTTTTTATCAGCAGTGATATAATATTAATATAGGATTATTAATTTTATTTCTCAATATTTATTAATAATGAAAAGCAATTTTTATGATAATAAAATAACACTTACATATACATTAAATTATTAAATATAATATATTATTTATTAAATATAGATATATTCAAAATTTAATGTATATTATCATTATTATTATTTTTCAATTATATTACTGAATTAAAAAGTGATTTAAATACAAAATTATATTCTACAATCAAAATTGTTTGTTAGAACTTTACTATAGATTCGATCCCTGGTTCGAATTCAATAAATAGGATATAACAATATATAATTATATAAAAATTAAGTTATAATTAAATATCTATCAGCTGGCCCACATGTCTATTTGGCAAAGGGTCTATAGTAATATAAATTATATATATATAGTAATATAAATTATATTTGCTTTAACCCAAAATTTATAATTCTTTCATCTCAATACTCGTACACTTAATATTTTCAGTTCTATGAGGTATTTTTACCCATATTACTCTTATATTTTTTTAACGTAGTCCATATAATAATTGTTCATATTAATAATAAACTTAAATCATTTTTAATGATATATTTCTGTAAATTTACTTAATTAAATTTCACAGTTTAAACTTCAGTTATAAAATATATGAAATTAAATTCTAAAATTAAACATTTAGTGAAAAAAGTTGGCTATAATTATATTTTGGTATATATTTATATAATATATTTATGTACGTATATAATTAAAAGATAAGCATTTGTAAATGTTCCTGAATAATGCAAAATTAAGTAAAATTTTAAATATTTATTTTTTATTTTTTTACTTTGAATTTAAATCACAGAATTTTTAATTTTAAAATACAAAATTCATTAAATATTTCTTAAAATTTAAATTTTACATCATATAAATAATTTGATTTAATTTGTATATATGACAATCAAATATACAAATTATTAACCAGTTTTATAAATAAAAAACTCATTTAAATGCAATTATTCTTATTTTATTTTAAAAAAAAAAAACAAAATATATGTTCTTATTAAAAACAAAATGTTACTTTAATTAAGTAAATACAAAAAAAAAAAACAAATATAAAATAAAATAAAATAATTAATATCGAAATTAACAAATTAGCAATGCAACTTAAATAAAAAGAAAATATTAAATTAAAATTAATAAAAAAAACATACTGTCATCATACGTATACTTTTCTTGCTGATTTGTTTGTTTTTTTTTTTTTTCTCTTTATAACTTTTCCCTAATTTTTATTTAATTTTTTTTTTTTATTATTATTAACATCTTAAAATATTATTAAATAAGGGAAATTTAAAAAAAAAAAAACACAAAAGAAAAGTATAAAACCAAAATTAATGAAACAAAATAAATTTATTAATAATATATATATTTAATAAAACTTTAATTATATATAAAATAATAAAAACTCATCCATTTTCTTCAAGAGACATGAAAAATTACAATATATCAAAAATAAATTTCAAAAAAAAAACAAAAAAAACAAAACAAATTGTTATAAAATGAAATCAATAAAAAAAAAAAACCCACTATAAAAAATATCAAAAAATATTTAAAATAAAAAACCTACAAAATATAAAATTAAAACAAAAAAAAAAAAAAAATAAGTTGGCAATTTTTATGTGAATTCAAAATAATTTTCTGTGATTTTTGCAATTAAATTTTAAACTAAAAAATAAAAAAAAAACAAAAAAAAAACCTTACAAATGAAATAAAAAAATACACTAAGAAAATAAAAAAAAAAATAAGAAGCCAAAAACAAAAAAAAAAAATAAATAAATTAAAAGATAAAATACAAAAAATAGTAAGTGTGGATTAATTAAACAAAATTCAAAACTAATCAAATGAAGTAAAAAAAAAAAAACAAAACAATAAACACACATTTTAAAAACCAAAAACAAAAAACTAATTTTAATCTTGTTTGGTATACCGTTATTCGTATAACTACTAAATTTAATTTCCTCGTCTTCAATTTCCTGTTCAATACTTCATACAAAACTCAAAAAGTATAATTGTCATCACAATTCACAATAACTATTTGTTTGATAATCCCATCACAATTCACAATAACAATTTGAATGAATATTGAAGTCGGCTTATTTTGCTCGGCTTAAATAGTTCACCACTGCAATAATACTAAATTTAATTTCCTCGTCTTTAATTTCCTGTTCAATACTTCATACAAAACTCAAAAAGTATAATTGTCATCACAATTCACAATAACTATTTGTTTGATAATCGCATCACAATTCACAATAACAATTTGAATGAATATTGAAGTCGGCTTATTTTGCTCGGCTTAAATAGTTCACCCACCACTGTAATAATCATTAAGTGCCATGTTATTATGTTGTTGTTAAAAAGTCTTCGAAGAATCTTCTATTCTAAATTTATTTTTTTTGATATGAATGTGTAATTATGTACATATTTTATGTATACCCATATATGTATGTACATATGTACATATTTTATCATAAAAAAAAATATGTTTAGAACAGAAGAATCGATATTTATTGAATTTAATTTTTATAATTTTATATACATTATTATTATGTATACATTGAACATAAATAAATTCTTTGAATTGTGATTTTTTTTTTTGTAAAATAACTTTATTAAAAATAGTTACTTTACTTTGAGAGCGGTTCTAACAAAATTGACTGTTTTAATTTGACATCAAACATAGCAACTATATGCATTAAATATTTCACTTTACAAATACAATAAATTATAGTTTAAAATTTAAATAGACGTTTGCATATAAATATTTAAAATATGAATTCATATCAAAGTCATTTGTATTTATTATTATATTGTATAACGACGGATTATTAACGGTACTATTTAAAAATTAATTTACAAAATTAAATATTTATAAAAATATAATTTATAATTGATATCGTAATATTAATAATAATATGTAATATAATTTAAACTAATAATTGATAATTTTGTTTTTGTTACCAATACATTTTAATATCAAAGTAAAATAACGTTTATAACGTTTAAATTGTGTGTTTATTAGTTTGTTAAAAAAAAGTATACAGTGAAAAGGAAAAAAAAGGAAATTAAAAAATATAAAAAATAAAAACAAATTCTACAGATAAATGTTATATATATATATATATATATATATATATAACGTACAAGAAATTAAATAGGATATGAAATTTTTAAAATCGTTATGTGATAATCACCAATTTCATGGTTAGTTTATTTATTTTAGTTTGCAAGTCTGTAGAAATGTTCATAATTTAAAAAAAAAAAAAATCTACTATTAATTTCGAACTTAATCTAAAAATTTTTTTTTTAAATTTATTTTTAATTTCTAAAATATTAAATTGCAACAATAAATTATATCATAGTAGTACTTGACATATTCATTCTTTCTGTCTAACTTAATAAACAATTTAATAAAGAATTTGATCTAAAAAAATAAAAAATTAAAATATGACTGATAGCTCAGTGGTTAGAGTGGCGGTTTTCAATCGAAAAGTCTCAGGTTCAACTTTTGGTCAGATCATATCTTAATAAAAAAATATAATTTATAATTGATATTGTAATAGTTTATATCATAATATAAAATACATTTAACTGCCATACTTGAAAAGGCAGATTTACTCACTTATCACATTGTATGTGGGACTGTATATAAATAAATAAATAAATAAAAAAAAAACAATTAAAATTCTAAAAATGCATTTTACATTTTTATAACATGCAAAATTTGCAAATTAATAACATATCACACAGCAAATTAATAATTCAATATTTAATTCAAAATGATGTTTAACAGTGTGACAATTAATTAACAGTCTGACAATTAATTGACAAAAAAGTAATGCAAAATATTATTGTGTTAGTGAAAACAAATAATAAAATAATTTTCTAAATATGAAAATAATTAAAATACATATTTTGTTTTTTATTCTGACAAATAACGGTTCGGTTTTTCTATTTCATAATTGTTATTTTGATTGTTGTCAATTATATTTTTTTTTGTTTTTTTAAATCTATCAGTCACCATTTTCAGTCAAATATCTATGACATACTGTTTTAAAAGTGTCAATTCGAAATTATATACTTATTGTAATACTAAGTATTCTTATAGTCGTTTATTCGTATCTTCATAAGTTTAAACAAAATTCAATTTTATATAAACAAATAAATAAGCAATTTTTATACAATCTTCTATAAATGGTAATCTGATAAATTTTTAACTTCTTTTATGAGTTAACAACTCCAAATATAATTATTAAGGTGTATGCTTAAATATGATTCTACACTTGATCTCATAAATTCGAATTTCAATTATACGAAATGAAGCTAATTTCAAAAATAAAAGAGAAATTGTCAAAAAAAATCTTATTTTTTTTAAAATAATTGAATAAAATTTAAAACGTACTTCTTTCATACTTCTTTACAATTCTGTAATTGTCAAATATGACAAATACAGTATAGCTCAAAAGTATAATACTAATTTTTGTAATTCGATTTAAATTTTAAATTATATTAATATTTTATAGTGACAACTTCTTAGTTTACTTTTATACATAATTCAATATATACTTTAAAAACAGCCCTGTTACAAGGTGATAAAATGTGTTAATTATACAAGAATCATTTTTAATTTTTGTGTTTTTATTTGACAACTGACAGTTATTTAAAAAAAAAATTTCCTTTTTTTTCTACACCAGAAAATTTATAGGTTTTTTTGTTATTTTCATTGTTTTTAAAATTTATCTCCTATACACAAAATTAAAAAATTTAATTGTTATTAAAAAAAAATATTAAAATAAAAAAAATAATAATTAAATTTATTCATTTATAATTGAATAAAAATATAATAATTTATAAGTTTTTTGTTTTTTATTAATCCAGACCATTTTTTTTTTTTTTTTACCATATTATTATTAAAAAACAAATGATTTTTTTTTTTATATAATATATATATGTTTCATATAATACGAGTATTTACATAATTAATTATTGTTTTTTTTTTTCATTATATACATTTAAATACAATTTTTTTATTATAATTAATAAAAAAATTTTAATTTTTAATTAATTAAAAAAAAATTAATTATTTCTTTTTTTTTTTTTTTTGTATTTTTATTTGTATTTGTGTATAATTATTTTCCAGTCAAAAGTACAATTTACTACTTAAAATTATTTAGAAAAATAAAATAAAAAAACAAATGAAAAATTATTTGTAAAAGAATTAAATTAAAATTAAATAAAAAAAAAAAAAATAACTAAAAATAAATAAAACTTATTGTGATTTAAATAAATAAATAAAAAAAAAAAATAAAAAATTTAATAAATCAATAAAAAATACATATATATGTAACATTTAAATATATATATATGTATATATATTTGTATAAGAAATATAAATGTGAATATAATTATCAATTAAAAACTGATAAATTGTTTTTTTTTTTTTTTTTTTGTAATTTTAAATATTGAAAAGAAATATGTCTTCTTTAATTAAAAATTAAAATCCATTTATTTCATTGCTCATAATTATTAATTTGTGTAATTAAAACAAAATCAAAAAACAAAAAAACAAAAACATTATAATAACATATTACTATATAATATAGTAATTGCATACAAAAATTATTTTGGAAATTCAATAAAAATGCATGCATGCATAAAGTTTTTATATAGAGAATTGATTGCAAAAACAGATCATTAAAATTAAAATACAGATGCAGCTCCACCTTAAATTTTTTAAAATATTTTAGAAAGTAATTTCTAAGTATATTACAATATAAAATGAAATTTATTTTTTGAATTAAGTTTGTTGATACTAAAAATCATGTACTAATTCAAAAAATATATATTTTTTTTTTATTATTTTTGCTGGTTTTTTTTTGTATATTTCGCAATTTAAAATTTAATGTACGAAAAATATCAAAAATCAAATATTGCCCGTGTAATCATAGCCTTATTTTGAAAATTTTGTATGTAATTCATTATAATTCATAATATGTCATTATTTTTTTTTTTTTTTATTTTTATGATATTGTTTTAAAAATTTTAACTTTAAATATTTTGAAAAATTGATAAAATAAAAATTATTAAACTATTTGAAATACAAAATTAAAAAAAAAATTTTAGAAAATTAAATTAAAATTAATTAATAAAA
Source organism: Dolichopus griseipennis (assembly GCA_963082915.1). Classification (NCBI taxonomy): domain Eukaryota; kingdom Metazoa; phylum Arthropoda; class Insecta; order Diptera; family Dolichopodidae; genus Dolichopus; species Dolichopus griseipennis. Next base: position 27,386,621 of record OY720442.1, on the reverse strand, counting down.
TAAATTCAAATTGTACCTTTATATTTACATTTATAAAAAAGAAAAATTTAAAAAAAAAAAAAAATACAAAATCAATAAATATTGTGAAAATTAAATAAAATTGTAAAATATAAAACACCATCTGTCAAAAAACGAAATTATATATATATATGTATATATATAATGAAAAATATTTATGATGAAAAAATAAAGAAATAAAATAATAAAAAGAAAAAAAAAAAAAAGTTTAAAAAAAGAATCCCTCCTAAATCCCAAATTTTAACCACCACACTACCCCCCACACCTTTATATTCCTTTTGGACTTATTTATCAGAATAAAATCCAAATTTTTTTTTTGTTTAACCAAATTTTGTAAACCCTAATCCCATAATTTTATTTTTTTTTTGTATACAGTTGGCGACAAAAACTTTGATAGTAGAGTTATAATTTTCAAAAAAAAAAAGAAAATCTAGAACCTTAATTAATCGGAGAAAAAACAATTCAAATATGATCAATGCTGAATAATTACGATTTCTATTAATTTTTTGTTTTTTAATTACAATTAATACAATATAAAAAATAATTTACAATTTTTAAATTAATTATTTTTTTTTAATTCAAGTTTTTGTCATCAAAGTGTTGCAAAAAAAATAAAAATTAATTCCTTTTTATCCTAAAATATGAAACAAAACCCCTCAAAAATCAATATACAAAGAGTAAATTAAAATAAAATTCTAAAAAAAAAAGAGTGCATTAATCCCATTGAGGATTAATGTTAAAATTAAAAATAAATTCTTAATACAGGTAAGGAAGGTATTTGAAAATTATTATTTATCTATACATATTATATTATTTATAGGATATTTATACATGATTTTAAATAACAAAATATAGATTTTTGAATACTTCAAGTTTAAACTGAAAAATTAAACTGTAGATATTGAAAACAAATTAATTTTTAAATTGAGGTCTTATAACTCACAGACAAAATAGTTTTTTTTTTTTTTTAAACAGGTGTAGTTGGCAATCTTTTTTTTTAATTATTTTTAATAATTTTTAAAAGCAACCAGTTATCTTGAAGTGGTACACCTGGCTAATTTATGAAATATTCTAAGAATTAATAATTAAAGTTAATTGATAGAAAAAGATTATCAATATACATAAAGTTACCAGATATGTTCAACTTCAGAATACAAATCACAATAAAGTCAAAAGTTTGCAAAGTTTATTTATTGATTTTTTCATTCAACTTTTTTTAAATTTAAAATTAAGTAGTAATTTTAAATGTTACCTATTGCAATATTTTATAATTTCTATACTCCTCACTTAAATTCCAAGTCAATGAAAGAGTTAAATATTATCTAGGTATATTGTTAATTTTTTTTTTTGTATTCATCGACCTTTTTCAAAATTTATAACTCTTACTAAATACTAATTAGTAATTTTAAGTATATATTTGAAATTATGTACTTAAATTGACATAATAGAAGTTTATTAGGTTACATTTTAAATATAAATTACTTAAAACAAATATAGAGGGGATTCCCAATAATGGGGTTATTAAAAAATGAACTTTAAAATTATTTCAAAAAATTAATTATCCATGTCAAACTCAATACACACATTATTTAGTCACAATAACTTGTGTATAACTTTGTAGACGTGACGTGCACATAAACATGTTAAACGCTGGACTTATTGTAGTATACTTACTAACAGTATATCAGATATTTACAATTTTTAAAGTTAGGAAGCCTCAGCTTAAGTCAATACAAAACATATAAATATAACAACTAAATGAAATAATAATAATAATAATAGATCTTTGCAGAAGGGAGTATACAACAGTGTGATTAATTAGGAAACACTATGTATAACATAACATAAATTAATATACATCAACTTATGTTTGTAATATATAAACATATATACATATATATACGCAATTTACCTTTTCTTTCTTTAAATTACAAAAAAAAATATTTAATAATTTGCTGGTTTTTATAATGTCAATGTCAATTTTTTATTTTTAATTTCCAGTTTAGATTTATTTTACCACTACTACAATATAAATTAATATATGTATAATTAAATTGTGATTGTGTTGTATTTGTATACAAAGAAACAGAACAAGTTGTTTCCAATTACATGATAGTTAATTTTATGAAGTACCAAGTTAATATTTTAATTTCTAATGAAATTTTATCATAAAATTTGAAAATAAAAATTACAAAATTTTATTTTAAAATTTTTTGTTTTAATAAAAATTGGAAAAATATAAAATACGTAATAATATACATACTTTTCATTTATCTTAAATAAAACCTTATATAAATTTACAACAAAAGGTATGATTTAAATTCAAATAAAAGCTACGTCATGACATTTACAAGTTACGAGTAGTACGAGTGTTACGACTCACGTCTAATAAAATATACATTATATTTTATTTAAATCTTTTTCCCTCTTTTATTTCTTTTATTTTAAATATTTTTATTTTTATTGTATTTTTTTTCAAAAAGCTTTTTTTGCTCTTTAATTTTTTTTTTTTTTTAACGAATTTGTGAACGTGACTTTAGTGAAAACTATAATGGCGACTGTTATTCCATTGTTAGCCTATATCGTATTAATTTAGAAGGCCGAATTTATTTTTTAATTATTTTCTATTATTTTTAAGAAAATTTAATTTTTATTTTAAAAATTTTATTAAATTAAGAAATAAATCTGTAATTAACACAAAATGTATATAACTTTTAATTAATTTTAAAAGAATAAATTTAAAAAAAAATTTTTTTATTCGTAAATCGTTATTTGTTCGGTGGAAGAAACAGAGATAGCATTATGTTGTAGAAATGTTAAAATATAATTTTTTTTTGCTTTTGTTAATATTTTGTATTAAAAATGATTTTTTTATTTATTCTTAATATAGAAATTAGAAATTAAAGTTTTAGTATATAATATTTGAACTTTATAAAATTTAGAAAGGCATCAGATTCTGTTGTAGATGAAACGGTTTGAAAAAATTTAAATAACGGTTTCGTGCGCATATTCTTTTGTTTGATATCTTACACTTTAGATATCTTACACTTTTAATCAAAATGACTCCAAATATCACAGACATTTTGCTCTAGGTATGAAATATTTGGTCCATTTTTTCGGTTTATTAAACAATTTTTAACAAAAAACTGGAATGTTCTGCTTGCTAATGGCTCATGCTATATATATTGACTTTTAATATTTTACAAGTGGAAGTATTAAAAAAAAGGAATAGGCAGTGATTGTTGGATTCATTTTCACAAAAGGGTTATTCAAATTTATTTTATTGTTTTCTCATTTTCAACTAGAAACGGTTTGACAAAGTTCCTGTTTAATTTAGTATAGGTATGTCTTTCTCCTTGACAGCAGAGAGATCTGAATATGATGACTTAAAGTATACGTTCATAGTTGCAGCACCCGTGTATAGTAAAAAGGTTTTTATGTATTTTTTTTTTTAAACGCTAACTGCGTTCAACTGTTAGACTAATAAGCCTGTCTATACCATATGCACATGTTGGAACAGAGGGTCATATTATTTTCATGCTATTAGAATTAATTTTAATGAATCCCACATACAATTTAAGCCTGAAATAGTTCTAGGCCTTATAACATGTAGAAACGTCTTATATTTTCAATAGATACAATTATATTTTTATATACGAGTATATTGAAATATTTTATATTAGAGTTATATGGTATTCTATTTCTGGGAGTTATATTATTCAATTAAATTATTTGTTTATATTGTTATATTAATTTTTTTTTTATTATTGATTAAATCATTGTTGACTACATAAACAAGCGAAAATGCCGAATACGGAGCGAAAACAATTCTCAACAAATTCAGCAGGTTTTATTGCATTCTCAACGTACGGTGTGGTTTACAAGCTGGAGGTATAATCGGGTCATATATCTTTAAAAACAATGCTGAAGCTGATGTTACAACGAAAACACCCCGTTACAGATCGATGCTGAATGATTTTTGTTTCAAAATTTGAATGGTATCGACCCGTTAGTGTCTTGCTTTCAAAAAGGTGGTGCTTCATCTTATATACTGCTATCGCAACAATTGATTTATTAAATAATATTATTTCGACAAATGGTCAAATTAATTGGCGTCCAAATTAATTGCGAAGTAAGGTCTAAATTACAAAAAAAATTGTCCGAACGATTGAAATAAAAATAAAATTTGACTTTAATCTTAATTTAAATGTGTTTTATTTACAGTGTTCATATTATTATCATTTATTCTATATTTACAGTGTCACAAACGTAATGGCAAATTTTGTATACCATTAGAATATACTAAATCTATTTCTTTCTCAGCTTTATTTTGAAACTTAAACTGAACTAATCGCATTTTTTCATCAAATAAAATTAACTATTGAGAAATTTTTCAACATGTCATTATTAGTAATTAATAGAAATAAAAGTAAGAGTTAATTTATTGCAATCAAATAAGCAGAACGAAAATTTCTAATCAATTATAATATATTTATAATTAAAATATTAATACATAAATCAGTCAAAACAAAATTTCAATTTATTATTAAAAAAAAAACATTTCTCCGATTTTAATTTGATATGAGAAATAAACGAGTTTAAAAGTCTACTCTGATTGTATAGGTTTATATAATTTTAGAAAAAAAAGTTGTTACTAAAAAGTTCATCAATATATTATTGACATTTTTAACATATCATATTAATAAAACTATTTACAAAAACTTTTTACCACTCTGTAATTAACTTTCTTCGTCTAACCGTCTGTTTCTCCAGGTGTTTATAGAATTTAAAATAAAACTCAGTTTTTATACCTTTATTTCCTACATGCCAAACAAACTGAAGTTTTTTAAAGGGGATAGATCCTTAGTACTAAATATGAGGTCTTAAAGAAAGTATTGTTGTGTGACCTTTCATTTAGGAGCTGTTCAGATTTAAAACTTAAAATTTGTTATTCTTTTTTCACACCTTTAAGGAGTATAGATCATTCACCAAGTTTATTTAGATTAGGCTTCAGTTTCTTTAATCGTTATAACTATGGTATAAGATTATAAATACCCATATGTTCATTCCATCTATTATCCTACATAAGAGTATTTATATATTTGTATTAAATCTTATTTTATATTACGATATAATTATACAATTTACGATATTTTTTGTAAATTTTGATTAGCTACAAATAATTGTTAATGACTTTTGCGCATGTAGCAATAAAAAAATTTGGTGAATTGCTTTGATATTCGGAACATTGTGACCATAGAATTACTAGTACTAGAATGGCAATAGAGAAAAAATTTTCAGACAAATTTCAAAATTTGGTACGTGTACCGTTTGTATGTATTTACTAGTTTCTCCGCGATTCATTTCATTTTGAAAGTGAAATATAAAAGAAACTTTTAGTACGATTTAAGTAAGATTTCAAAGTTAAAAGTAAATGAAAACAAATTATAAAATATTATATTCCAAAAATTTGTGTGTTGTTGTGCTTTTTGAAGTTTTTTTTAAAAAACATTAAATTAAATAAAGGATTATTAAGATGGGAAGAAAGTGTTGCTTAAAGATTTTTTTTTATTTCTTGAGGTTTTACAAATATCAGCCGATTTTTTTAAAATTATTTTAAAGGTATTTTCCTTTTGGTTTTTGCTTTCCATTTTTCATTATTATTAAGTGACCGTTCTGCAAATTTACCAAAACATAGTATATTTTCGATTAGAATCAATTTGAAAATCATATTGTAATGCTAAATTTTTTAAATAATAAGTAAAATTTTGATTGAATAAAAAAAGGGTAAAGAAAACACGTTTAATTTTTTATTCGGAAACGTTAAGTTATTTGAAACAGAAATTAAAACTCTCCTTACGGTTAACATAAATGTAGATTTCATTTTTGCAAAAGGTTCGTTCACATTTAAAAATATCTAAAAATGTTTATATATACAAGATTATAAATACTTTTTGTTTTGTTCAAAAAATTATGATTTGTTTTTGATTTACTTATTTTCATTTCTACGATGAATAAATAAACCTACGATAAACCTTAAGATAAATCAAAATAGATATGTAAGTTAATTAAAATTAAACTAAAAATATACTTGTTGGAGATTCCATTATTTTTAAAAATAACTTACTGCAATTTCTTCTAATATTATTCAAATTTTTTTCTTGATGTTTTGTTCAATTATGTATTTAATATTAAAAAGTAAATATTTAAAATAAAAGTAAATTAAATTAAATAGTAAAAATCTTTATTCGAAATAACTTACAATATACAAACTGCCCAATCTTAATGAGAAACTGCCTAATAAACATTCTCATTTACTCAAATTTCAGCAATGACAGATGAAGTAGCCGTACCATTTGTATACGCATACGAAATTGCATATGTATTTTTTTGTCTGAATACCTCAGGATAGGAAATTACATTAGAAGAAAAGAGTCGGGAACATTCTTTTGCCATTCTAGAACTAGTAATTCTATGATTGTGACAATAAAACAGTTTTCGAATTTCTGAATGACGCGTCAAATGTAGTTTATGACATTTTAACTTTGATTTCAATTGTATTTTTGACGTTTTTAAACAATATCAATATTTCAATATGTTTGAATAGTTTTTTTTAATTTTAAAGGACTTCCTTAAAATTTAAGAAAGTATCTTTTGATATTTTACAATTTTCACTCAAGTTGTGAACATTTTTTAATTTTGGAAATGTGCTTTTTTAAAAACCTTCTTTTTATTCCTTGTTCATTTCTATCTCCTAACACATTTGAATAAGTAAAAGTTGGAGTTAGGTTTTTTTCTATAGTAGGTATGATTTTTATTTAATTTTTTTTTTTTTATAATTTTGCATACGAATTTGAAATTAAAGAGGAAATATCAAATTAAAAATAATATTTAAATTCAATTCAGTATTAATATCAATAGGAAATCTATTATTATTTACATATATTTTATTAATTAAATGCTGTCGTAAGTTAAAAAAATTAAACAAAAGTGTGTTTAGATAACGTTTTTTTTTTGTTGTGGCAGGGGAAAAACAAAATCGTAACTATGAATTTATCTGTAACTTAAATATTATTGAATTAATTTAATAAGTTTCTAAGATTTGATAAAGATTCTTCTGGTTTTATTGAACTTAAGATACCTACTGAAAATAATAGATTTTAAAATCAAACTTTTTAGTACAAATGCAAAATTTGGTTTTGGCTTTAAGAATGGACTGTTAAAAATAAAGAAGTTAATGAAATGATTATATGCCTCTTTTTTTAGTTAGAATCTTCACTTTTTCTTAGGTCCTCTTCCCTTCTCTTTCTTTTTTATAAATTTTATACTTTTAAAGTAGGTAAATACACTCTAAGTACTCTTTTTAGAAATAAGTTACAAAAAAAGAGTTAGTAGAAAACTTATTATTAATTAAATGTAATATTAAAACGTTGAATTGCTTTCAGTTCCATGATTTAGTAAAAGCAATTAAAACGATTTTAATAAAAATCAAAAATTCTTTAAAATACCTAGAATTACTGACTTTATTAAAAATAATTTAAATCTCTAATTATATTTTCCAGCTATTCTGAAAAAATTTAGTGTCCTTATTTCAATATGATTTTTTTTTTATTAGTAAGTAAGTTTTAAAGATTTAATTTCAATTCAAAAAGTTCTAATAGTATAGTAATATAATTTATAGCCTTGAGGAAGTCTTGGAATAACGAGGGAACGTTGGTGAAGAGGTAAAAAATAAACTGTGTTTTATTGATGTCCTGATACCAGATAATAAAATAAAAAAAATTTCCACCTGTTTAGCTATAATTAGCTGGCCAAATAAAAGCACACCAGCATAGTCAACTGAACCTTTTTTAAATTGGAATTAGTTTAATAAACGAGCATTATTTACTTTTGTATTGTACTCTTTTCAACATTATTTACTTTTGTACTCTTATACGGAAAAGACACTTATTTCAAATTTTGATCTGGGAACCCTGATCTGATATAGCTCTCAGAAGTTAATCAATTTTTTTTTAAAATAAAATAATAGGTGCATATTTCATTGAATGTTGCGTGCAGATTGTGAAGCTTAGAAATGTAAATTAAAACAAAATTTAGTAATGGAATTTCTATAAATTTTTTTTTGGCATTATAAATGAATTTTGAGATTTTAATAAAATTAACAGCCCCGGTCGCGTAAGGGTTAGGACTTTGTATTTCAATCAAAGAGCCTCGGATTTAAATTCAGGTCAAATTATATGTAATAAAATAATTTAATTTATAATTTATATCATATTAGCACATATCATAATATAAAATACTCAGCTGCTCCACCTGTCTGAAAAGGAAAGACTGAATCAAATCAATCACTCTTCACATTGTATGTGGTATGGGATTGTACGAGGGTGGTATGGGATTGTACTTAAATAAATAAATAATAAAACGTTTACTATGTTTTACAAATTTAAATTGTACACAGTTCGTTATTAGTAAATAGCTGTTAGTAATAGGGAAATATTCAAAATTATTATTATCTAAACGTAGATCAGAAGTTTTCATTGTACATTTTCTTTGTTGCGATTTTAAAATTTTTAGCTGGTTTTTTTTTTAGACTTTTTGTTAATAAATTTAATTTTAATATTAAAGATTAGTAATCAACAAGTTTATAAAAGAAATATACGATTTTTGTTTTATGTGCATATAATTCGGAAGAGAGAAATGATTTTGATTCTTCCGTATGGTCACATCCATAAAATATAATAGATCATGGATATATTAAAATTATTTTAACGTTTGTTACGCATTGCATTATTAGAAATAACGCATGACATGATTAGATATGGAAAACTATATATATAAAAAGTATATAATATATGTATAATAATAGTAAGTATGTATACAGACCAACTTGGACTAAATTTATTTTTAATCAAAGTGTTAAAAATAATTTAAATGTCTACCATTTTCCTGTTGTCAAAGGAAACAATGGTTCCCAATGGCAGACAAGAGTTTATTACAAGACATTTTCCAACGTTCCTGGCTGAAAATTGATATTTTTAAGCGAATATTTTGTTTTAGTTCCTGTTTTGTGGTTTCTTAGCTTATACCCGTTTGTTTATGGAACCTTCAAAAAAAAAAAAAGATCATGAGCCATCAAATCTGAAGAACGAGGGGGCAACGAAAAATGAGAATTTTTTGAAATTATCCTGTCATTCGGTTCCATATGTCACGATTATTAAGAACTACCGGAGGTAAAAAGTTTTTCAACATTGTCCGGTATACTACTCCAGAGAGGGTTTCTGGATTCTCATTTAGAGGGCGTTTTGTCGCTGATGGACTGTTCTCGAATTCTTCATACCCCAAATTCGCAGTTCTGTTCATCTAAATGTCATTTTCTGTACTTCTGTTTCTCTTTCCGTTCATCCGTTCCACCGATAACTTAAAAAATATTACAACTAAGGTCATGAAATTAAAAACAAATTATACTTGAAACTCTGTTTATAGAATATTTTTTTTGGCTGAAATCCGACTAGAAGAGATCAGAACCTTTACATAAAGTATGTCACAAACAACAAACTTTTTCATCTTTCATCAACAAAAAATACTTGATATATCAATTTTTTTCGAATTTTAAATACAACTTTTATAATAAGTACTATCACTGGTTTGTACGAGTATCTCAGTGTTGACAGAGTCAACTATATACATTACTTATTTTTTAATTAAATCATTAAAGAAAACCACTATTTTCCAATTTTAATTCAAGGTACAAAACATTTTCCTGCACTTTTATTTAAAATTATTTAATATCTTATAAGTAAACCAGTTATATTTTAAGTTGACCACCAACTCCAACACCAACCACCAACCAAAATATCAACTCTATATGTTCAACATTCAATTAGTGCAAACTTTTTATAGTTTTTTAAGTGCAATAAAGCATCTCATTTTTTAAATATTATTTTATGAACTTTTCATTATTTCATTTACTTCAGACCCAATTTTCAACCGCATTAAGATATTTGGAAGGAAATGAAACAAGCTATAGCTTCATAAATTGTATTATTATTGGCAAATACCTTCAATATTATCTAGATTTGCTCTAGCAATTTAAAATTAAAGAAATTTTTAAGGGAATTAAAACGACAACATTGTCTTAATAATTTTACATTTTTGGAAAAGCCTTAACAAAGCAACAACAAAAATATTAAATTAAGCTTTTTTAAAGAAATTGATACAGAAGGTTACGTATAACGAAAGGTGAAACCAGACGAAATCAAACATGGCTTCGGATTCTTGAAAAATTCGAACGAGCTAAGAGCAAATGAACATATGTCCGAAACCAATAAAAATAGATCCTTCAAATTTGTTACAAGGGTGTTTTGTGCTGTTACCTTATGTAGACTAAAATATATTAGGAGATGGTTCGAGTACCTCTCACATGCTTCCCAAGATCTAATAATTTATTAATGGATAGAATCGTAAAATTTAGAACATGCGTGTGCTTCGGAAAGGTCTCCTTAACAAGCATATACACACTCGATAATGATAAAAACTTTCAAATTAGGTTCAAGCGTGTTCTTCAATATCACTTTCATGTTTCTAAAAAATTTGACTGATTATAGGAATGTGGTTTAAGTATACCTATATATAACCTTTTCATTTTGACACTATAGTGGTTTTTTAATCCTTGTTCCACTTCTCAAAACTTTAATTGATTTGAAGTACTGATTCGGGTAGCTGCTACTCGTTTTCAGAGCTATGACAACCATAACTCCTTTATTTTAAATGATAAAAACTGATGTATTTTCCTATGTAATTTCCTCTAGGTTCTTATAAATATTGGTTACAATTGAAATTTTTCAATTTTCCCAATTTTCATTTCTCAGATTTAATATTTTCTTACTTTTTAATTCTAATTTTCCATTATTGAAAGTACATTTTCCTGAAAATAGAAGCTATTCTTTAAAATTGGAAAAAAAAAAATCAAAAATATATTTATGAAAATTTAAACTTTATTTTCTTTTAATTTTTTTTTTAATAATGTGAAAAATACAGAGAAAGTTGAGTTGATTTTCTTTAATTTTCTTTTTTGTTGTTGTTGTAAAATTAAATATTTAAAGAAAACAATATGTTTTTAATTTTATATATAATTTAAATTATTAATTTAATTTAAACTGTAGAATAATTATATAATTAATAATTAGTGAAGAAATATCAGTATTAAAAAAAAATATGATGTGAATTAATTAAATTTAATGGTTATAATCTCTAATAATTAAAAATAAAAAAAATATTAAAGAAATTAAATTGAATTTTAAATTAACTTTTTGAAATATTCAAAAAAAATTTCCAATTTTGGTAAATCTGAAAATATTAAGAACCAAAAACGAAAATTTTAATATTCAATTAAAAAATGCAAATATTCAAAAAGCTGTGAGATATTGATTTGTTTTTGTTTTGTTGTTTTTTTTTTCTTTTTATAAAAATTTTATAAAAAACATTAATGTTTTCTTATTTAAATTTGCGGATAAACAAATGAAGACACATCATATTCATAAGTATTTAACGTGGTACTCTCATTCCTCTACCCATACCACCTCCAGGTGGTCCAGCAGCGTCTGATTGTGATTTTGGACTTTTAATTGTTTCATCAACTGATAGTATCATACAAGCAGCTTCACATGCAGCTGTTAATGCATTTATTTTAATAACAGATGGCTCCCAAACACATGCTTCAAAATTATCTGCGATATGCTCTTTCATAATGTCAACACCATACCAACAATTACCTGTAAAAAATAAAAAAAAAATAATTTTAATTTAAATTTCGAATTATTAAAAAATATTGTGTTAAATTATATAAAAAAGTAAATCGCTATCAAGTACATATTTAAGTAATTAAGTTAAATATAGCTATCTAGCACAAATTTAGTGGGACATAAGGGGACTCCCTGGGGGATTTATGACTCTGAGAGTTTTGACTCGGTGAGATGGGTCATAACTCCCTTATACAGTCCTCAGCTAAGACGTTATTAGTAATATCAAAACTATATTTACTATATTACTAAATTAATATAGTAATATTAAAACAACAACGTCAAATATAATGTGAGTGGCGGTTACGAATATATACAGACTTCCTTGAACTATAATCACAAAAGCAATTAGCAGAGAGTTTGGTGTGGAATTCGAAATCAGGGTAGTTCCTTTTTTCTAAAATTAAGATAACAATAATTTTACATATTTAGTACATTTTGAAAAAAAGGGCAATCCTAATTTTCTAATCACCGTCTAGCATACATAAATTCTAAAATACTTTGTAAAAAGGGTCAACTTTGTTTTTTTTAAACAATTTAAATTAATTTCCTAATATAGAATCTTGCATAGACAAATATATAGTTACATATTTCTTTACATCAAATATTTTACTTATACATATATTTTTATATTATCATATTTAAATCATAAATATCTGAAGACTTTCTGAAATTATTTTTAAAAATGAATTTCGACCTAAATATATTAGTATATGTCAACAATTTTAGTTATATGATGTTATGTCTCGAAAATTAGTAAAGGAAGTTATAACTCACTTAATGAGTTATAATTTCCAAAAGGAACTTATGATCCACTTTTTAAGGGACTTATGTCGCACGTAAATATTTTAAAGTGAGTCAAAGGTCCCTTAGAGATATAGTTATGACCCTGCATCATATTCAATACGAAACATAATTTAAATGAATGTCAAAATCTCCAATTGAACTTGATGATGTCATTATGGTCTGGTGTAATTATTTAATTGACAAGAATTGTAAAAATAGTGTTGGCAAAGTTATGCATAAAGTTTTAAAAAAGTGGTTTAGTATCTTTAATATTTATGAGGTATTAGATTAGATTTTTCAGATTTAAAGGAATATTTTTGAGAAAATCTTTTGACTAACAAAGAATGTAATGCCAATCGAGTACAAAACGAAATATAGAGTAAAAATTTTTACTTTGTAGAGTAAACAAAATATTGTACTTCTAAAGTAACCTAGATTTCATACTTTTAGATTTAAAATGGTGATGACTGTAGCGGCATTCCTCTTAATTCACAGAGGCCGTGTTTAAAACGATAAACATTTTTGATATTTTTGGATTTAAAATGGTGATGATTGTAGCGACATTCCTCTTAATTCACAGAGGCAGTGTTTAAAACGATATACATTTTTGATACTTTTGGATTTGGAATGGTGATTACTCTAGTAGCATTCCTCTTAATTCACAGGGGCCGTGTTTAAAACGATATAAATTTGATACTGTTAGAATTGGACTGGTGAAGACTCTAGTAGCATTCCCCTTAATTCACAGAGGCCGTGATTGTTTAGAAGGATATTTTCAGTTTCTTATATATGCGTTTTAGAATTATTCAATAATTTTAGGAAAAATGACAAACAGATTTGACATTTCAGAATAAAAAATAATGCGTAACACCCTGTATCTGAATTTAGATTAGTATAAGAAATATTATTAAAAACTAAAAAAATAATGAAATTGTTATAATAAAAACTACGCAAATTGAACGTAGGAATTAGATACACACATTCATACATTACTATATATAAATTTTCTTATAACTACACGTATTTTTATAAGCAAAAATTTAAGGATAAATTTCTAGGATTGTCTTTTGCAAAATAAAAAATTACAACAAAAATTTCTTATTTTTATACTCAAGGATATCTAGGACGTCAATATAAGTATATGGTTGATTGGTTTGTGTTGGTTTATTTTATTTATATACTTTTTAACTTAAAAAATATTTAATATAAAAAATTGGAAAAAAAAAATATTTGGCAGACACAATAAATGACAGCAACTTTCTAAAACATTTTTTTTTTAAATATTCTTAAAAAGGATATTCTTACAGTTACAATTACACACAAAATTACCTATACAATAGAATCTATATATATTAAACATATTAAAAAAATCGGGGTTAAAAATCAACTACTATTTATTAATTATAATCATAATCTATTTCCATATTTAAATAATAATTAAGTTCAATTGATTCTTTACTTAAGTAACAACGAGAGGTCAATTATTTTTATTAAGAATTTCAATTATAATTAAAAGATCAATTATTACAATTTAATCTGAAAATTACCTAGGATTAAATATAAAAAAAAAGTCAATCACTTTTGATTAATTTAATATATTCTTAGAATTGATCTGCGTTAATGATGGTTAAAATTGAATATTGATTTAACCTAACTACTTATTATTAAACTTATTTAAGTTTAAATTTTAATAATTTTTAAGGCACCATTAGTTTCTAGAACTTTATTTAAATATATACCTATAATATATAACAATTTCATATACTAAAAACATTGATATATAATTTTAATATAAAAATAATATTTTTTTTAAACTCACAGACTCTGTCTGTAATTGTCCCTGACCCTGTCTGCATAATACTCAAATATTTAAAACAATTGTATCTATTATCTAAAATCTATCTATTATCTAAAACTATTTACATTTAATGTTAAATGTATTTTTTAAAATTCAATCAAAATTTATATATATAATCTTAGATATCATATTAAATATATATTACTTTAAAACAGGTATCAAAAATCGAAGTTCTTCTGTCTTTTAGTTTTTATTACCTTTCAGGTGTTACTTTATATTATTTTTAGAAATGTCAGATTTTCTTTAAAAATTTAATTTGTATTGAAAATTTGTATAGATTTTTATAAATTTAAAAAAAAATAGTATAAGGTTACCTGTATAACATAAATAAAAATAATAGTAAATGATACACCTTAATTCATTTCATTAATTTGTATTGCATGTATAGGTACAATGGCAGTTGCAACTTACAGGTATAAATTCCAAAAAAAAAATCCAAATTTAAAACATAAAATATGTCTGTGGTAAAATGGAAGAATAAAAATTTATACATATACAAGGTATTTTTAAGGATTTTTTTCTCTAAATTAGTTTTTATGAAGGGGCGCCATTTTTAATGGCTTTGAAAGTAACATATGGATTTTTGTATTTTTTAAATTATTTGAAATTATGGATTTTATTTTAAATCTCTAATTTAAGAATAAATATTTAAATTATTTTTAAAAACAATATTTTATTTTTTTCCAAAGAAGGATTAATTTCTTTTCTTAAGAAATTTAAAAAAATATTAAGAATAGTAAATAATAATGTTAGTAAAATCAAGTTTGCAATTTCATATAATGAAAACAAAGCCAGACTAGACTAACTCAAGATATATTGATAATGACCATATTTAGGTATTTTCTAATTTTGTAAAATTTTTGAAATAATTGAAACAAATGTCTGTAGGGGGAAAATCCAATGAATTATACATTTATATGAAGAAACACATATTAGTATTCAAAAGTGAATCCATGAAGTCGGTTTTTTGATATTAATCGTACACAGATGATATGTAAAATAAATGTTAACGAATTTTAATACTATATTTGAGTTATACTCATATTAATTTATTAAATCTGACCAATGAAGAAGTGGAAGAGACGCAGTCTTTAATGTGAAAAGTTTCGGGTTTAAACCCCGGTCAGATGGCGCACAAAATTGTCATTTGTGTATTCATAATCTTATACAATAGCTGAAGCCGGATAAGCAACGGCTTAGTGAATATAACGATTAAAGAAACTGAAGCCTCGTCTAAATAAACTTGGTGAATGTAATTTTGAACCATTTTTGAATTTTAAAGAAATTTCTGCTCCTAAGAAAGAATTGAACAGCCAAAAATTAAATTTCGGAAGAATTTCGATTTAAAATTGAAAAAAAAAATTCCTATCCTCGTGCATTGGGAGCTAGTAGTTAGGCCGACGTGATTAAAAAAATCTAGTCTCGGATTTTGTGACAGAAACTAAAAAGGTGGAAAAAATAAAGTAAAGTCTCAAAAAGTGTCACCATAATTTTTGAGTGTCAATTGTTGGAATGGGCCTGAAAAGTATACTTTTTAATTTTTTTTATAATTTTACTTTATTTCTACTAAAAATGTATTATTACCTTTCTTTGAATTATGTCGGTTTGACTATACTGGGTCTTGAGAGAAGATTGTGGTTTTTTCAAAAAATTTAAAAATACGTAAGGAACTTTATTTCTGTGGAAAATATCCAAAACTTGATAAGCGTAATTTTTCCCTTTTTGAGATAACATTTGAAGTGGACTGTTTAACATCAAATCTTTGCACTGCCAAAAATAAATAAGCGTTTATTTAATTAAAAATCCCTCAAAAGTTTATAAGATGGGAGACTTAAGATGGGAAGATAATTTTCATAATTTGCCAAAACATGATTTCTCACCTTCTTGCTCTTCTAGTAAAATAGCTAAATCAACTTAAAAAAAGAACAAAACATCAATTCCAAAAATCTATTATTACAAAACCAACAGCAAGTTATTTTATGGTTATTAATAATGTTTTAAATAAACATTTTGTGTCACAAAATATTTTTAAAAATTTTCAAACACGTTTATTGAAAAACTGTAATTTTGCGGTTATCAAGTTTTGGATATTTTCCACAGATTTACACTGGAACAAGTTTCAAAAAAAAACTTAAGAAATTTTTATTTCGGAAAAAGTTCCCGAAAAATATTTTGTTCCGAAATATTGTTTCCGAATTTTTAATTTTTATTTCGTTTCGTTTCGTTTCGGACCCCTGCATTTAAAACCAAACTTTTATAATTAATGAAGGAGTTCTTTACTTTTTTTAAAGTAATCAAAATCATAATTTAATATTTCATCAACATCATCATCATCATCACTATCATTTTCAAGATTATTAAACGTCATTATTTAAACTTATCATATCCCATTTTCTACTTTCTTTCTTTGTTTGGTTTTTGTTCTCCAACCACCATCTAACAATTCACAACAACAACAACAACAACAATTTAATTGAAAAAAAATAAAATAGTTTTTATAAAAGGAAAAAAAAGAGACGGAAAATAGAATAGGGGAGAAAATTACAAAGTTTTTAGAACATAGTAAATTATGGTATGGTAGAATGATTTGTTATGAATGTACAAAAGTAACTACTTTTATTATGTATTAAAATAAAATGCGTAGTAAAATAAAAAATAAAAACAAAAACAAAGCAATAATTAATTTAACTGAAGTTGAATGGTTTATTTTTTTTTTTTTTCTTTAATTTTGAAAAAAATCAAAACAATTTTTTTTATTATTATTTTTTTTTTAAGTTCTTGTCAAATTGTGAATTTAACACAAATATATTTACAATTTTTAAATGCTGTGCTGCGACAAATACGCAGATTTTTCTTTTGTGGATTTTCTTATTTTGTTTGTGTGAGTCTTCCAACTTGGGTTGGGAATGGGAGCGTACACAAACACAGTACTACTATACTAATTTGTAAATTTAGTGCGTTTCTAAAAAAAAATTTACAGAAAAAGAAAAAAAATCTTTTATAATAAACGTCTTTCAACTTGACCTTGATTTTTTTTTTTTTTTTTAAAGATCAGTGTTTTAATACAAATAAGTTTTAAAGAGCGTTTTGTAAGGATGTGTGCGTATAAAATGACTAAGTAAATAATAATAATGTAATATAATATGAATGAATAGACATTTTTTGTTATGACGAATAGTTTAGTATGGCATATGCCCTTTTTTTTATATTTATTTTATTTTTTTAAAACTCATATTTTTATGTTATGGATTTCATTTTAGAAATTAGAAAATAGAAAATGAAGTAAATGTGTACGTGTACTTGAAAGAGAAAGATAGGTATATAGAATAGAAATTTTCGTTGATATTTTTGACATTGTGTTGTGTTGTATTGTTGTACATATTTTTGTTTAGTTCGTTTAACCCGTTTGAACCCCAGGATCTAATGAAATTATTTTTAATATTTATGTTATTATGCCGATTAGGTTTAATTGGATCGAAAGTCATTGGATAGCTGAAAGTTTCTACAAACGATTGGGTAACTGACAATTTCTACAAATGTTAATCTTTATCAAGAAGCTGACTGGGTTAATTTGGTTTTGATTTGACCAATTAACATGTTTCAGCACAATGGATCAATAAAGTTTAATTAAATAAAATCAATTTGATTGAAAATTGGCACAAGTGGTAATCTTGATCACAGAAGCTCATTAGTTTTATAATTTATGTTTTAGCATACATATAACCACGTTTCGGTTCGGCACAAGGGATTAATAAAGTTTTTTTTTGTTTTTTAAATATTTGTTGTCCTGTATAATAAATGCGGTTTAATAAATTGAGTTTAAAGTTCACGCAAGTATTACTACATATTTATAAAAAAAGATCAAAACAGTGTGTTGGTTACGATCTATTACCCCGTTTAGGTGCGGAGACTGATGGATGCCTCAATTGCCTACGAATTTTATAAACATTTTTTGATTGGATACGAAATTCAGTATAATTAAATTGGCAGGGATTTTCGATATCTAAAATTTAAGTTTTATTTAAATATTGGTACCTCGGTGAGTTAGTGGATAAGAATTTGGCTTACTAGCCGAGGAGGTGCGAGTTCAATTCCCGTTCATGTTTTGAAATATTTATTTATAAAAAAACTATTAAAAAATATGTTTTGCTTTACAAATCGCCTTGGTGACCAAAGATTATTTAAAATATACAAATCAAATATAATATAAACAAAATGAATAATATTGCTTATAAATTAATAGAAGGTATTGGAAGTAGGATGCACAACGGGGCCGTAAGGCCTATGTGTTAAGATTTCACATCCTATACTCCATAACAAACATCAACAAGTAGGTACATTTTTCGAATAAATTTACTAACTATTACTTTGTTACAAGTCCCTAACTGAAACTTCGATACAATTTCATAAACTCTATTACAGTACGGAACCGATATAATTTTAAAAAAAAAAAATACTTCATCTTATGCTCAAATTCCTAATTAGTTTTGTATACCTAATAATTCAATAACCCGAATTAGTTAATTAAAAACATACGTAATACTCGTATGTTGGATTGACATTAAAAGCAGTATAAACTGAAAAAAAAAACACTGTTGGTAAACAATTTTTTACCCTTTCTGTTGTTGTAGCTGGGTTCTCATAATAATTATCATTAATTTATCATCATTATTTTTTTCGGTTGTTTACTAAAAAAATTATTTATTTATTTTTTTTTTCTTTTTTTTTTAAATATACGTTAATTTTGAAAAACACTTTATTTTTTATAACGCTCTAAAATAAACACATATAGGTGTACATATAGTTATGTAAATACGTATAAGTATAAAATCAAAAACTTATTATAAATATATGTATGTAGAAGTATGTAAAAATGTTCAAATAAAAACAAAATATATATATATATATTTTTTAAATATACCGAAAAAAAAACAGGCTGTTTTTTTTTTCTGGGACTAAAAGTCTAAAATGAAAAACAAAAATAAAATAAAAATCATATTTACTGCGCAATTTTTTAATCTCATGGCATAAACATAATAATAACTGTATATATGTATATAAAAATATGCTTATAAAATAAGTAAATATGTATACGTGATGAATGGAGTGTGTTTTGAAAATTGAATGAATAAAAAAGGCAAAAAAAAAAAAAAAAAAAAATACAATAAAAACACAGCAACAACAATATTTTGCCGAAAACAACATATATATATATATACATATAGGTATATATATAATAATATTAAATTTGAAAACAATTTTTTTCGATAATATGACTTTCTTTTAACCTTAAATAGAAAGAATGGAAATTTTAATGATTATATTTATACGTAATATACAAATGTATATATACATATATGTATATAAGTAAACTGGATAGTAGGCAGATATAATTTAATTTATAGACACATTTTATTTTTATACATTGTACATACATATATTATTTATAGATACTTTATTTAAAAAAAAACTTAAAAATTTTTTTTTCTAAAGATTTTTATTATTTTTTTTTTTATTAATTTGAAAACTAACAATAAAATATTTTAAGATAAATTTGAAGTTCTTTTCTTATTCAGAGAATCAGTGTTGATTTTTTTGATACTTTAGTAGTTTTTTTGATAATTTCAGATAATTTTTAAGGACTTTAAAGAAATTTATAGAAATTTTTAATTTATAATTAAGAATTTTGGAGTATAGTAAGCTTATTATTTATTAAATATGAATTAAACGAATATATTTTTAGCAACAATTCCCCTAAACTATAATAGTCATATGATGTCATATGAACTTTCGATAAATATTCGATATGATTATATATGATATACAAAATCATAACCCTAACCTAACTATAATAGTCCATAACCAATCATACGCATAAAATGTCAAATACCTATAAAACATTTTTTGATTCTGAAATTTCAAACGTCAAATTCTATGACTTCACGAATGATTTCTTAATGATTGATAACGAATGATGGTTATAATAACTATTATAGTTAGTTATAAGAAATGTTATACAATCGTACAAAATCATATGGTATCTAATGACATCATATGACAATTATAGTTAGAAGTATTTCAAAGTATACCTACTGACCACACTCATCAATCTAAATCTTATAAGAACTAAATGCCGAAATCTGTGAGGAGCAACAACTTGTAAACTATTAATCTTGGCAATAGATTTATTAAAATCAAATTTTCCTAATATTATTGTGCAACGTTATTGGTGAAAAAGGTAGTAAAATTGTAATAAATTAATATTTATTTGATTACTAGCTTAGTACGTTTAATACTAAGCTTACTACTAATTGAAAAATTTTGATATTTTCAAAACCTATTTAGTACTGTTTTGTACCCTGATTTAGTACCCTCAAATTTTTCAGCCTTGATATTTCATAAATATATTGAATTAGAATATATTGTATCTAAGGATGATGTGAATATACCTCCTATGTTGTTATTTGATATCCACCTAAACCTATGTTTGTATATTTGTTTTGCAGTTACTATGTGTAATCCAATTTAATTATTTATTTTTATCAACTTGATAAAAAAAAATCACTTATATAATAATTTTATATTTCCTTTGACTAATATAGTGACTATGTAGCTCTACTAGCTAGTTGATGTTAAAAAATTGTTATCTACGTAAAACTTCATGATAAATTCCTATTTTAAAGCAAACTCTTCTACCTACATGAATAGGACCAGTTTCTACAGATTTTATTTAAATCTATCTATTTAAGTTTTTATTTTTTATTTAATTTTGTTTAACATTTCTAGCCATCTAGATTCATCTTAGATGTATGTAAGAATGAACATTTCTAGCCTAATGTAATTATTTCATATTATAATTTTAAGCTATTTCTGTATCTGTGAGTTATATTATTCAATTAAATTATTTGTTTATATTGTTATAATAATGTGTTTTTATTAATATATATATTTAATTATTACATATTTAATAAGCCATTTATTTGAGTCCAGATAGGATTATATTTTTCCAGAGATTCGTATCCGGGCTTTCGAAATGAAAGGTCAACACTTTAACCACTCTGCCACCCATACAAAAATTACTGTTTTTTATAAATACTTTTGGAATTAAAAATTTGAAACGTCCATCAAACGTCCTTTCAGTAAGGAATACGTGTACAAAAACAATTACTTATGTTTTTATGCTTGATTTGATCCAAAAAGTTTAATCTTAATCTAAGAAAAACCAATCGCAAAGGACATTAGACTCCATAGAATTATTCGTCTATAATTTTATTACTTAATGGAAAATTCATAAAAATTTAAAATCAATTGACGAACATTGAACATGTGTACATTTAGTTATTGTAATTACAATAAAATACTATTAAAATTATTGACTAGGAATTTTTTAAGTACTTTTGATTCTTAAGATAAATTTATTCAAAATTACTTTGATATCATTTTAATATGAAAATTTAATAACTTTCACAAATTTTCTTTAATACTTTTCCGAGAAAACATTTGTATATATATTATACATGTGTGCATTAATAATACACCCTGGATATATTAATTATACCCGTATGAACGTATAGTTAATCGGAACTTTTACCAGTTTAGGGTATACTAAAATTGTCATATCTTTTGTAACGCTCTAAGTCAGCGATAATGATTCAAAATAATGGGTCGGGTCAGAATCGAAAAATAAATCGATTTATATATTTGTATCCGTTCCTCGGTCCGCACGATAACTCAAAAACTAAAGGAGCTACAATTCAAAAATTTTGACAATCGTTTTTATGCAAAACCATCTTTGCCTTACTGATTCAGCAAAATTACTCGGATTCGAGTAGTTGCAATACATCATTTTGTTTTTATATGGACATTAATCTACATTTAAAAATGCTGGATTTTTGAAATTCCGCTAAAAAGAGGTTTGTTTTATAGATAAAGTTTGCCCAAAATTAGATTAATGTAATAAAAAAGGTTTGAATAGCTGTCGTACAACTTTTATTTTCCTGTTCATAAATGAAATCTAATAAGTTGTATAATTGAAATTTTGACAAGTATATTGGAAAATTGACAACTAGCAAAATTATATAATGTTTATATCTATTATGTTAACACGAGCTTCCTAGAGTTGAAAAAGTCTATTTTACACTTCCTCATCGTTTTTGAATTAAAGTTAATTATCAAAAATTACATTTTATTATTTTTGACGTAAGCAATATTTATTTACATTTAAAAGAAAATATTTTGTACTGTTGTCAATTAAAAAAAAAATAACTGATGATTAATATAAAATTTTTTTTGTCTATTAATAAATAAAGTAAAATTAAATTTTTTTGTTTGATTTAATATAATAATTTTTTATTTTTGACAACGTAGTAATAATAATAATATATGTATGTATATAATAATGCAGTAATTTAAAAAGAAAAAAAAAAATACATAAATTGATTTTAGATAAGAATTGATTTTTATATGTTCTTATTTTTTGTATTTTTTTTTTCTTTTAATTAAAAAACCAATGAAATAATTTCCATATATGTATATACGAAAGTTCTTCAGTTTTATAGGTATGTTCTATGTATGTATGTATGTATGTATGTATATGACTGATTAACGATTATATATATTATCAAATTGGTTTGTTTCCGCTAACTCAGTTCTCGTTATACTTAGTTCGTTTGATTAATCATTTTAATAAAAAAAATTTCGATTAAGTATTGATTAAAATCGATTAATCGAATTGACAAATTTTCATTAAGGAATTTTACTTTTTTTCCAAAAAAATCAGTTTTTTATTTTAATTTATTTAAATAATTAATGAAATATTTTTATTTTATTTTATTTTAAATTAACTTGCCTGTATCTATGGGTTTATTTTTCAGTCTGTCATTGAAAAGTTTGTCACTGTATAGTTAGCGAAGTTGCATCGGGTGTAAAAAGATCTGAGTTCGATACTCGTTAAACGATAAATTTTTTTTTTTTTTAATTTCAATAGATAGGTATAATAAAAAAAATTACAAATAAAATTAATTTATTTGGATAGTTTCTTTAAAAATTTGTAACTTTAAAAACTAAAATCCTGCACTTTGATAATGTAAAACCATAGACTAAATAATTATACAGACGATCAATTTCATATAAAAATTAAGTTTTTTTTTTTAGAGCCAGTCATTACATTTTTGGAGCCAGCCAGACTAAACATTTTATTTAAAGTTAAAATATTTAAAGTAAAAATATATAAATTCAAGTATTATAAAGCCTTCTTATTAATTAGTGTCTAATTTAGGCAGTTTTTTCCCATTAACCTTAGTCCAGCAATTTACTTTTATATTAAAACAATTTTGAATGCAAAAGATGTGCCATCAATTTTTGGTTAATGAAAATTTTCAAATATTTTAAGCCTACAAATTTAAAAGCAATAAAAGAACTGTTTCTTATACCAGCAATTTACTTTCATATTAAATAAGTAATAAATTCCCAATACCATAATTTTTTTATTTTCTACATTTTAGGGGGCTAGCTTTACTTATGGTAAAAGTATATTTTGGAAAAAAATATTTATTTATTTATTTTTCTTTTCTAAATTTTTTATAAAATAGATATATTATATTGAACGGTAGTACGGTATGCTGGGTATACTATATTCTTATATAGACAATTGAACTTAATGAATTCCATAGTAGTACTAGCCTTTACAACATGTATAACCTTCACAGATTTCAATCATTTGAATGTGAGTTATATTTTTCAATTAAATTATTTTAAAATATAAAATTTTCAATTTCAGTATTCAGATCTTATTTTCTTCAAAATTGCTTAAGTAACATTTTGTGGCATATGTTTGCAGGGTTCCTTAACCGCAGTTGCTTGATTGCCACATACGAGATTCCAAAATTCGATTTAAAATTTGAATTGTCTACAAGCCTCTTATGAAAGTACATAAGTCTCTCAAAACTTCTGACTTCTGATACTTCTGAGGAATACTTCTGTAAGAAAAACGCATATACCATATTAAAGTATAAGGGTGACAAAGTAACAATTAAATCCTGTTTATATAAATTATATTTACATCTGTAAATTATTATAAGTATTAAATCTTGTTGGAAAAAAGAGTTGAATAAAAGTTTGGTAACAACTAACAATTAGTTATTAAATAATGAATAGTCACTTACATAGTAAATGGGAATTTTTTTCAAACGTCTAAAAATAATTAAATTTTATTTTTATTTAATCGTAATTTATTAGTATACCTATATACAAGTATAGTATTGCAAAATGTTTGATATTAATTATATGGAAACGCAATAATAAATTTTACATAATTTTACTTTGGCAAAATTAAAAAAAAATTTTTTTTGTCTTTTATTTATAAAGTTTTTTTTTTTTAAATTTATTGCATAATTTAGTAAAATAAATTTTGCAAAATATAATAATTACAATTTTATTTTTTCTTAAATATTCTAATTTTGGTTTTGTATATAGATATATATATATATATATGTGAGTGAAAAAAAAAATTTCATTAAATATGATGACTTTAATATGAAAATTAAAAGTCGAAAGAGTTTATTTTTCAAAGTTAAAGAAAAAATTTGGAAATTTTCCAAAAGTAAAAAATATTTAAAATTTTGTTTAAAATTAAATTGTAGTTGTTTTTTTTTTTTTTAATTTGGAATATATTATTATTATATCATTAAATTTTAGACCAGTCTATTAAGATTGGTTTTAAAGGCACATTATAATTCATAATTTCTAATTCCAAATGAACTCCATCAATTAGTGTAAGTTCAAAATTAAAGCTGGAGGATCTCTTTGCCGTTACGCTACGTTTCGATTTACTGTTTTAAATAAATTTTATTCCATTGATTAAAAATTTTAAAGATGGTTAGAAAAGCTACAATTTGAAGCTGTAACTATAGACGTTTGTTTAATTCTGTTTTATTTCAAAATTAAATTAAATTTAAATGCCTTTATTGTTATTTATAATTTTTTACAAACATTTAATTGTCTTTTAATAGTATATCATATGATTTTGCAACAACTTTCAAATTTTTTTAGATTTTTTTTTTAAGATGTCAGTATGGAGTAAATGAATTAATATATAATTAATCGAGTAATCGAATATTTCTAGAGATACTTACTATTACTATACAATACATAGTTGATTTTATACAAAGCAACATTTATATATAAATTAAAATAACAATTACTTATCAAATTAAGGCTGGATGACATAGTGATTAGAGTGCCGACATTTCATGCAAAAGGCTCGAGGTTGGCTCAGCTATACCATTCGCATTGGGTTCAAAATTATTATATTATAATAAAAATAAATTAATATAACTATATAAACAAAAGCAAAATATTAACAAATAATTTAATTGAATATTATAACTCACACATATAGAATGCCATATAAATCATTCTGCAATATAAA
This sequence comes from Dolichopus griseipennis, assembly GCA_963082915.1. Taxonomy (NCBI): domain Eukaryota; kingdom Metazoa; phylum Arthropoda; class Insecta; order Diptera; family Dolichopodidae; genus Dolichopus; species Dolichopus griseipennis. The sequence continues at coordinate 27,360,733 of OY720442.1, read as the reverse complement.
CAAAACTAGAATTGTATCTATTGAAAATCTAAGACGTTTCTACATTTTATAACTATAAGGGTTGTACTATCTGATGTTTAAATTGTACGTGGAATTCATTAAGATAAATTCTAATAAGAGGAATATAATATGACTCTCTGTTCCGACATGCATTTATGGTATAAACAGGCTTATTAGCCTAACAGTTGCGTTTAAAAAAAAAAATAACTCTTAATCTTAATATTTTGTCAAATATACATACTACTTTTATATTGAGCAAAATTGATAAGGGTTATAGTTTTAAAAATAATTTTTTTTTTTTTACTAATTTTATAGGGATTTAATTTATCTTGATTGTTGGTTTAATCCGATATAAATAAAAAATATCTATTATTTTTTTGCAACATTTTAAATAATTAAGTAATCTAGAGTACCTATAAGTAATTTGACAGAATACATATTTTGATTATGTAGTACATAAATTAATTATAAGTAATAATAATAATTCATAACTTTAGATTTGAACCTTTTATAATAAAATATATTCCTTCATTAAAAACCCAAATCAATTAATCTCTTATCTTCGTATATATATAGCAGATGATCTATCTTCAGATTTTGATTTTCTCTTATATTAGCAGTAACACCTATGTAGCATAAATCGTTTAATTTTTTAACTTAAAATTTTTGAACTAAAAAAAAAAAAAAACTTACTACCTATAGACTACAGATTAAATTAAATTTTTTCAGGATGAAATAGATGCAAGTCAAAAATAAGTTAATAGGTCATCTAATAGTCCATTTCATAGTAGGATCTAACATCATAAAAAATCATGATATTAATAATAAGGCAACGTAAAAATATATATGAGAAAAAATAAATCATGAGCTCCAGAGTTATTGGAACCAAGTTTCATTTAATTAAATCTTTATTATATCAAACTGGAAAAGAGACATATGCATACATGGTTAGTTACCTTTTTTTTTTTAGTTGCAAAAATTGTTGCAATTTTAAAATAAATTTTAAGCTGTAATTGCAATTCAAAATAAATTTTAAGCCACTTAAATGGTATAAAATTGTGATAAATATGTATATGTTAAAAAATTAAATTTAATTATCTTGAATATAAAATGTATTATAAAAAAATAAGATTTAGATAAAAAAACATACTGGTTGACAGCTGAAACTTATTAAAATTTTTTTTTTTTGATTTTCGTGTTTAAAAAAAAAAACTCTGAACCCTCCCAGTTTTGAGCTCCTGTAATTCAAAATAAAAAAAAAAACGAAAAACAAAGACAATTTGAAGTATTTTAAACAACTAACTAAACTACTCTTCCAATTCAATCCTCCCTCTTTATCTCTTATTAAAATTAAGGTGCAAACAATATGCAAGAAGTAAAATAAAAAAACGATTTATCAATTTAATACATATATATGTATATTAAATTGTATATATACCTTTACGAAAAATAAACCAACTTTAAACTGGTATACAAAAAAAAAAAACGTATTTCAAAAAAATAAACACGACTTTCACATGAACTCATTTTTTTTTGTACTGGCAAAATAAAAATCAATTCTGGTCTCCTTTTACAAAATTTTTTTTATTGAAAAAAAAATAAAAAAAATATCGAATAAATCGAAAAAAACAACAAACGATTTTTAACTCGATATTTTTTAAGTTAAATTGCAAGTAAACGAATCTACCTCTTAAAAGTCTTTTAAAATGTACCCGCTATCAATAAAGAAGAAATAATATATATATATATATTTATACACACGTTAATTATTGAAATGTGTACATGATATATTTTGTAAAACGTTTATAACTTCCTATGAATTAAAATTCAAACTTATCCACATTACACATATAACGAAATTTTGTTTTAGACAAATTGTAAACCCCTCTGAAATTAAGAATCGAAAAATTTAAAAAGTAATTAAATGCATAATTGGTAAAACAAATACAACTGCAACTTTAATATTGGTAGTATATCTTAAAAGGAGCTGTCAAATTTGGTTAAGATTGTTTAAGATTTTTATGACTCAAAATGTACAACATAAAACATGCATGTCGTAAGATTCTTTAAAATTGCAAAAAATTGCTCAAAATTATTATAGTTGTCAAAATGACATTTTATGCATTTGAGCAAAGTCTTACGTCGTCTAAAGATTAGGTTTAAAAAATATAGTTAAGGGTAATTTGAGAAAATAGTAAAACTCCTTTGACCTAAGTCATCCTTTCATCTATCCCATACCTTGAGCTATATAAAAAAAGCTTACAATTTAATCTAGCTCATATTTGAGCTATAAGCTTGCGCTCACATGCAGAACTAACTCAAATGTTTAGTTAGCTCAACCCGGAGTTACCTAAAATTTTGAATTGGACTTGAGATGAACAAAATCCTTGCAAATATTCTGAACTGAATATAATTTTGAATCTAACTCATCCTTTCATCTATCCCATACCTTGAGCTATATAAAAAAAGCTTACAATTTAATCTAGCTCATATTTGAGCTATAAGCTTGCGCTCACATGCAGAACTAACTCAAATGTTTAGTTAGCTCAACCCGGAGTTAAATAAAATTTTGAATTAGACTTGAGATGAACAAAATTCTTGGAAATATTATGAACTGAATATAATTTTGAAATATATTTTGAATCTTTGTTGTACAATGAGTAAGGATTGGTTGTCATGGAAACTCTTTTTAAAAAAACATAGGTATTCAAACCTTAAGAGTTTTTAGTGATTTTTTAGTTTTCTCATATATAGAGGTAATAGGTATATAAAACTTATAAGAATTTTTTTTTATATACATTATGTACTACTTGAATCGTATATAAATTAACTTCAGATAATATAATATACATATATATATAAACAATGTATGTAATATAAAATACATTAATTTGAACCAGATATTAACATCTAGACTACAAGACATCTGCTTAGTATTTTTATGTTTTTTTTTTTTTTGTTGTTGTTTCTATCTCTGTTCCTCTTTTAATGAAACTAAAGACTCGATTCAATTCAAAATATATTATTATTATTATTGGTACATAATAATAATTCCACCTTTATAGTTCACTGCTTAAAAACAATTGATAATACAAAAACAAAAAAAAAACGTCGATCCAAACCAGAAACATAGGTTTTTTTTTTTTTTTTTTTTTATCTTTCTATTATAATTTAAATTTTCATTCAATAAAGGAATTTTACAAAGAAAAACATAATATTATACTAACTTTTGTACTATAGAAATACAGCATAAAAAAAAGTTTACAAAACAACATTGTTGACTGCATCTTGTTTTTTTTCAAACAAATTTTTAAAACTATTTGAAAAAATGGGCTTAATTCTGTTCGTCTGTCCGGGATGTTTACAAAACTTTCACAAAGTTTGAAATAAAGAAATGAAATTTTTAACTAGGCATAGATAACACAAAAAAATTAATTTCATGGGATAATTTCTTTATATAGTCTCACCAGTTAGGGCTAACTCTAAATTGTTATAACACAGATTCATTTTTTTTTCCCTTTTTATTCCCCTAGGGAACATAGGGCTTCCACATAGTCTCTCCAGCGCTAACCTCTTTAATTCGGACCATGAGGGTTCCAATCTAGAGCTTGGTATGCTACTGATGTTGTTGACCGCCTTAGAATGTGACCAATCCATTTCCACTTCTTTTTTCTAATTTGAACCCAAATCGGCTCTTTCCACGTCATTACCCAGAGTTCATCATTCATTATTCGCCTAGGCCAGGATATGCGGCATATTACTCTTAGACATTTATCCATGAAGACTTATAATTTTTGTATGTTATTTCTTGATACAGCCATGTTTCGCTTCCATATAGCAGTATGGATTTGAAACATGCCTCGAAGATTTTTATTTTAGTTCCACAACACAAATTCTATAAGGTATTCTATAAAGTATATACATGTTAAATTAAGATCTTAAATCTGAAACCAAACGCCAGTTACTTTCATAAGCTTTATAAATATATAGATATGTAGAAGTGTTGCCATACAGTATTTTAACTTAATCGTTATGCAATGCAGAATTTTTTCAAAATTTTCACCCTATAGAACTCCTAAACATTTTAACTTAGAAACTTGATTTTGTGTGTAATTTTCTCGTATATTATAAATTCATTTTGGAAATGTGCTTTTTTAAAAACCTGTCAGTATTTTCATTACTTACTTCTTTTTTGTCATACATATTTTGTTAAGTATTTTATTATATTTTATGTATTCATCCGCCGTTGCGTTTATTAAAATGCAGTTGACTTGAAAAAATTAAAAAATCGTTCAAAAGGAAAACCTGTTTAATGTTTCTTCAAGTTTTTGGTGTTATCAGAAAAAAAAAATTTTTATAAAAAGTCTACAAAAAAACAAAAAAAAAAGTCATATGAGATACCAAAAAAAAAAAGGTGAAGAATATCTTGAAAAACTCGTCATTTAATATCTTTTAGTTGTGTGACTACATTTACATGGTCATTTTATTGAATTATAAAAAAAAAATAATTAAAAAATGGTCATTCAAGTTACAACCACATTTTATCAAATCAAAAATATAAACAGTCCACTATTAAAAAAAAGATGCCTTTTGTTATAATACAGAAAGTCAATTGGTTTTTATATTTTAAACAAGTACCTATACAAAACGATATTGTCATTCCTTTTTGTATTGCATTAATGTGACACATTATCGTATTATAACTAAATAATAACTGGATTGTATTATTAGAATTAAATATTAAATAAAATTGTAAAAATTCTCTAAATAAATTCTATATTCATATAATCAAACTTTTTTAAATCAGGCCGTAAAATCAATCCAAGCTTAATTCCTGGAATAATAACGGTAAAAGCTGAAGAAATCGAAAATTCAAAATATTGATCCAGTACTATGTTAGTTGAGATACTAAGATAGAACGTGATATTCAATTGATATATGTACACCATTGTGAATAAATATAATGTACAAAATATCTTTAATTCTAACTTATTTAACTTTAACACAAATTGATCGTGTAAACTTGTCCTAAAAATAAGTACATAAAATTAAAAAAACACAATTTTGTGTAGGTAGCGTCAAAGATATGATGTTATTAACTATAAAAAAAAAATTCAAAGCAATAATAAATATATAATATATATATAGATTATATATATATATTGTAAAAAATGTAGTTTTTGTAAACAGTTTTCACAAAGTTGCAGTGGAAATTATAAAAATTGAAGGTAGAGTAGAAATGCACTAAACATTGCACACTATCATAATCACAGCACTGTTTGACATTACATAGTTTTACAACTAACATTTTACATATTTTACATGCGAATGTAAAACCGTATACTGTACTGTCATGTACTGCCTCTGTGTTACAAGCAGCATTGTCGCCAACACTATGATCAAAGCAGATCATAAAATTTACAAAAGTAGAAGTTTCTAGTTTGTAAAAGTAGTCGACCCCAATATCGTTCTTAGACAGTAAAATGACATTTAATATCGCTAGTTCTAAATGTCATTTTTCATTGCAACAGTGAATTGTGATAGGACGTAAACGTCTCTTCAGAAGTTTAAGATAATCATTATTACCAGTAATTGTTGTTCCATGTACTTAATGTCAAAGGGAACCAGGCAACACTACTGTCAAATATACAACCTAAATGTCAAATTTCAATTCATTTTAGTTGACAATACGCAGTATTAACAGTACCAAAGTTAGTTAAACTAAGTTTTGTTTAAAAAAAAAGTTACTACCACTTTTTCTTCTATATTAAATATATTTGATTGGAAGTTAAGAGTTGAGACTACTTTTAACGCTTCAAAGCATAGTACATACAAAAAAAAAATTGTATAAATAAAAAGAAATATTTGATATTTAAATAATGATTGTTTACAAAACTAGTCTCGAAAATTTATTCCAAAAGATAAAAAAAAAAATTAATATATGTAAGAAAAAAAAATTCCAACTATAAAAATTTAAAAATAAATTTAAAAAAAAGTTGAAAAAAAAAACAAAACATTTTCTTTAAAACCTGAAGAAATTTATCTTTAAGATATTTTTGATATTAAACTAAATAAAAAAAAAAGTATCTGTATACAGAAAAGGTGTATTCTAAACCGGAAATCTTTAAGAGTTACTATACAAATGAAATCCTTTAATGAAAGGTAAAATTTAATAGGAAAAATATAAAAGTTTTTTCAAAAAAAATTTGAAAAGAAATATACATAAGATAAGTATTATATTTAAACTATTTTCTATCCTACACACTGTTTAACAATTTTTTTTTTCCAAAGATTTTAATCTTCATTCGTTTTGAATATCTGATTTTTTTACAATTTCTGTTGGAGGCTAAATTAAATGAGAAAGTTTTTTTTTTTTTTTGTTTAATATTATAAATTACATTTTATTTTAAAAATTAAGAAATTACAATTTTTAGTTAAATAATTTAGTTTTAGAAAGGTATAGTTTAGATTGTTAGAAAATTCAATACTTATAAAACTGCATTTTCAGGTTATGTTACAAAGTTTTTTAAAAAATTGAATTGGTGGAATACGCCAGCAAAGTGGCACAGTGGTAAGAGTGCCGACTTTTCAAACGAAAGGCCCGGGTTCAGTAAGTGAAAAAGTTTTTAGCTAGTATTTGACTCGACTCAACTATCGTTCACCATTAGATTCAAATGGCTTAATCAATAATTAATAATTATATTTCTTTAATTAAAATACAATTATATAACAATAGAAACAAATACAAAATATAAACAAATAATTTAATTAAATAATATAACTCACAGATATAGAAAACCATATATATTATACAATACATATTATAAGTAATTGTATGTGGGATTAATTAAGATAAATTCTAATAACAGGAATATAATATGACACCCTGTTCCAACATATATGGTATAGACAGGTTTATTAGTATAGACAGACTTATTAGTCTAACAGTTCAACAGTTAACACATAGACTTTTTCAAAAATAATGAATTGAGTATGTCTTGCAAAAGGTTTACAAATTGTTTTACAAAAGATAAACATAACGAAGTAATAATTATAACTAAATGTTTAACAAAGGGACATACTTATTTCTCTTTAGGGCAACGTAGCCGAGGCCGACCTTTCGCAACGTTCTTAAAAAACAAAAATTCAAAATTCTTGGTAAGCTATAAATAAAAGTCTTGATGTGTAAGTGACGCCCTGAATATGATAATAACTTAATATGTTGCAAAAATCAGGTTAGTTAAAGCTAAAAATATTGCCAATTAAAATAAAAACCCCCATACCGAAAAATCAATTTGATTTCCCACAGTAGATAAGATACATATATAAAATAAGATGTCATAGAATGGGTCTTAGAATATAGAACAAAGATGTTCCGCTGTATTTCTAAATGTTGAGCATTCAACAAAGCGTTGCGCATGAATTATTGTTATTTCATTGCTTAAATATTATCAGACAGTGTTTTTAGAGTTAAACAGCAGAAAAAGATGGCTTAATATTAAAAGATATCATGTTCTGAATCTCATTTGTTTTTTTCTATTCACCTAGAAGTTCGCTTCAAAGGGTAAACTCTATTGCATTTTCATTTGCCTACAACATATCAGCATTTATATCAGCATTTGAGTTACTAAATGTGAGTGATTGAATTATCAGCTAAATTTAAAAATGGATAATTAAAGGGATAAGCTTCATATAGAGGAAGAAGATAAAAAAAAGCGCATTTTAAAGAGATACTTTTGGTGTCCGCCATCGATTGCAGTAGGTACCTATAGTGACATGACAATCATTTAATAATAGGCAACTTTTAATCTTAATTCGAAATCATAATTATTAGTTTATAATTATTTGAACATTAGATCTATTCGTTATTTTTTGACAAATTTAAAACTAAATATCATATAACTTTCTTATATTTCTTAAATTGTGTATTTTTGATTTAGTCATTCAAATGAATTTTATACATAATACCAAAAATGACATGTGTCATTTAGATATTGGTAATATTAATAAACACAGACAATATAAAATTTAAATTGAAAAATATGCCACATTATCACATCACCTTCATTTTACCTTAATATAACCTTTAACTAAAATATAAATTAAAAAAAAAAAAAAAAAAAACTAAATAGGAATAAATAAAAAAAAAAAAAATTATAATAATAAAACAATAGCAGTTATTCAAAACGCAACCAAAAACAAATTGGAAAACAACAACAGCACCTAAACAAAGAAAATGTAAATAATCCGGGTTCAGTTTTTTTTTTCTTTATCTTTTTTTTTTTGTTTTTATTTTTAAATTGATAACCTGAGTGTAAACGCACATGATGATAACAGACCAGAGCAGGGAATATTATATATTTAAATTTTATTATGGTTTTTATTTTTTTAATGTAATGTTTAAATGTATACAGATAACAGTTTTAAGTGTATTTTGTTTATGAAGCAATATTGAACTCATTTCTAAACAATTTAAAAAAAAATAACGAACAAAAGTGTATAGTAGACTGTGTCAACTCTAGGATAATAGTATGAACGTAATATGTTAATATAAAACAGTATATCATCTACTAGTTAATTACTTTTGGTAAAATTTTGAAATACCCAACTTATTAGAATCTGAGAAAGGCTGCTGATGAAAAAATGATAATAGAATAAAAATTTATACTGTTTATCGATGATCAATGCGATAGTGGAGCAAAACACCTCTATTTAAATTATGTATATAGTTTTCATACGTTATGCTATTATCGACGCTCTTATCACTTATCGCTGCTTCAACATAAAGGAACTCTTATGCATCAAAGAAAAGTTTAAATTGTATGACACCTTTTCGAAATTCTTACTCTACATCAACTATATTATGTGCAAACGTTTGTCATTAAAGTTAATTTTTTTTTACAAAATTTTAAAAACTCAGTTGTATTAAATATTATGTTATATAGTTATCTCAGAGATTAAATATCGCAATTACCCGAACTCACTGAACTACGATGGCCAAATTTTACGAAAACTTTTGCTACGCGAACCCGTACAGCAAACTACCTGAATTCAATAGCAAACACAGCTCTTGCATATAAAAAATTTCAGAATCCCAGCTTCTTTATGTTTGAGTTATTATTTAGACATATCGTATAGTTCAGGCATGCATAGCTAACCCCGAATTACTTTTCGATTCTGATCCGATCCGTACCTTTCAGTCTACTATATCTACATCCCCATCTTTACAGAGTCATAAACGTAATGGCAAATTTAGAATACTTTTTTAACGATACTTTTTTGATGATACGGTTATCGTTCAATGCGCGTTTAAATTTTTGATTAATTCAATTTTTGTATTAATTTTATTTTTCTTTTAAAATTTAAATTTATATATAGAAGCTACGTAACAGTTACGTTAACAATCAAATAGTGATATTTTATATAAATAGGCATATTATTCACAGACAATTTTCATGGCGTGATATTAAGAGACGATGTTCATTATTGTTTGTTTGTCTCAAAATTTTGATGTTGAAAATATACCTATAGAGTATATAGACTGTATACCTTTTAGAGGTACTACATACTTAGTATAAGTAATAAAAAGTTAATATGGCAGGGTTTTTGTAGTAGTGAGGGGGGCCTGATTTTTTTTTTTTATTTAATTGATAAAAAAAAGTTTACGTTAGAAATGGTGTTATCATTAAGTCAACGTTTATTTTAATTTTAGATTTTTATTTATTTTTTATTTGTAATCAAATAACCGACAAATTTATTTACAATTCATTTTTTTTTTTCAATGATTATAAATATTTATAGTCATATAAGTATGATATATATATATACCACATTTATTTATATAGTAGGTATACATAATTATGTCGTCTATATTGTTATCAATATGTTTTAATATTACATTGACATTTATTTTTCGTTATATTGTTATTTTTGAAAGATGCATAGCTTCATAGCTACATGTTTTAATAAATTCGTTATTTTTTAATAAAATGTAAATTAGTTTTCTTTCAGAAATTTTTTAATTAGGCATTTTAGGAACTTGTTTATAAGTTCAGTAAATAAATTTAATTAAAACAAATTTTCATTCATTTTTCATTGCCCATTCACTGAAAAGCTTTTGCCTATATTGTAAAATTAAATTGACATTTTTACTTTATATAATATGTATATAAATATAGTATATAATATTCATTATGATTTATAAAAGTCACTAGTGTCACAACCCATTATTCGAGATACTCAAGTTATTTTTAGCATTTTTATCTATTTTTTGACAATTACAATTCCTCATATTTGTACTCATATTTACTCTATGTCCTCAAAATCCATTCCAATATTCATTCGCTCGACCTTTAAGTTTTAATCTATACCCCTCTCTATAGACAAACTTTACATTTGTATTAATGGTTTAATCCTATGAAGTTTTTACTTTAATCCTATCCTATAAAGGTGTGATATGCCTGTTCAAAGTCTAACCACCCTATATAAATATAAAAAATTTTCAATTCATACTTATAACTGACATATTACAAATTAAGTTATTCAAAAAAAAGAATATTTACATTTCTAGGTTTTCCAATTTTCTAAAACATCTTTCCCTTTTTTCTAACATGTTCCAATTATAAATACACACTTCTGAGCCTGAGACTTGTATAATAAAAATGCATATAATTTATAACTTGGAATATGAGAGGCAGTATGAGACCAAGTATTAAAAATATTATAATATATTTAATCAAGATCAACTTATAACTAGAAATTTGTACAAACAATATATCAAGGAATTCCTATATCAAGAGATTTTAAGGAGGCCTTCAGTTGTTAAAAATTCATAACATAAAGAGTAAATAAGAATATAATACTAAAAAGGAATTCTAAACTGACATTTCTCTAGGTCGTTACTTGTTAGTTATCAAAACAATTGCCTCCCATCAAAATACATAATAACTTTTAGACATTTGAAAATGAATCATCATATTATTTTTAATAACAATTAAAATATTTTTAAATAAATTTTACGAAACAGTTTTTCTAAAAAATTTTTTAGTTTTTGAATTTAATTTTTTAAGTAATAAATATAATTTTTTTTTTAATGAATTTTTAAATCAAAAATAAAAAACCCGTAGAGAAGTATTAAAGTTTTTAACTATTAATTAATTGTGGCTTAAATAATATTTTTTTTTCAAATATAAAATGATTATTAATTGTTTTAAATTTCCCACTTACATCCGTAATGATTCAATTTGCTTTTAGTTTAAAGTTCATTTTTAGATTTCACCAAGCTGAACTTAATAAAGTTAGTAATAGTGTTGCTGCAATTTACAAAACAATTAGATATTTAATTAATACCGCATAACTTTTTATTAATGTAGTTTTTGCGAAAATTTAATTAGGTATTAATTTATTGTATATTTGAACTAATCTCTAATCTTATTTTAAGATGAATAATTTATTTTAATATATGCATTTATAATTTTAATTAATATAAGTGAAGGTTTTTTTTTTTAAATATAAAAATTCTATGAACTGTGTCTGCTATCGTCTTTTTTAAACTAACATATTTATTATATATCCGTGTAGTGGTTAGGATATTGGCCTTTTAATCGAAGGGTCTCGGGTTCAAATCCTAGTCGGATTATGTCTAATAAAAAATATAATTTATAATTTTATAGCATAATAGCTTATATCATAAAATATATACCCGCGCCATCTGAAAAGAAAAGGCTGAATCACTCACTTATCACATTGTATGTGGTAGGGGATTCTTTATAAATAAATAAACAAATTTAATACATATATAGAATTTGAAATTTAATATGCGTACAACATATTAGACTTGGCTTAATATTTAATTTACATTAATCATACGAGCGGTAAGTTTTCCTGCAATTGAAAAATACATCATAATCTGAGTATGTAATATCTTTGCACCATTTTCTAACCCAGAAAAGCATTATCTCGATACTTTTTTTTTTAAATATCAATTAGATCGAATAACAATATTTAAGGGAAATGAGGTCGTAGATCAAATAACTTGAAGACTAGTATTAGCTTTCGGTTGTAATAGATGTACCCTCATTTTCTTCAATAAATTGTGTGTTAATTATTTCTTTAATAACACGCCTTTTATCAGTCATGGGAACTTTACCACAAAAAAATAAACATAAAGCAGAAACCCAAATATTAATATTACTTAAAAGCTACCAGCAATTTTAGATCGGATCAACCACCCCCACTGGATCTAAAAAGTCATTTCTTCAAACAAAAACTATACTTGAACTCTTATAGCCTATCTACAATAAACGCTCTCATTCTGCTCTCTACACGTAGCTATCTGTCAAACTAAGTTAAATGTATTGAATTAAATGAAAGTGTCTACAATAGACGCAGCCATTACGTATTCATTAAAAAAGTTGTTTTAGTTTTTGGTTTTAAAAGTGATTATTTGAGGTTATAATCAGAATATGTCACTTTTATTATAATTAACTTTCAATGGAACACATGTTAATAGACGACCGTTCAAGATATTCAATTAAATACCATTTACAACTTTAAAATTCTTAAAAAATTAAGATCTATAACAGAATCGTATAAAACTAACTTTTCTACAGCACAAAAAGCGAAAGATGGATAACATTTCTCTGGTACATTGCATGTCATGCATGGACATTTTCTTATATAATAAAATATATATTTTTTAGGACCATTCGGCTTATCAATTTTGTTATTAAAAACGCGATTTTTTTTATCAAAGCTCCTTTAAAAATCTGTCAATATTTTGATATTTGAAAAAAGTACAAAACTAAATTAAGGAGTGTAATATTACCTTTTACATATTATATGTGTACTTTTTTTTAAATAATATCTGTTTAATAATTCAAGTCAAATTTGCAAAAGACCATTTTTTTTTTAAATATTAATTCAACATTAATTGTATTTATTATTTATTTCAATATTTTATAAAACTTATAATTTTTTTTATCAAAAATAAAATAAAAAAAACTTTTTTGACAGTTAAGGCGAGATTAACTGTCAAAATTAATTGTTTTTTATTTATTGTACAATGTACATCATACTTTTCAAACAGTAATTTACGTTTAATGGTAAAAAAAAATAAAATAAGATTACATTTTTTTTTTAAACCTTCTCTTTGTTGTACTCTTTTTTTTTTTAAATCATGCTAACATTTAATTTTTTTTTTTATTTTATAACTTAAGATTAATTTGTTAAATTAAATCAACAGAAATGAGGTTATACAATAAGTGCATTATTACCTCTATTTGTTGTTGTTTTTTTTGTATATACTTTTGTAGCGTTTTTTTTTATTTATTTATTTACTGTTTATTGTTGTATTTTTATTTGTTTTTTGTACATATTATAAAAGTACAGGTTGTCCCAGTAGAAAAAAAATATATTAAAATATTTCGGGTTATCATTAATTTATGTGCTCATTTTACAGTTTTTTGAATCGATTTCAGTACAGGATTCAGAAGTTTTGAAATATATAATCAAAAAAAAAACCATTTCGAAATATATTTTGTGATTTAACATATTCTAACCTATTTAAAATTTCGTGATTTAACATATCTAAATTCTTAATTTACTTTTCTATGATTTTAGATTCATTTTTGTAAATTTTTTAGAAAATGTCTTAGTAATAAATAAGTATAATTTAAAAAATACGTAAAATTTCAAAATAGAGAAAATTTTTGTTAAAATTTATAAATTGTTACTTTTTTTATAAGTTTTAAGGTAATGGCTGTGTAACCAGAAATAGTCACAATAAAGGATGGAAACCCACAATGTCAGTCGAGTTAAGCCAATTCAACGTCACTTTTGAACAAATGACGTGTGATAAAGATGATGCCTCGATGTGAAAGATTTCGGGCTGAAACCCCGGTCATATCATATCTAATTAAAAAAATATCGTAAAATTGTATAATGATATCGTTATAGTTTTTATGGTAATATAAAATAAGATTTAATAAAAATATATAAACAACAACTCTTGTGTAAAATAATAGATGGCGCACAAAATTGACATTTGTGTATTAATAATCTTATACAATTACAATTGCTTCAGTTAAAGAAACTGAAGCCTAGTCTTAATAAACTTGTAGAATGCCCAATTAAAATAAAAAAAAAAATCTCACAATGGAAAACGCTGAACAATAGAGGCAAGATACCAGCTGTTATAGAGATACCGGATGAAAATCTTGTTTACTTAAGAATGCGATTCAAGAATTAATTAACTACAAAATATAAAAAATTTAAATTTGAAATTTCAACCGACTATATTCAACTAGTGGGTCAACTTATAATCAAAAAAAGTGTTATCAACTCAAAATTTAGGTGTTTTTTTTTATAGATGATATTGTATTATGCTTCGTAACTTAGGTTTTATCAAGGTTCTCATATTAACTAATTATAAATTTTATTGAATATTTGGGTTTTTCTAATACATATTGTTTTTTTTTTTTGGGTAAATATAGGTATGATATTTTAATTTTGGTTTTCCAAATTATTGTATAGATACTTCTAATAATTTTAAGATACAAAAAAAAAAATTACTAAAAAAGGTGACCTTTTTATTTTTATTTTCTTGTTTATTTTTTTACTCATTTTTTATTTTAATAATTATTTTAATGCAGAATTATATTACAATTTTTAATATAAAATTGATGAATTTATTTTTAAGATTTGGGTTTTTAAACTTGTCATTTTAAGTTTTTTGAATTAAAAAATAAGTTTTTAAATTATATTTTAGATTTTAGAAGAACAACAAAAAAACAAAATAGGTGATCAGATCACTGACATTCAAAAAATTTATGCAAGTAAAACATCAACCAACCAATCTATTGAATTTGGCTCGATAGTTATGGTACTTAGAATGTAAAATTTTAAAACTATTTTTTATTAAAAGTATGATCAGGGCCGGCGCTACGATTGAAAAAAAATTTGGCGCCCCTTTGCGAAAAAATTTTTTGGCGCAAATTTTCTTGAACAAAAGTTAAATTTCTGGTTTCAGTTTCGTTGTTGTTTTCAAAAGATTTTCCGATTGAATTGGTCTTATCATTTTCTTCCGATATATTAACATTAAAATTTGTTTGTTTTATATACTTATTTAAAGACCCTTTTTGCTTATTTCTGCTAATATCTCTAGCTTTTTTAATTTAATTTGTTTTGATAGCCAGACAATTTTTTCTTCGAATTTAGTGAATATTTTCCCATTGTAAATTTGTTGGGTTTTTACTATGGTAAATAAATAAATATTGAATTAATTTTCGTCTTAAGATAAAACCTTCATTAACATTAATTACAACGTACCTACTTATCTTAATTTCACATTAGATTATTTCACGTATGTACTTATCATTATTTCACATTATGGTTAGATTTTTATTTTAAAAAAAAATTTTTAAATAAAATGTCAACAGAATTGTTTTGACAAGCAAAAGTCTTTGGTTATCAAAAAAAATTGTCTGCCCTTCAGGCAAAAAGTAGTCACTTTCATAAGGCACGTTCACACGATTAAATAATAACAAAATGTTATTTAATGTATTTTTTGGCAAAAAAAGACAAACCTGCTGTAAATTGTGAAATTATGATGGTATTCGTAAATTCTTTATTTTAATGAAAAGGTTTGATTTTTTTTTGGCGCCCCTTATAAGCTGGCGCCTCCCTGCCACGCAGCGCTTGCGGGGCTGTTTCGCCGGCCGTGAGTATGATAATTTAGAAAAAAAAAAATGTTTTAACAAAGAAACATTAATTAATGATTAATAATTATTTTAAATTATAAAAAAAAAATTGCTACTGTACCACAAATGCCACAAATGACAAGTCAACCAACCATGTTGTATCATATAGTAGATTAAAACCATTCAAACCAGCCATGTTAAAATAATTAAATTGACCTTTAAAAAAGAAATGATTTGAAAAATAGATTTAGAGTTTTTAAGAAGAGAATTGACCCTCAAGATTATGATTTTTAAAGTAATATACTTAGTTATGGTATACCTATATCCAAATTGTAAGAGTACCTGAAGAAAACTGTTAAGTTAAATGAAATTTTTACAAAATTACTTTCAAGATTTGTTGAGGTTAATTGTATTTTTTAATTATTTCAAATGCAAATTTGAAATTTTTTTAAAATTAAATAAATTTTAAGGTGAAGGTAATTAGGTTGAATACCTTTGTTATTGAATGGTGCATACTATTGATTGGCGGTCGTTGCATTTAGCATAAGTTTAAAAGATAGTGTGGTTTTAATTAATATATTTAATTTATAAATTTAAATAATATTTTAGGATTTATGATATTCTATTAAGATTTAAGTTAAGTCTTGCCTACTGAAATTACTTTGAAAGTTTAAAGTGATTTAATCTGAAATCGAATTGGGGGAAAACCATTTAACATAAATATAATTTTTATTTGATTTATGTACAGTCTCCTATCACATACAATGTGATAAATTAGTGAATCTGCTTTTACTTTTCAGGTGTGAAGGAGTTTATTTTATACTATGATATAAACTATTACGATATCAATTATAATTTATATTATATATATTCTGATCAGGATTTGAACCCGAGACTTTTTGATTGAAAACAGCCACTTTAACCACTGAGCTATCAGTCTGATTAAGAAATATAAATAATGCGAAAATCGCAACATACATTAATACTATTTAGAAATATATCCCAGGACTCTGGTCTAATACACGTAATAATGTCTTAACAAATTTAACAACCCTATTAGGTAGACTCCTTATCCCAGAATTCTGGTCTAATATATTAATGTATCAACGAATTTAACAACCCTATTACGGAAACGACTTAGATTTATTTTCTAATAATAAATTCCCGACTATTAGATATCGAATAAGACTATTTACAGGGTAGCAGAAGTTTGGACAAGATGAATATCTGGATATGCATTAACAGATCGTATCTCACGAAAAATTTAACAAGCTGATCCTCTATTATCAATGCAATTACTACCCTATCATATATAACGACATTTTTGTGGGAAGAGAAAATGCCCGCATCATGGAAAAAGGTTTAATTATAAAATTACCAAATAAGGGTGTCTTATCATGCCCCTAATAAATGAAGAAATATAACCCTAAAAAAATTTCTCACTATTACATATCTTACGATTATTTACAAAACAACAGAGTTAAGCATAGAATGAGAATAACCATAAAAATCGAAAAAGAACAATAACCCCTGATGATACCAGCAGAAATTTTACATAGTAAATCCCCTATTTTGAATGCAGTTACTTCGTCCCTCACATAACGACAGTTCGGTGGGAAGACAGCATATGCCCACATGTCATAGAAAAGAATTTTTAATTATCAAATTATTAAATTACCAAAAAGTTATCATTATTGTGATATGATTCTTGTGACATAAAGTATGCAAGAATTAAAACAAACACGGTAACAAATTGAAAGAGATTGAAATTTCAACTCTGAATGTATGTATGTATGTATGTATGTATATATGTACTTGTATAATATTTTAGAAGTAAAAATCAATATGAAAAAAAAAACTTGTATATATATTTGAAAGTAGAATAAAGTATATAATATAGCCTACTTAAAGAAATCTATATATACCTACTAATTTTTAAAAAAAAAAGTTAAGTTAAGTTTCTTTTCACAAAATTCAATGAAAATAAAAACAAAAAAAAAAAAACGCATAAAGAGACCTCGAAAGTTTAAATTTTCTTGACCCTTTTATTTTCTTTTTTTTGTACTTTTTTTTTCTATTTTTCACCTATTATAATATAGTAAATCACCTATTATTGTTGTATATTATATTGCATTGTTACGAGACTATCACTCTTATAAGCCACTATACTATATATATATATATATATATATAACCACCTCTCATACTCCTCCTCCTTCCGCTTCAATCTTTTGTTTTCTGTAATAGTTATAGTTTCTTTATTCATTTAACGGGTTTTAAGATATTATCTATATATATATACAATGAAAGCTCTATGTACCTATTCTATATATATGTATATATATATTTATATATTTATTGTATTGCAAATGTAATCTGATACGATTGAATCATTAACTGAGGTTTGATATACCAAGTATTGTAACCAATATAAAATGGTATGATTAATTCTATGATATTCAGTATAATATTACATGGCATGAGTTATAATATACATGGTATGAGTTATAATATACATATATACATACATACTACATATATATAGTTGATCTTTCTCCCTCTTTTCTTTACAAAATTAAATTAATTATTATAAGATCTTTCTTATTTTATTTAAAAAAAAAAAATTTTTTTTTATTATTATCTATTTTCTTAAAACAATGGAGTATAATAATTTTTGAGATTTATCCAAAAACAGCTGAAGGGTGATATTACAATATATATATATAAGTATATAATATATATACAATAATAGTAAAAAAAAAGTAGTAGCAAATAATGAACAATAGCAATATAGTTAATAAAAAAGCTGGTAATTTTTTTTTTTTTTAAATCGCGAAAAATAAAAAATGAAACCATAAAAAAATAACGAGTAGAAAAAAAAAAAAAAAAAAAAAAAATGGCAAGTCTTACAAGAAAAAAAAACCTCAAACTGTGTGTGGCTGTTACAGTCATTTCAGCTTTTTTTTATTTCTGTTTTTTTTTATACTTTTATGGAAATTATAAACTTTTCTTTGGTGGTTTTCTGTTTAAATAACAGATAAGGTAAATATATATATATATAATATTGTATATATATATTATATTATGATAGTTAAGTTTTGTTATGCATAATAATTGCAAGTTTAGTTTTTGCTTTCCAGTTTCAATATATATACATATATTATATATATATATATATATATAAATAAATTAGTCAAGTCAACAAAAAAAAATAGCTGAAATAACTGGCATAAAAGAAGAAACTAGCACTGAACTAATAAAATAGGTAGAGAAGAAAAAAAAAAAAATCCCATATCATCATTATTATCATATCATTGGCTATGGCTATATTTGTTACTTGCCAGACTCGTTATCTTATACTTAAAATGGTTATGTTAAAAAAATTTAAAACAGCTTTTCTAATATTTGTTAGAATCAAAGTACGAAGTTAAAAGTTGAAATTAATGTATAAATCAGATAAATATAAAGGAGGTTATTTTGTTGAAAGTTATGTGCGCAGTAGGTATAACAATTTTATACTAAGCTTATACTTTCCTTTGATTAGAATCTTTAAAATATTGTTTTATTAAAAAAATTTTTTTAAGTAAATAAGTAGGTAATCTCAATTTTTTTTTTACATTCTAACTTTTCAACTGTTAAGTTAACATAGCCTCTGTAGTATAATAGTCTACACTCTACAGTATAATAGTTGCAATTGAAGCTACATAGACATACAATAGTCTACACTCTACAGTATAATAGTTACAATTGAAACCACATAGGCATACAATAGTCTACACTATAAAGTATAATAGTTACAATTGAAGCTACATAGACATACAATAGTCTGCATTCTACGGTATAATAGTTACAATTGTAGCTACATAGGCATGTTGCGAACATATATTCTTAGAATCGATTTTAATTATGTAGTACTAGAGCTTATATCAATTATGTATAGAAATGTAGTACAGGTTTCAATAGAATATTTTTGTATCTGTGAGTTATATTATTCAATTGAATTATTTTTTTTAAATTTTGTTTTTTTTTTTTTTAATATTATTATTATTTTCCTCTTATTAATTAATTTTTAAAATTATGTCATTCATTTTAACCCAATTGTGAAACGGTAGATGAATCGAATCAAAAACCGATTTTACAAATTTATTGCTGGATTTGAACCAAAGCCTTTCGAATAAAAGATTCTAAACACTGTGCTACAACCCAGCTGTACACAACTGTTACAAAAATTTTCGTTTTTCTTTTTACTGCTACAAAGTGTGAATATATGGTATACAGCTTTATAACATTAGACTATAAGCTTCAGTTTCATGAATTATTCACTATAGACAGTTTATAGCTCGGCGACTGCACCTATACTCAATCGGATTACGAAACATAAATATGTACTATAATTTTGTAAATGGTTTAGCTTTTTCAATATGACTTCAATTTAAATTTGAATTATTATTTAATTAATAAGTAATTATTAAAAGTATTGAGATTTTGTATAGTTTAATTGAATATTAAATCTTGACTTTCAAAATAATTTTGAGTACCAGTGGCTTTATTATGTAATATTTAATATATTGAGGTTAAAAATTACTTTTTCGAAAAAGTTGATATCTTTCGGACTTTAGTCTTAATTAGTAAATATTTTTTATTTATATTGCACATTTTAAACATTTTTATGGTATTATTGTTGTATAACCCTATATACGGTGTAAAAAATACATAAATTGTATTATTTTCTATTTATTTTCAGTTTTATGTTAGAGGTTTTAAATTTGTTTTTTTTTATCATTGCCATACTTCTTTTGCCACTTAATAAAGTTTTAAAGAAAGAAAACTAAAAAAAAAAAAAAACAGAGTTACCAGATTAATTTTTTTTTTAATAATTATAAATGTACATAATACTGTTAATTTGAAATAGTGAAATAATAAAATTGAAAGAGCGATTTAGAAAGTGTAACATATTACAAGCGTTCCTTTTCACAAAAAGATGATATGAAGAGTAGATAGGAGTAGTTTGAAAATGGATCGCTAATATTAGTTTCAGAAGTCGATAATTGTCATACAAATATTTGACATTATAAAACTGGCTGTCATTTGAGAAGTTGATTATTTTTAATATATTTAGATATTGAAGATAAAGTAGAAAAATTAAGGTTTTATTGCTGGTATACATAAATAATATATTTTAAAATGGAAGAAGTCGTTGCTTATTGGTTATCTAATTAAAAATATGATTTAACATAACCCTATTCAAATGAAAATCCATCTATTATGAAATATTTAAATTAAAGCCATCTGTCAGAAATTTTCTAATTATCTAATCGTCTCATTTACTCTTTTATAAGAGCTGGTGTAGCTGGGACTTGGAAGTAGTTAAGAGCAGAAAAGAGTAGTTTACTGCCTTAACAAGGAACGCAACGGGTGTATAACTGTGTGATTATATTTTTACTGAGTAACTAACAATGTAATTATATTTTTATACCAACATGAGTTACAAATGTCAGACTCCATTATCTTTTGACAGTTCCATATATTATATAAGTTATAATATAATATAAATAAAATAAATAATATTACTTAAATAAACTAGTATAAAGTATTAGCAGCAATGAAATGAAGAACAGATGCAAAGCCTTGGTGTTACAATAACCCATACGATAACCTTAATTTAAAACTACAACAAAGTAGGGTAGGGACTCTCTATTAAAATAGACCTATGTAATTTTATTTCATTATTCTGAAAATTTTCCAACAATTAAACACCCTGTATAAATAAAATTTTGTTCCACTTTGATGTTGAAAATATTCATAAGTTAATAGTTTTAAATGCATATTTGTTATTTTTTTTTATGTTGAAAACATACATATATTATGCATATATAAATAGTACATATATATTTACCTATGGCTATGTATATTCATAATATTGTACAAAAACTACAAAATGAATAAAAAATAAGAAAAGGTAAAAGAAAAACTAATAAATTTTGTTTGCTAAATATGTACATATGTACTTAGATATGGATACATAACAGGCACACTAAAGTTAAAAAGTTTTTGACTATTAATACTTAATTTTAATTTTATAAATTTTATTTTTAAAAACTGTAAACAATTTTTGATTTGACATTTGATTGTTTTGAGTTCCGAAAAAAAAAACCAAAACTTTTGTAAATTTTTACTTGAAATTTGTTAGAAACACTAATAAGTTATTAAAAGTTGGAACTTTGTCTACTAATCTGATGACAATCAAAATAAAAATTTTAATCTTAAATCATTAAAATGGAAAACGCGAAAGTAAATTAAAATAGCCATAATACCGCAACCCCCTTTACCCCTTTATCAAATCACTTTAAAGCGTAATAAAATCATATTTTTAATATTTTTTGTACTTAAAACTTAACAAATTTGAAAGTATTAATTATAACTGTACCAAGTAGATGACTTAAGATCTACTGTCAGATTTATACAGTCCATATCATTCAGTGCAACTCTAATACCAGTTCAAAGTTCTATGAACACGATTCAACATTGTCGTCAACCATATACACTTCGTACGACACATCAAATTCACTGACAAAAATTTGATCAAAATATAAAATTTATCATTTGTCAAAGTGCTACATTTTATTTTGACATATCTGTCATATACTATTATACCAACTGTCATCATAACAATTCGATTACATAATGTAAGCTAAAATGAAAATAACATCACAGGCAAGGAAGCTCAAAGAGTTCGAGATTGCTTTGCGATTTTCTTTGACGACAATTTAGGATGACAATTATATAGTGTTGCCATCATTGGAGTATATGATACTCATAAACTTATTATATGTCACTACTGTAATATAAATATATGTATTTTCAACCATATTACAATCATATTTATATATTATAATGTACATATTTATAAGTACTTAGTATGTACATATATCAATAAAATTTTCTTTCTATATTTGTTTTATAAAAAGATATGCATCGTTTTTGTTTTTTAATATTTTTTTTTTTTTTTTTGTAATTTTCAATGCAACTCTATTCAGAGTTCAGTGTACTTTGGTCTAAAAAAAAAAAAAAATATTAAAAAAATTGTCGTGCATTTTCAAATGATTTTTTTTTTTGAAAATTGCTTGCTTACAAAACACAATAAACTCGAAAAGAAAAATAATAAAAACAAAGAAAATTACACAAAAATGACATCTATTCAACTCTTTGTTTTTCATATTTTTTTTTTAAAGCTTAAATCTAACTATAAAACTATGATAATTATATTTAATGAATAGAAGAGAGACGATGACATACAGAGAAAACAACTATATAATTTTATTTTTCTTTTGTATAATTCAGACTTTTAATTTAAAGTCAATTTTACATTTTTAATTTTTTTTGCAAACGATTAAAATTTATGAATTTAAAAAAAAATTGCAGAACAGCATTTTAAACGTAAATAAAACTGAACATCCACGCTATTTAATTATAATAATTTTATGCCTTGGCCACAATGAGCGCTACCATGACGCAGCATCGAAGTTACAAAACTTTAAAGTGATATTTCATATAAACAATCAATCAGTGCAATGAGAGAAAAGTAAAAACTTTATTTTATTTTAATTTTTTTAATTTTATTATTTATATATATTATTTAATTTTTTTAATTTTATTATTTATCTATATTCTCCAATTTCAAATTAAAAAAATATATATGGCTGACAAAACACAAACAATTAAGTATCAAAGAAGCGACGCCGCCATAAGTTGATTAAATGTGGCATCAAGACTGCGTTGAAACTTTATCGTTACTTTCATCTTGTGCATTTTTATTGTTTTACATATGTTTAACCTTTGAAGTAAAGTTTAAAAGTTGTTGGCTGCGCCCATTTTAACTTAGTAGGAAGTTAAAATATTTTTAGACGAACTGTCAAATTTGGCTAAGATTACATAATATACTATCAAAATTGAACGAATCTTTAGCCTTTCTATAATAGTCTTATTAAGCTTTATTAATGATTTAATGATGATCTTTCAAAAAAAATTTGTACAACTGAAAAGGTACACCTTATAACTTGTCCAAAGATTTGTTAGGACATTATATTCTGAAATCATTGCAAACCGTTTTTTGTGATTTAAAACTTTAATTGAAATTTCAAATAGTTGAATTAAAGATTATATATTTAATTCGAATCAAAATTCTACAAAAGTGAGTTAAAAAGAAAAATTGATTTTCGTGAATTTTTGTCAGTGTTAATTCTAAACGAGATAAGAGGCAAAATATGAATCTAAATTAAATCGCAAAATATCCCATAAAATCTTTCAAAATAAAAAATATCGTCAAGGCTTTTTATTGATTACAGTAACTCTTAAATCAGTAGAAATAGTTTAAAATTAAAGCAGACTTGAAATATAAGCTTCTTTTCATTATACAATAAAAATGTGTAAACCCATTGACAAGCTTTAAAATGATTAAAATATCTATTCATCCCTGTATTTACGATGACTTTTTTTTTTGATTATTCATAATAATGTAAACTGGGCTTTAGTTTTCTTTTCAATCCAATTTATTGAAAAACCATTTTCGAATTATACACACATATATACATAGGTACACATGATATATTACTACATTAATAAATATTTGTAAAGTAGATTTGGAATAGGCTATGTCATGACATAAAAGTCAAACTTTGCAATAATTTATTTTTTAAATTATAGTACATTACAAAACAAAAAAAAAACTGCTTGTCAATTGAAATTAATTGTTATGTGTTGCACACATTTTAATATTTAATTGATAGTTTGTTTCGTTTTGCTGTTATAGGTTTTTAATCCTACATTTTAATTTTTTTTTCTTTTCTGGTTTTATTTCACTGCTGACGACAGCGATGTATTACGCTAATAAACGCATTTTGCTGTTTTATTTATTTAGTTATTTATTTATTTACCAGTCTATTTTTTTTTATTAACGTTTTTTTATTTTCTTAAATAAACAGATAAGCTAAAAATAAGAATAAGGCAACAATCATTTGTTGAAAATCTTTTGTTAAAAGAAATATAACATTAAATTGAAATAAAATAGATTATAATGAAATAAAAAACAAAACTTGAACAAATTAGAAAAAAAAATTAAAATAAATAAATACATTATTTTGATATGATTGACGTGTTGAAAAAATAATTTATTTACGATTAAAATTATTATAATAGCAAAAAAATTAGATTAAAATATCGTTTATTTAATTGCCAAAGCAAAATGAAACAATTATTTTTTTAAAAATATAAAGCCCGTATGATATTGGCTAAAATAGAATTGAAGGTCTGATAGCCAATGTATTTTAGAAAAAAACTATTTTACCAAATTCCGACATTTAAAAAAATGGTCAATAAATTAAAATGTCATCAAAAAAAAAATGGTTGTCAATTTATTTGTCAAAAAAAATTCAAAAATTACAAACATTTTATTTGACAGCATTGAATTTGTTGCTGCAACAAGTGTACAGCAACAAGTTATATTCCAAATTTTTTGATATTAAAAATTTTTTAAAAATTAAAATTAATCATCATTTCATTCGAAATATATTAAAGTAATGACTAATTTTTAAAGATTAGATTATTAAAATTAAGTTCTAGAAGAATATTAGTTCTAATTAGTTCATTTAACAGATATTCAAAATAAAAGAAAAGACAAATAATGATTGTAAGATTCTGCGCGTTCAACAAGCTGTTTTTTTTTCACATGTTTGTTCGTTATTACTATTTTAAGTTTGATAAATTCAGGCCTAAGGAAATTAACTCTTTTAAGAATATTGCAGTCACCTGTTCATTAAAGTTTGTCAAATTTAAAAGTGTTTCGAGAGGAATCGAACATCTTGTCAAAAAATCTTTAAACTACACTTTCCCAAAAAATTTTAAAATACACAGTGCTAATATTTTACATTTACCCTATATCTTCAAACTAAAGCCATACCTATATAATTACTATTGTAGTAAAATAATCTTATTACATAAGAGTTAGTTAGATCATTTGTAATTTTGCAGTTAATCGATATAGATTAATTAAGTACTTAAATGCGATATAGACATATAGTGCAGATATAAATGTGAAATTGGGAGGTATATTAAGGAGGCGGTATAGTCTCAATTGTCTTTTATTTTAAAATTAATTAATTGTATATCAAAAGGAAATTTTATATATCTTCTGTCACAAATGTCATATATATATAATCTGTCACTAAAGTCACATACGTTCTGTCATACTCGTAATTATATTTTGATATCAAGTAAGATCAACGGATATATTAGAGAGGACGGAATACGAATTAATGTATACATTTAATTTTAAAATTAATTATAATTATATCTCAAAAACAAAGTATACTTCTGTCACTGTCACAAAGAAACGCATAACATTTCAACAATGACAGTTTAAAAAATATTATTTGAATTTACAATTTTTTGAAAATTACAATACATAATACAATTTAAATTTCCATATGAATAATTACATGATAAAATATTAAATAAAATTTGTTTTTTAAGCTAAGATTGTAATAAAATGACATTTAAGTTAAGAAATAATATGTTTCTATTTTTGTTTTATAGGTTACTTTAAATAAAATAATAATAATAATATATGATATTGATAAAAATATGAGTTGAATGAACGAAATTACAAATAACATTTAATTTTATTTTTTTTTAGTTGTTCAATAATTCTGTTTTTTTTTTTTCAAAACACTGTTTAAAATTTGCACGATTCAATTCATTGTTTTCCATTTAGTTTAGTTTTATTTTTATTTTTTAAAACTGCTGCTGTTTTGTTTTTAGGACATTTTCAAAAAAGATTTTGTAAAAATGTGCCTATATAGTTTTATTTTGTCCGACCGTATGTTTATAAAATATTTTACACCGTTTGAAATAGAGAGAAGTAATTTAAGTAAATATTGCATTCCATCGTCTCTAGCCCCACCAGTTACGGAGCTACAGCCTACCAAAGGCTGAAAAAGCCCTTAATTTCAGTTGTTATAATAGGAGTTCTTTTAGGTTTTTTTCATTTGAAAGAAAACTGTAAAAGACAGATGCTTTTTATAAGCTTTATAAAATTTTATCGCCTTAATGTATAGAGTTGCCATTCGGTACTAAAAATAATAACGGTTATTACGAAACTCAATTTTCGGTCCCTCATATCTTCTGAATGACTCAAGTTAGAAACTTATAATTTCGGAAAAAGTAAAATCGTCAGAAATTAGTAGGAGTCGGTAAAGAACATTTTTTTTGTTACTCCCCTGTTTAGGAGCTGTAAGGTGTCGAAAATTGAAATTTTGCTATTTTTAAGCACCTGTAACTCTAATACTCGTCCAACCTTCATTTAGTGTTATACAAAATTGAAAGCTTCAACATTATATTTTAACATTTGTTAAAGGTAATACCACAAAATTTTGGAAGAGGAGAGGTGGGGTTAGATTCTCGATCATCATAAGTTTACTTCGTAAAAATTTAGGAACCTTCCTCATTGAAGGGCTATTAGGACTTGGAAATTTCCGATTTTTAAAAATCAAAAATGGATCAATCACCAGGGGGGATTAATATTGCCAAAATAAACTCCGTATTAAACACCATATAATTTTGAAAATGTGCTTTTTTAAAAAACCTTGGTTTATATCATCACTTGTTTTAATATTATCGACAACATATTGTCATCATAAATATATAATTAAAAAAAAATCATTTGGATTTTCATCAATTATTGGAAAAATTTATACAGTTGGTGTTGGCTTTTTTTTTTTTTTTGTTTTGTTATTATACATATTATGTATAAAACGGGGTACAACAAACCTACCTACAGATATGTTTGACAAAATAACTTAAAAAAAAAAAAAAACTAACACAAATCCAGTATTTTTTTCCAATTTCAAGCATTTTAAAAAAAGTTTCATTTCAAGTCAAAGTAAAAAAATAAAATAAAATCGAAATTGAGGAGGAGAACAAGGTTGGCGGTTTTATTATTTAGTTATATTAGAGAGCCAGTCGTTAAGTCAGTCCTCAATTTTATTTTATTATTTTTTTTTTTAATTTTTAATTTTCAAATGGTTTGGAGTTCATTGTACCCAAATAATATAATAACAAACAATATACTACTGATACTTTATTATGGATTTTGTTTTTTTTTCATTTATTTGTATTCAAACATAACAATGAATAGATTTAAAAGTTAAATTTATTAGAATTTATTTTGATATTTTTTTTTTTAATTCTATATTTAAAAAAAAAAAATTTGTATACCTATAGAATTTTAATTAAAAATAATTGTTATTTGTTTTATGTTTAATTGTTTTTGTATTGTGCAAATTTTTATTTTTTTTTATTGAGAAATAAAATAATTGTCATGAATAGCCAATGAAAAATAGGATAATTATTATTGTAAATTAAATGACATTATATGCATTAGATAATTATATAATTATATAATCTCTCTACTGTATACAGGGTGTTTCTTAATGAAGTGCATTGCTATATTCCTCTGCATAGGTACTTGTACTTATGAGCAAATAAATTTTGTGTTATAAAATTTTTAAACTTAAATGTGGTTTTTTCAAAAAAAAATTGTTAAAATTTAAAAATTTTTTAAATGTATGAAATAGAGTTAAGAGTAAAATTATGAAATATCATTAAGCCCCCCATATCTTGGAAACTAGGAGAGGCCCAGCCTAGCCCCCATGCAAAAAATTTACCCACTCATAAGTACCTATGCAGTGGTATATAGTATTTCACTTAATTAGGAAACACCATGTATATATATTGTTTAACTTCATTTCAATCTTTGTATTGTTATAACAGTAATAATGGGACAATTAAAAATGCAAAATTATATTATAGTACAGGATGCAATTTAATGAATCATTGTATTTATAAAGATCTACATATATTATTATTATTTGAAATTTACTAAACTTAGATAAATTTTGAAAAATTATAAACTTAAATTGTACATTGGCTCGTCAAACAGTTGGATGACCATGACACAGTAGCTCGAAAACCTTTCACATATATAAGGTTTTTGGGGCCGAATAACAGTAAAAGTGAAAAAAAAAACTTATATCTGATTGATTCCATTTGATTTAGCTAACATGTGCCATTGGATTCAAATTACATAATAATATATTAAAAAATTATTATGAACAAATGCAAAATATAAATAAATTGTTTGATTGACTTTTATAACTCACAGTAACAAAATACATTAAAACTCAAATAAATTTTTTACAATATGTAACTAATAGAATTTTATCTAATATGAAACTTAATTGTATCTTAAATCTAAAACGTTCCTATAGAAGTTACAATAAGAGCTAGTACTTACTGAGGTTTTAAGATCAATCCTAATATTATAAGGGTACAGGGTGGTCCAGACCATGCGTATCAGTTTTTTAAGCAGGGAAGGAGTGGCTATTTTAAAATAAAAAAAAAGAAGATGTATAAGATCAAAAGTTTGATTTCTTAATATTTTTGATTATACTTAGTTCCTACAAAATTTTTCTTAATCTGCAAATTAATTTATTACGAAAACCTCTGAAAAAATTGGACTTAATAGAATTGAAGTAGGCTTTGATTATTTTTTTTTAAGCTATGTTTTACATAGTATCTTGAAGAGTTATACATTTTTTAACTTAATTGATCCTTTACAGATAATTTTAAATTAAATTATATAGTATATTATATTATAGTCTTATGATTTAGTTTCAATTTGTTTCAATGAATAAGAAAATAAGTTAAATTTCGTGCTTTTAATTTACATTGTCAAAAAAATTGTGTAATTTTAAAAATATTTTAATCAAAAATAAAGTGCAAAAAATTCGAAATACTCATAAAATTATTAAAAATTAATCAAGGTTTAATTAAAAATTTAATAAATATTTAAATATTGCAATAAAATAAAAAATTAAAATAATATTAACCTAAAAACGTTTTTTTTTTGTTTCTTTTAAATACCATAATATATTCTTTATGCGGTTGAACTTTAATTACTTATTTTAATTTAATATTTTTAAATAATAAAAAAAAAAACTATATTCTTGACAAATGAAATATTTATTACATAGTTGTTTTCTTAACTTGAAAATAATAGTTATCAATAGATATAAGTATGACAATTTTTTTTCTATTGTTTAAATACTTTGAATAGATATTCATTTTTCAAAGTCAAACTTATATACTATAAATATAAAAATATAGGAAAGCCATGCTTCAACCCCTTATCACATTGTAAGGGACTGTTTATAAATAAATAAATAAATAAATAAAAATATCCTATATCAAGACCTTTTAAGATCTATCGTATTTGCACTTAGTAATAGAACTTTTACTTTTAAATCGCACAATTTTTATTTCAGAAATTTCAAATATTTAGTGTGTTTTCAAATATACGCACTTAACCTGTGCGATCGCATTCATTTCCAATCTTGTTTTAGTATATTTAAGTCTTAAATGAGTAATTCATACAACCCGATTCTTGAAGGATAATCACTTCATACAATGCACTTCTCAGCGCATCTTCTCTAAAAAAAATTATCATGTTAGACTATTCTTAAAGGCGTAGCATACGAAGTGATAGCAATTTGGAATCACTTACAAATTAGCCTACGAAGAGATATCACTCTCCAGTTTTTCTTTAAAATATTAAATGTTAATACACAAAAAATTAAAAAACTTGAAATTACTCATCGCCTTCAAGAATTGAGGTGATAATATGGAAAAGCAAAAAGGGCAGATAAAAATAATAAACCCATGCAATTCTACTTCCCATCCTTAAATTGAAAGGCTTTTAATTAAAAAGTGCAGCCCACGACACTGTAATAGAAACTTAATAAAATTCTAAATCTTAAGGTTTTTCTAACTTCTGATTATCAAGACACGGAGGTTTCAAACATAAATTTTTAAATCCAGATAAAAATACATATTATGCGACTAATAGAATTTTTCAAAAGTGCATGTACCTATTGTGTTAATGAGAAATGGCTAAATTGAATATTAATTAAAATGTATATACCTAAACATTATAATTTTCAAATATAAATAAATATAAAAAACAATTAAATTTTTTATTAAAAATGCCATGAATTTCAAAACTCCTAATTCTCTAGAAATTATTATTAACCAAGATCAACAAAATTATTATATTAACGGTCCCTCTAAAGAAGAAAAATTATTAAAGAATATTACAAAACTATCTGAAAATCATATCCTTCGGACGGACACCCCCGCCTACCTTATTATAAAAACTTCTAAATAAAACCAGGTGTGCCACCTTCTAAAAAAAAATTAATTTTATTATACTTTTTGAAGGGCTATAATAAACAGGAAAGTTTGAAGGTAAAATTTTGTTTTAAAAAAAAATCTAAAAATATAATTTGTTTTGTTATGGAAATTGCTGAATTTTAGAAAATTAAATTGAATTTTGAAAATTAAGTTGATTTTTTTATCCTAATTTTTCAAACAATTTAAAAAAAAAAGTTCTTTTCAAAACTTTCACAACCCTTGTTATCTTTTATATTTTTCAATAATAATTTTCATTTGTCATATAAAAAACGTATAAATTAAATTGATTTGTAAAATTTTTAAATGACTGAAAAATATAAAAAAAAAACGATATTGTATTATAATACAAACAAATTAAATTACTAAGTACTCGTAACTACTTGACTTTCAAAAATTATTGTGAACAATTACAATTCAACTCGATTTGTGAATTTGTGAACGTACTATTACTAACTATTTACTAACATCGAGATTTTTCTTTTTTAAATAAGTCAGGACCATTCAACTTTAATTGGCACGCAATAGCTTTTTTTTTTTTTAAATTGGTTTGTAACAAAATATGTTGAAACATTTTTATTAATGATTTTTTTTTAGTTTGTGTGAAATTAACATGCTCTTAAAAATGACGTTTAAATCAATACAATAAAATAATAGAACATAGCCTATGGATGGGATTTATATTAGATCAACTATTGAAATATTAAATATTTTATAAACCTTTAAGAGTTACAAATTTCTATATTAAAACGAGAAAGAGTGTAGAAGATTAGACTGTATCAACTGTGAGATAGCCGTATAACCGAAATATTGACATTGGTTGATATGGTGCGCAACTTATTAGACTTTCAGTTATTTATAAATGAAAATAAAACTTTAAAAGCAGCTATTCAAACCTCTTCCAATACATCGATTATATTTTACTTAGACGTTTACCATAAAAGTCATCAACTAATGCTCATATAAAAAAAAAAAAAGAAGTTGTATGGCAGCAAGTCGAAACACCTACTAAATTGTGCACAAACTGTGTCCATAAAACTAAACTATTTTTGTCAAAGTTTCAAACACCCAGCTTCATAAGGTATAAAGTAATACTCATATAAAAAAAAAAGCTGTATGGCAACTACTCGAGCCCATAGAACAAACTGGCTGGATTTCAATAGCGATGACGGTTATTGCATAAAAACGTATTTGTGAAAATTTCAAAATCCTAGCTCCTTTATTTTTTGAGTTATCGTGCAATCCACACGTTTGAGCCTTTATCTATCCCCTTTTTCTGTGTCAAAAACGTAATGGCTAATTTAGTATACCCTTTTGATTAATAGTCATACGAATATTAGAAAAGGATGTTAAATAAAATAAATTATTTTTTACTTTAGATTTATTAATTTTAATTATTTTAATTAATAATTTTTACAAAATATATTTTATAAAAAAATTATTATATTATTCTATTATTAATTCGACATTTTTTGGTATAATAAATTCATAACCAGCTGTACTGAATATTCTGGTAATATTTACATATACATAGGTATTACATATTATAGGTATATTTTTCTCTTTATAACAGTTTCAATATTATTTAATTATTTGTTTTTTTGTTTTAATTGTTGATTCTCATAAAATTCTGTTTTAGCCAGTTCGACACTAACATCTACTTTAAATCGAGTTACTTTAAATAATTTAAGATAACACATTTTACAAACTGTTACTTTTTCTTTTGTATATTTATTATATATTTGATATACTACAGTTATATATCTATTTTTTGTCTCTTTATTCATATCTTTTATTCTTTCTGTCTTTTTTGGTATTATAGAAATTCCATTTTTTAATATTTTATCCTGTTCATTACTTTCAGTTTCTGAATAGTATTTATCAAATAATGTTTTTTGTATATCACATGGAACTTTTTTATAGCATTCTTTATTGCAACATGTTTCTACAGGACTAAATATTATGGGAGATTTGAAATAACCATTTCTAGTTATATATGATAGTCCTAGTCTTTTACGAGTTGCATTTCTTTTTCTGGTAAATGATTCTACCACAAATGAACATGGATCTGGTCCAACTATGTCTATTTCAATATCTTTTTCTTCATCTGAATATTCAAAAGATGTTATACTTATGCCACTTGAAAAATCAATTGAATTCGATTCTTCTGATTCTGAGTCAGAAATAATAATAATATCATTTGACTCTGATAAATTCATGTTTACAGTTATATAAATAATATACACACGTGTTTTTAAAAACCAAATTAATCCAACGCAAAAGACTCTCTTTTATTACATTTGAATATTAAAAGAATTTAAAATATTAAAATATTTTGACTTCACTTACAGAAAAATCATTAAATACTGAGCCAGAATTGTTTCTCTTAATTTTGTTTCTCCTTTTTTCAAAAAAATTTTAACGCGCAATTCATTGGAAACATGGCAAAACATGATAAGTAAACTTATTGTTTTATTTTTGTAGATTTTGTCTATGTATAGAATAATTCTCTGGTAAAAATGAAATGCTTTTTTTTTTTTTTTGAATTGAAGGTAATTTGGGTTCTAAACGAGGATATTGTAACTCTTTTACCTACTGAAGACACGTGTTTTAGGTAAAATTTAATGTTAGAATATATAAAATAAAAACGCTACAAAAATCATAAATGTTTAGCTATGATTTGAATATATTTTGTTTCATTATATATAGTAGGTATAACACATGAAGTCAATTTAAAACAAAAGTGATCTTTTTCTAATTTCTACTTTATTTTTTTTTTTCAAAAATTTCACTCTCAGTCTCATCAATTTAAAATCGTTTGTTTTTAAGATAAGTTTAATTGTATTTTGTAATTTAGGTATTATTCTATATTCATTCTTTCAAATACCATATTTGCAGACGTGTGTTAGTGAATATATCAGTTTTATTTCATTATATCATTAGTATTTAGTGCAGTGATGAAATCTTCGATACAATTGTACTTTTTTCAATACAATTGACTCTAGAAAATACAGTAGTACACTCGAGTCTAAATTCAATACACTCCACTACGCATTTTTTTCGAAAATATAAAATATAGTAATATATAAAACTTGGACCAAAGTTTCTCTAATAAAAAATGAACTGCATCAATAAAGTTTAAACATAAATATGTTTTGAAATATATATCGCTTAGCTCAACCACATTCCTCTGCAAATATTGAGAGAATATTTTTTTAAATCAAAATTTAGTGAAAACAAAATGCAGAAATAGACTGCAA
Organism: Dolichopus griseipennis; assembly: GCA_963082915.1. Lineage (NCBI taxonomy): Eukaryota > Metazoa > Arthropoda > Insecta > Diptera > Dolichopodidae > Dolichopus > Dolichopus griseipennis. The sequence continues at coordinate 27,326,475 of OY720442.1, read as the reverse complement.
ATAAGTACTTGTTCCACATTAATTCAAAGCAGGGATTTAATTATAAATGACCAGTGCCATAGCTTTACGGTGGAGAGAGACTTAATTAAAAAAAGTTTACAAAATGCTGCTATAGTGGCAGACGAAATATTAGTTTAAGGTTTAAAGATAAGAATTATGTGATTTTTGTTTTTTAATAAACTTATATTTATTTCTGTTTTATTAATGTTTAATTTTTTTATTAAAACTAGTCCTTTATAATGTAGTTGTATTGTGGTATTATGCAGATACATAATATAAACAAATTTCAGTACATTTATTCCCAATTTAGTACAATTTTTATTATACTTTTAATACAGTTCATTTTACTCATTTTTCATCCCTGATTTAGTGTATCAATACACATATATAATATAACACTTTTATTTCTCTTTACATTTTCAAATCCCTTACATATTTATAATATTAACTGTCAAACGTCAATGCATACAATTAAAACCAGTGTTACCACCATAGAACAATTGAAATGTGCCCATCTAATAAATAAGAGTACCATATTTTTAATAGAAAAGAACAAAAATTAAAAAACTTTAAAAATTATTTAATAATTATCACATTTGGTTGTCAAAAATATATAGTTGTTTTGATTGAAATAATTTAAATTTTGAATAAAAGTAGATTTAAATCAGAGATTTTGCAACTAATTCACAAGTAATGATTTTTGTAATAAAATACGTTGAAAAATAATCGAAGAAACGGATTATTTTTTGAATTAAAAATCAACTGACAAAATTCGACTAAGAGTGTCTTCACTGAAAAAATACTGAATTATTTTAATTTGGAATACAATTATAGTATAATACAACCAGTCTTATAACTTTTAATACTAAAATATTTAAAAATAGAAATTTATTTCAATTCAATTATAAGAATTCTCTATTTCCAATTTAGCTACTTTTAACAACTTTTTTTTCAATTTTGAAATTTTAGATTTAGAACTTCTGACAACCCTCTACCATATTGGTAAAACTGATTAAACCCTGAGAATATGTTAATGTGTTAGTTAAAAAAAAACAGAAAGGAGGATTTTTTTATCAGATGTGCGTATTTGAATATGGGAAAAATGGCTTCAAAAAACTGTACCTAATACTTAATACATAAACTGAAATAAAACTGTTATACGAGTATTCACTAATATACATTATACAACCAAATCAGATAACTCAACATATCTGTTTTGACAAAATTTTTAACCAAACGTTTATATCCAAAATTAAAGTTGAAAATAAACGAACAGAGGGAAATGTATTTTATTAGTTGTTGATGATTTTATACCAGAAATATGTATGCAAGCGTTCCTACGTTATAAAATAGAAAAAAATTTGAGTTGGAATACAATAATTATTATAGAATAATAAAACCATTAAAGTTAATTTTAAAAGATAATTTAATTTATAAATTTGAAATGAATTCTTAAAAGAGATTTTATGGATCTTAAAATAGATGATTTTTTTTTTATCAAGTTTGGAAAATATTTTTCGTATATATGCATTACGTGTCTATGTATGTATGTAAGAATGTTTTTTTCTTGGATATACATATTCCAAATTTAGAATTAAAAAATTTTTTTAGAAATTTGGAAAATAAATAAATACCAATTATTTTTTAGAAATTGAATAGAAATTTCAAGAAAATTTTTAAGGAAGAAATTATGTGTAAAATAAAAAAGTAACATATGAGAACTTGCTAAAATTTAGCTAATAGTTTTAATTAACATGTACGCTTTAACTGCAAGGTGTCGTGTCCGGCAGATGAAAAATAATCATAAAATTAACGAAATTCTGTTTTATAAACAAGATTCATTTAATTATAACATTTCGGATTATTGATAGGTCCTCATAGGAATTGCAATCAATATTTCGGATTTTGTATAACCCAGTTCTAACGTGTTTATTACAGCCGAACGTGTGGTAAGAAGAAATTATTCTGAATAATTCGTTGTTTTTTGAACCGCCAGCTGTTTTGAAGTTAATGTGTTAAAAGCTAATTTAAAATAGTGCGACTAAACATGCGAATGAGTATTCTTTTTTCTTATGTATATATATTTATCATTATCATCATCATATATTAATCGGCTTATTCTGTTAAATAATTGCCGATCGCGTCTCAATTATTCGTTTTTAAGTATAAATATAAATATTAACCGGCTTATTAGGTCACAAAATTGCCGGTTGCGGCTCAATATTTGTTAAAAAAATATAAATAATAATTTGAGTGGAAAAATCGCTCAAATTTTGAATGTAATAATTGCTCAAATTTTGAGTGCTTCGTGACACTAGTTCTTTTTTAAATAATTGTATTTTTGTTAAGAATAAAGTTAAGTTGTTTTAATTATTTTCAAATATACGGCTTAGATTTCAATTTTTTTTATTCACTTATGAATTTTGTTAAATAACATCTACTATTCAACTACTTGTTTCAAAAGTCTGATGTTTATATAAAATTCAATATTTACAAATTTAATGACACTCTAAATAATTTTACTCCACACCCACAGATTAAAGAAATATAATGATTTCTGTATTACACAATGCGTTTTTTTTAATAAAGCAAAAGTAATTCTTCGAATTGGCCAAAATATTTTGAAAATGAATTCTAAAATAAATTGGTTTTTTTTTTAATTAATTTATGAAAAAAACAATTAGGGGATCACTTTTTAAAAGGCGGATGGGTAGAAAAATTTAAAAGACAAAATTAAACTTATATTAATAAATTTAGAAATTTTATGACATTCAAAAAGTTGGAGGTGGTATTTTATGAAACCATTTCAACAATAAGAAAAATTAAGAAGAATCTTAAAAGTGTTAAACTAATAAGCCTGTTTTTTTCATAGATACATATTGGAGCAAGAGTCATTTTATATTAGTGTTTTTAGAGTTGATTTAAATGAATTCCACATACAATTTAAACATGAGAAAGTACTAGGCCTTATAACATGTAGAAACGTCTTAGATCTGCAAAAGTTTGTTCAGTCTTAGACCAATTATAGTTGGTTTGTAATGTAATAATTTTGTATTTGAGTTATATGGCATTCTATATCTGTGAGTTATGTTATTTAATTTAATTATTTGTTTATATTTTTATATTAATGTATTTTTTATTAAAGAAATGCAATTATTATTTATTGATTAAACTGAGTGAGGTCGAAAACCAGATAATAGTCTTACACTTTTACTGGGATTCGAATACAGCTTTTCGCATGAAAGATCGGCACTCCAACCACTGTGCCACCCAGCCATATTCAAGTATTATAAAAATGATTTTATTGGTTGAACATTATAAGATTATAAGTTATCGGTTATACTACATAAATATTTGTTTCTTAACCCTCATGTTGAATTTATTTATAAATGTTATAAACTTAGTTTGAATTCGTCATATAATTAATCAGCAATTTTGAAGAGGTTAAACTGTCAAAGTAAGAAAATTATAGATATTTCGTAGTAAAGATTCATTTTGAATGTATAGATATTGAAACGATTATACGAATCTTTATATAAGCTTTAAAAGATTTAAATTTTCTTTAAAAGAGTTATTGATTTTTGGATTTTTTGATAGAATCCTAATAGAAAAAGTTTCGTAAAATCGATAAAAAGGCGGATTTTATTGTAGTAACTCAAAAGGGAATAATCCCACATGTGGGGGTTGCAGTTTATCTTACGTTGGTTGATTGTTTTACAGATATTGAACAGATCTCTTTAATAAAAGAAAAAGGGACTCAAAATTTGGCATTACTTTCTAAATTTATACTTTTTTAATATCATATTTAAATCAATCAATTGGACATTTAAATAACTACAAGTACCAACTTATGGTAAAAATATTTTTTAATATGTTTCCATGTTAATAGGTAAAACTTTTAAATTTCTTTTTACTTTTTTTTTTAAGATTCTAAGTACGAAACATGCAAAGTACTTTAGGTTTGTACGTTTTACTTGTAAAACTTATTAAAAAAATAAATTATATTTAATATTTAATTAAAACACTGAAGAGCGTTATTTTCATTTAATTAGTTTTTTATATACAAATAAAGAAAATAACAAACATTGGAAGAATAACATTAAATTAAAATATTATAATGCTAATAATAAAACAACGAATATAATATCGAAAATTATTAAATTGTCACGCAATGAAATTACCTATAACTTATTATGTATTTTGTATGTGCATATTACAAAAGTGGTAAATAATAACTATACATATAGGTATAAAATTTATATTTTGCAAAAAAAAAAAAAAAATCATGACATAAATAATTGTCACGTATTTTGTTTTTTTCTTTTATTAAAATTTATTTCATTACATGGATTTAGAAAGCTCTGAAACATGATTCCAAAATCCAAAACTGAATAACCAGAAGAATAATAAAATTAAAAAAAAAAAAAGTTTATGTGAAATTTGAATAAAAGGTGATTACTGATTACTGACTACTTTATTTTCTTGATTGTGTTTTTTTTTTTTTTTTTTGTATATTAAGTCATACGTTAAGTGAAGAAATTTAATCGTCATATTAAATGTGCATCAAATATAACTTTAAAATAATTGCATATACAACACATAATTAAGGGGAACGGGTCAAAATTCTTTACGCCTAAATCATTCTGAATTAATTGGGATTATTTTCTGTATGAAATTGATAGATACGAGTATATGCCAAATTCTTATAGCATTTTTTTTTTATTTTAATGGTGCAATTAAAATGTTAGCTTTAATTAGCGAGGCTTCGATATCAAAATAATTGACATTTAACTAATTTTATTACATTTTATATAAAATATATCCGAACGATGGTGCAATGGTTAGGACGTCGGCTTTCTTAACGAAGAGTGACGGGTTTAAGCCTTGATCAGATCATATATAATATAAAAACCGTGATCATATAAAAATATAATTTATAATTTATATCATAAAAACACCCCAAATTTCAAATTGGAAACACGAGTTACTGCTTCGTGGTTCATCTATGTACACGCAGAATAATAATGAGTTTGACAGTCGGCTATAAACTTAATTTCAGAGGCAGTAACTACAAATTAACAGTTCAATTTTTAATAAATATTTTATAAGTTAAAGAAAAAAAAATTATGTTATATTGTTTTAATTTTTATTATTAATTTGGTAATGACATGTTCTTTAGCTTCAATCTGTGGCTTCCACAGCTCTCAATATGTGAAATATTAGATACTATGTGAAATATTAGAAATTTACGAAGATTTGTGTGGAAAAGGTATGCCGAATTAAATCTAGCTTCAATAATTAAATAAGGTATGGTAGACCTTGTCCTAGTAGATTTTGAAAAAAGATTTTTGGTTAGGATTTTTGAAAGGTAGATTTTTTATGCAAGATTTTGCCGCATAAGATTTTAACATCAAAAAAAATGTAACAAACCCATGATTAAATCTAATTTTTTTCCGTATTACATGAAATTATCAAATAACTGTTTCAGCTTTTTCTTTGTAACATTTCTTGACTGGTCTCTTTTATCATTTTATTTTCTATAACACCTTCTTATTTATATATATATACCTGTGTGTCTATGGTTATATCATCTGTAGTCTGTATACGAAAGTATCATATGTCTATTAAATTTAGTAAGATATACGCTTACTTTAAATATTGAAGCGAAATAATACAAAATAATGAATCTAGTATTCAAATTTATTTTTTCTCTAGTTTTTAAATTCAGAAATACCTAAAAAAAATGTTAATTCGGAATTTATTTTTATGTCTAAAATGTTATTATTTTATAATAACTTTTATTTATTTAATATAACTTACTATTATTAATTCATAATGATGTGTCAGTTGATACAAAATATCACTTACCTGGAAAAAATCAAATAAAATTAAAAATATTAGTTTTATTTTATTTTATAATTATTATAAAAATGAAATTTAAAAGATTTTAATATAAATATTTTGTAAATGGAATTTTGTAAATGAAATTTTTAAAATTCAAAAAATAAATGGGGTTTCAATCAATGTACAATTAAAAAGAATTTAAATAGTCAAAAAAATGATAGATTTTTCTCAAATCTGACAGGGTTGTCAAAAAATAAAATGAAAATGAATTCCAAATACCCTTTGATAATTGACAATTCCAACTCTTACACACCTATTCTAAACTCGCTCGTAGACTTTCTACGAAAACCATGGCTACGCTACAAAAAAAAATTGTAGTGATTCTAAATTCCCTCGTAGAAAATTAAATTTGCAAAGGCAACTTTGACGTTTGAATTAATTTTTATACCCTACACCTATAGAATAGGTAAAGGGGTATATTAACTTTGGTATGGTGTTTGTAACCACCTAAAGGAAGCGAGCTAGATATGGAGTCGATATAGCCATGTCCGTCCGTCCGTCCGTCCGTAGGCACGATAACTCAAAAAATAATGGAGCTATCTTGATGAAATTTTAACTGTAGGTTACTAGGACTGAAAGTACGGCGGAGATTGCATATGGGCGAAATCGGCCCATGGGTTCGGATTCTGGACCTTTTAATCGGTTTCAGGGCTAACGAACAGATATAAAAAATCACGATAACTCAAGAACTAATGACGCTATCTTCATCAAATTTGTGCTGTAGGTTACTAGTAATGAAACTACTTCGGGAATTGCGTAAGGTCGGGATTGGACCATGGGTTCGGAACCTAGAACTTTTTGATCGAATTTAGGCCAAACGAGCATAATTCCGAAACCAATGAAGATAGAACCTCCAAATTTAGTATCAGGGTGTCCCTTCCTATTTCCTAAGTGTCTTGTGAATTTGGGTCCCATTGGAGTAGTGGGTCGGGGACCAGCCACACATTTCCGAAGACCTTAAAGCATATCTTTAAAATTAATAAAGATAACAACTTGAAAAAATGTAGAAGCTTCCAATTTGCCACAAGGGTGTTCTTTACTATCTCTTGCGTGTTCCCCTAATTTGGGATCAATTGGAGTGGTGGTTCTGTACCCCTCTCAGACCTCCCAAGTTTTAAAGGCTTATAATCGAAATTACTAAAAATAGTTACTTAAAATTAGGATAGACCGTTCAAATTGTGTACAAGGGTTAACTAGTACTATAAGTACAGCGCGGACTATATAAGGGCGAAATCAGCCCAACGGTTCGGATTCCGGACCTTTTAATCGATGTCAGGGCTAAGGAACATATATAAAAAATCACGATAACTCAACAACTAATGAGGCTATCTTCATGAAATTTGTGCTGTAGGTTATTGGCAGCGAAACTACGGCGGTGATTACGTACGGTGAGGATTGGACAATGGGTTCGGAACTTAGAACTTTTTGATCGAATTTAGGCCAAACGAGCATAATTCCGAAACCAATGAAGATAGAACCTCCAAATTTGGTATCAGGGTGTCCCTTCCTATTTCGTAAGTGTCTTTGAAATTTGGGCCCCATTGGAGTAATGGATCGGGGACCAGCCACTCAGTTCTTAGGCCCTTAAAGCATATTTTCGAAATTAATAAAGATAGTAACTTGAAACAAATGTAGAAGCTTCCAATTTGCCACAAGGGTGTTCTTTACTATTTCTTGCGTGCCCCCCTAATTTGGGATCAATTGGAGTGGTGGTTCAGAACCTCTCTTAGACCCCCCAATGTGTAAAAGCTTATCATCGAAATTAATAAAACTAGTAACTTAAAATTAAGATAGAGCGTTCCAATTGTGTACAAGGGTTAACTAGTATTGAAAGTATGACGGGACTGCATATGGGCGAAATCGTACCATCATTTCGGGTCCTGGAACCCTTGAAAAGTTCAAGGACTAACAAACATATATCTTACAAACACCATAACTCAAAAAATAATGCCGGTATTTTGATGAAATTTAACAGTAGGTTACTAGTAATGAAAGTACCATGGGAATTGGTTGTGGTCGAGTTTAATTTCGAAGCCAAAGAATATATTTCCTATGTCCTATGTGTCTCCGAAATCTAGACTTAATTGTAGTGGTTCAGCTATGTTCAAAGGTTGCTGCATTTATGTAAAATTTATTTTTATATTTAAATGAATTATATGAAAAGGTGTAAATTTTTAATTGTATTTTAGAAATACATTTATTGCATATTTTGCGTTTATAAGCTTTTCTATTAGGTATATAAACTAACCACTTAAAATAATTGCAATTTTTAAAAATTTGGATTATTAAATATAATATGCTTTGATTATCTTTTTATCACAAAATTTAATAATTAGAATTTTTTCATTTTGTAATTGAATTGGAATAAATATATTTTCATTTATTTCAAGTTTGTTTGTTTTTTAATATTTTTAAATAGATAAATTAGTAAGAATTTGTAGTATTTTTTAATAGATAGGGTAATTAGAAAATGTTTTTAGTATTATACAGTTAATTTGGTTAGCTATGTCTTACGATCAAATTAATAACAGCTTCTATGGTGTTAAAATGACTTATGGATATGTCCTTAAATTTGAACCAAATAGGTGTAGGGTATTTCTAAGTCGGTTGCACCGACTGACTGTTTCTTTACTTGTTTTTAAGTAAGAATGATGTTTATTGTTTTCAAATTTGTAGTAGGTATCTAATAATTTTTGAATATTATTTTGAGAAAAAAGTATTTTAAGATTAATTATAAATAAAAAATAGTAAGATATTTCATATCATTTCCTTTGATTATTTCTAGTTTTTTCGTTATTTTACCCTAAAAAATTTTAATATATGAAATACGAATATGCTACGAATGAATATACGAAAGAATTTAGAGTAGGGGTGTAAATGTTTATTTTTCCAACTCGGAGCCTCAGAGTTTAGAGTTCGGATAAAACTATGATCTGTGAATAATTTGATCTGAACATTCGATATCTTGATGCTCTATCATTCGATATGTTCTGAACATAGATCTGATTATAAAAATAAAAACGCACAATATATAAATTTCAGTTAAATCTGTTTAAATTTTATTTCAATTTGGCATAATCAATATACAAATGCAATAAATTATGTAAACAAATATATTGTGTACATTTATGTATATTATATATATACTATATATTTCAACAAACAAAATAACGGAGGCTGTCTAATTAAGTTACATGATATGGTTGATTTCAAATTGTATAGAATTTATAAATAAATTAAATCCTGATTATATTTGAAATTAAAAAAAAAATTCTATTTTCGGAATTAAATTTTTTTAGAGTTATGGAAAATTATGGAAATCAAAAATTTTTCTCCCTCTCCAACATTTTATATATATTTGTACCTATATACTTATATCAGTATGTATATATACATCTATTTATAAAAATTTGTTTGGTTTCCTTCCTTTTGGTTATCTAATAAAATTCCAAAAAAAAAAAACAATCAACCAAAAAATAAATGGTACCTATGTACATACAAAAAGTCAAATTGAATTTTTAATTCCGTTATATACTATATTTTATGTATCTAGAATAGATATTGTAATATCATATTATACCAATAAGCATAATTCCAGAAAATCTTTCTATGCATTATTTTAAATTTTTAAAAATTGTAATAATTTTGTTTTTCCAAATTAAAAATAAATAAAATGAAAATCCCTTATATATTATATACATATATAGTATATAATATACACCTATTCTTATTCTGGTACATTCATATTTTATAATCAATGGAAAATTTTTGAACGATTGCATACCAAAATTAAATTAAAATGTATGCAATTTATTTATGTGAGTATCAATTTGTTAGTTTTTCAATATTTTATATAGGAAAAATCTCTAACTATTAAAATGCATATACAATATTTTGTAAATGCATTTAAAATTCTGTTTTTTTTTTAATTTTATTGTAAAATTCAGTGAAAAAACAGTTAGGTGATTTAGGGACCATATCTATTCCGAAGTTAAAAATAACAGTAGTTACAAAAACATAAAAGTCAATAACCTTCATTATATTATCCGTTATGCATATAATATAAATGAGTTTATGTACCCACTTGCATATATTATGTACCTTTATGTAACATATATTATATTTATATATGTATATATATCCCATGTAAAATTCTCATGTTTTTATCGATCGCATAATTTTAACACTAATTGATAATGGGTGTTTTTAAAGTGCATGTAAGAATGAAACAGTATTATATATTGGAATAGGAAAATATTGGATGGCAACTTTAAAATGTATATATATACATATAACATTAGTATTTCGCCTAGAAAATCAAATTTTATAAAAAAAAAAATGGTAATTATTTGGTAAAGTCGATTTTAATTAAATAAACATACACAAGTATGTATTAAGAAGTGAAATTTTGCCCAAAATACAGCTATTATACTAAATACTTTGATTTTAATACCAGACATACTCTGATTTTTTACAATAAATGTATTGAAATTAGAAAAGTATTAATTTTGTTTTCGGCAACTACTGACCTGCCCGCCCCACTCCCGCTGAGAATTATAGTTTTCATTTGCATTTTTAATTCATTTGAGGTACTAAAGTTAAAATGAAATTCGTCATTTTTATACACTTTAAATAAATCAAAAGTTTTTACTAATTATGTACATTTATACAAAATTTGAACGAATTTGGTTTTGTCTATTACTAAAAATATAACTGGTATCCTAGGTTTTCTATATAGTATACATAGGGTATAGTTACGCTGACCATTTTTTTTTCAGAAAAAATACCGGACACTAAATTTAAAAATATTCAAAAAAGAAGTTAATTGATTTACTATACATATTATTACCTATCCTGTTCTGTTTCAAAATAAAATAAAAAACAAAACACAATATTTTATTTTTAATGATATCTTAATATTAAATTTTTTTGAAATTGAATATGAATACTTATACTTATTATGTAGATGAATTTTAATTTGCAACATTTATATAATTATATTATATTTTATAGTAGTAATAATAACAATAATAATAATAATAATAATAAGTAATACTATACTTTTTAACAATGTTTTTAAAAAAATTTTAAATTTTTGAAACAAGCAACGAACTGCATTAATTATATTGACATAAAATAATGTCAAATTGACAAATTAATAAACTGTTTAGATAAGCAACTGATATGACATTTCATTAAAAAATATTAACTTAGTTTCTATATGGAAAATATGTTATTTTTTGACAAAATAATTTACTAAAAATTTTTTTGCATAACTTTATGTTCGGATTCGTGTTTTTTCACAAAAATTTATTTGAATATAAAAATATGTGACAAATACGGGACAAAATACTATGTACAGGACGATGTACTGTCTCGTATTATAAAAATAATTCTGCGGAACATCTAACTTTAATACGGGATTATCCCGGTAAATATGGTTCGAATGGTCAGCGAAGGTATAGTATAAATATGTAAGTATATAGGCATAGCTATGTAATACAATTAAATTTATATTTTTTTAAAAAAATTTTCAATTAAAAGTTAAGTCTGTCAATGCTACAATCTTAAAGCTTTAACTAAATGTATCTTGAAAACTTCTAAATGTGAAATCAATTTAAAAATTTAAGAAGAATTTTTTTTAAATCACGTAACTATAGTTACAGTAAAAAAAAAAACATAATTTAAGATTTTAAAAATGAAAATCCTTAATAAACTTTGAGTATTGAGATTTCTCATCTCTCAATATCCCCCCATCCCGTCTTTTTTAATAAATCCACTTAAAAACAAAATCAATAACAAACTTTTAATATTTCATATAAATGTTATTTACCCATAATCACTTTCCTTTCCATTCCATTCCATTCTTTCTTTTTCTCACATTAATCATATAAAAGGAACAAATGACAATATCTAAACGAGCCAAAATATAATTGCATAAAATAAAATGGATATCATTGATACAGCCCAAAAATTTGGAATTAAAATTCTAAAATTAACTTTTTTGCAAGGATTTTTTATACCGTTACAACCAGCGTTACGTCGTAATTAATATAAACTTTGTATATAAATTTGTATATATATACATTTATGTATAATATGTATTCCTAGTTATTTGAACGGTAAATACTTAAATACATTTAAAATTTATATAAATATAATCCTTGTATACTTTTCAAATAAAGGATACATATTTTATTTTGTATTATTACAATTTTTTTTTTTTTTAAACAGAGCACAGGATATAAAAATATACTCTAAGGATTTCCAGGGTATTTTTTTATTATTTGTATGTATACCTTTAAAAATACAAAACAACCAAAAAACCGTTATGAAATAAAAAAAAAAAAAAATCAGAATGTGCATTAAAAAAAAACCCAAAAACAAAACAAAAGGAAATAAAAAGGAAAAAAAACTAACAGCTCCTACGCAGTTAATACACTGCTTATTTAGGAGAATATGTACAATACACATTTACATTCACTCATATATACATCACACCGCATTGTTATACAGAATTTTTGTATTTTTGAATCCTTGCATACATTCATACAAACATATATAAAATATATATATATATATATATATAAGTGTTTATATACTTTTTGTAATACAGCTGAGGAACAAAATGTACTGGGTTTTATCCAAAAATATTTTTTTGTAACGTTTTTTGTTCCTATTTTATGTCCTCTTTATTTTGAATTTTTTATTTTTAATTTTTTTTTTTACATAAAAATAGTTGCAAGCCCAGAAATTTGTATTTTTTTTTTCATAAGGGCTTCAATAATGTGGGTGTAAATTGTTGTTATTTTTTAAATTATATGTATGTGTGTGTGTTTAAATAAAATAAATTTTTTTTTTTGAATTTTAGGTATACAGGACATGAAAAGGATATATTTTTATTTTAAGGATATTGTATTTTCAATTGTATATACGTACATATACATACACAAGTTGTTGTTATTGGTGATATAATGTTTTTTTTTTTTGTATTTAGAAAAAATTGTTTAGAAATCAAAAAAAAAAGACGGAATAAAATTTTTAGAAAGAAAGAGACATAAAATATAAAAAAGTAACAGTAACAATATAATATTTATAACATTCAGCCCAATTCAAATTGCAAAAAAAAAAAAAAAAAAAAAAAAAACAGAGGAAAAAACAAAAATTCAAGGATATTAAAAATAGAAAGAAAGAGTTTTGTTGTCATTTCATTTTTATATGAATTTTTAGGTGGCTTATCAGTAGGAGGATCTGGGTCTTCTCCAGACTCCAACTGAGAATAATTTTTCTTGAATTGAAATAATTTTGTAAATTTTTTGTTGTTTTTTGCTTTTTTATAATTTTATGATCCTTATAGTAACGGAATTTTTGGAATGATAATTTTTTGGAAAAAGAAACCCCACAGTTAAGTTGTTGTCTACCGATTGGAAATGGGAATTGGGTGATATACGAAATTAATTCTGAAACTGTTGGATACTGAATTTTTTCGTGAAAATTTTGTTTTTCTTTTTTTTTGCAATTTTTATAAAAAAATTTTAATAGGCACGTGTGCAGTTCAGACTGTATTTTGAAATTTATTATAATGTATATATATATACATATATATATTTTGCTTTTTAATTTTGTCCATATAACTGTGAACAATTTGAAATTAGAAATCAAATCAGAATTATAATTTTTAGGAATTCTGTTTTTGGAATGTCCTAGCTAAAAAACTGTACATTATGTCCTTTAATATGTTGTAGAACATTTCTATATATACATTTTGTGTATATTCTCATTATGTTTTATATTGAAATTATGAATATGAATAGTTAATAATGAATAATTTTGTATTATGTAGGTGTTTATTCATAGAATTGATTATTTTTTTTTTTAAAAACCTTAAGATACTTTTATAGATACTTCGCATTGAATTGTATTTATAATTAAAATATATTAGATTTAATACCTACTGTATTTTAGTAATTTTTTTTTATTTGATCATTTTCATTTAAATTGTATTGTAAATTATCCTAGTTATCTCTACGTCTTTCGAATTAATTTGAATTTATCTATTGAAAGTGGAACTCACATCTTTATTTTTTTATAAAAAAATATTCTTAAAATTCAATATAAATTAGGAAAAATTAAGTTCTCATTAGCCTAATTTAAATAAGTGGACTGATGGAATATGATTTTATTAATTAATTAAAATTATAAATAGTTTTTCACAAATTGAAATAAAAAATTTAATTCCAAAAAAAAAAATATCACTATTCTACTGATTGTTAATAACATTGTAGTGGAGTTAATTATAGTCGTGTATGAAAATTATATAAAGGAGATCTTTAAAAGGGGAGATCTTTAACAGTTCTTAATGCTGTTTACTTTGCAAATACTTTACCTTCGAGTCTTTCAATTTTATGTTAAGACTTAAAACAACTTAACGCAAACTAGCTGACTTAAGTTATTGAAATTTTAAAGCAGATTAATTAATATTTTTAAATTTAAAAAATATAAACTAAAGTAAAATAATTGGGTATATTTTATTGCATTGCATAGTGCTCCGCGAACAGTGTGCCGGGTGATGGTATTTGGTGTGCCGTTGTCCAATTGTGACAAAGGAAGAAAACATCTCAAATGCAAAGTTTTTTTTTAAATATACTAGATATATATACTAGGGATCCTGTGCACTTTATCCTGTGCACGTAATTTCAAAGAGATATATTCATAATACACATACAGAGACATATTCATCATTGGTTTAGTTCAAGAACATTTAACACTGCTGCAACAGAAATTTGAACACTACTTTCATATAATAAATACTGGGCAATAAATTGGATTTGAAATCCTTTTTCAAGTGGATCATGAAACACTTTCTCTACAAATTCAAGAGGAATTTAAATTAAAAAAAAAAGATAAAACAAACTAGATCATATGTCCTTAAGTTGATAATTAGAGTAAAATTTTTATTTAGAACTTAAATTAAACTTAAGTAGGCTCGGGTAGCTATGATTGGTTGAATGAAAATGAATTGGTTTTTTAAGTAATTTTTTACAATTATATAATAGAAAAAAATATATAAAAAAAATATATATCATTTGTAAACATAAATAAATAAACTAAGAAAAAGAACCAAAATTTACAAAATAAAAATATTATATTTTTACATGTAATCAACTAAAACAATAAATTTAATCTAATTTTGTAAACTTTTTTATGGATGTAAAGAGAAACTGAAAAAATAAATAAAAAGTAATAAAAAAAAAAAAAGGTAGCTAAGGTATATGCAATCACAAAAGAATGAACTAAGTTTTGACATTTACACCGGGTTTAAGTTTCTTTAAATACGGCTGGTCAGACCTATTCATTTTAATTATTTTTATAACTATTATAAAAATTGTCTAATAAATATCCCTTCTTCAAAGAGATTTGAAAGGTTAGAAAGGGTATATCTATCTTGGAATATCTAGAGATAGAAAAGGTATATTTATTTGTTTAAATATTCAACTTGTATTTATTAACATTTAATACGACTTTGAACTCTTCAATATATAAACTTAACTGTAAATTTAATATAAAGTAACATATTAGACTTATATTCACAATTAAATTAAAAACTAACATACTAACATTCTTTATTATTATTATTATTAATTAGAAAATTATTATTAGATCTTGAGAATATGAAATAACAAAAAGAATTTTAATTTTTGTTCATTGTTGTAAAATTAATAATGCATTAAAATCGCTGTTATTTTAATTACAATATTAACTGGAAAATTTTCTGTTATATTCTATATTAATACATAGGGAAATAAAATTCACATTCTTAATTTTAATTATTATATATACATATATAATTTAATTATTATGTGACATTTTAATTAACAGTTGTATTGAAAAAGATAAAATACAGAAATTCTTAAAGAAAAAATAGTAAAATAACACATTAAAAATATAAATAAATTAATTAATAGGTATGTAATGTATATACATATGTAGGTGCCTTATAAACTTTCCATTTGAATTTAAAAAAATTAATAGAACACAATTATTTGAAACGTGAATGATTTTGAAACAAAATACAATTTTGTATTTTAATAGAAATCACTATACATATATATACATATATGCATCTAAAAATCACGAATATTTGTAGCATGCTATATAGTTTCAAAAACCAGCAACAAATCTTTATGACAACAATTAATACCTGGTTATTTAAAAAAACTTTACTTTTAACTATAAGAATCTTGATTTCGTGAACAAAAAAAAGAACCTTTACAAGCTTATTTCACATTCATTTAAGGTCCAATTTCTCATCAATCTAATGTCAAAAACCGCTGAGCGATGAAAATACAAAATACTTCTACGTTATGTCTTTATTAAATTTTAAAAAAATAGATACGAAATTGAGTAGTTCAATAGACGTGTTTGGTAGCTCCTCAATTTAGTTGTATATTAATTATCCATCATCAATAGGGGCCTAAAATTTTAATAAACTTTTTCATTCAACTTTTTTAAGTTAAGCGGTTAGTTCCATTGGTTGTTCTGAATTAAACTTTTTGATACTTATACTTCACTATAAATTTTTTTTAAACAAGAACTTAAAATAATTTTGGTATTTAAACTAGCAGTTAGTTGTCTAGGCAATAAAACACTAGTCACTATACACCTACCACTGAGTCTTGAGTCATTATGTGTAGATATCAAAACCAAAAACCCTATATTTTTAAAGTATAAAAAAAATATTAAAAGGGTTTCTTAAGTAAAACACAAGATTTGTTTCAAAGAAGCGAACACAATTTGATTGTAATTATTAACCTCATATAAGATTCATAATATCATATAACTTTACTAGTAATAGGTTAAAATACAAAAATCAGTAGAATAGAAATTTATAATATGTATATGGTAAAAAACTAAATAAAAAACAATGAAACTGAAAAACCCAACCGAATTAAAAAAATTTTGCTGTAAATAAAATTAGAAAATTAAATTAAAATAGAAAAAAAAAATAAAAACATTTATAATACAAATTAAAATTAATTTCATGCAATATTAAAATAATAAACTTTCTGCATACCCGCTTTTGCTTTTAATATACTGTATACATAATATGTATATTGTACAAATTTTATTACCTATTGCTTATAGAAGCAGAAACCGTATACATACTCGTATTTATAACAAATACTTAGTCCGGATAACTATAGGATAAAAATATTTTTATGCAAAGATTTTAAGTTTATAACATTTTAGTGCATTGTAGTAATCGTCGTCCAGTGATAGAGTTGAGCTGAATACACAAAAATATGAGAAATAGGTATAGGGGTAACAAACATTTCACAAAATTTCAAGTTCTACCTTAGTAAGATCTATATTTTTAAAGATCCAAGACAGGCCACTAGCTATATCTTTTTGTTTGAATTTTGATAATACCCCTAATTATAATAGTCATATGACTTCATGTGAAATCATATGATTTTGTATGATTGTATGACATTTCATATAACAAAGTATAATAGTCATAACCATTATTCGTCATGTCATAGGAGTTTAAAAGTAAAAAGAGTTTAAAAATTTCTGAATCAAATGGTAAAAAGGCAAATACCTACATAAATTTTTAATAATTAAATGTTTATGTTTGACATTTTATATGTATAATTGGTAATGACTACTATAGTTAGGGTTACGAACTTGAATATCATATGTTATCATATCGAATGTTTATCGAAAGTTCATATGACTAATATAGTTAGGGGTAATATTGGAATTGAAGTGTTGCAACTGAATAAACAACCAAATTTATGATTGATAAGAGTGTGTTATTGATCATATACCTCTAGGTACCTTAAATAATCAATAGTTCTATACTTTTTAAGAATCAAGCAGAAATATTAAAATTTACATAAAGATTGGTGTTACCTTATATTTAAAAAAAGGAAATCTAATTAAAGAAGATACAAAACATTTCGCAAAAACATTCAAATATGTGGTATTATAAACGTTGAAATATTTTAAAATTTACTACTTGAATACATTCCTACTTTGATTAAATTTTTAAAATTAAAGAGTACACCTAGTAGCTGGCATAAATAAATGCCTTAAATGTTAAAAAGAAAATTTAAAAATAACAAATTGCTAATTTGATATGGAATAAATTTAAACAGATATTTAAAAACCATAGGATAAATATACACATTCATATATATTTAATATATATACATTTTTATTTTCTATTGAATTTTGTTTTAAATAAGTTTCTCGCAATTTATATTAAAAAAAAACAAAATATAAATAATAAAAAGCATCAACTAAAAAGCAAGAGCAATAATAATAACAAAAGTAGCAGCAACAGCTATAGAAACAGAAACAATTGCTATAACAACCAGGCTAACAATAAATTAATAAACCAAATATGTATGTACATATGCTTATTTACTATACATATAACTGCTGTTATATATAGGTAGATATAATAAAAATAACAAAAACAATCCTAATAAATATAAAAAACCAGAGAGAAATGACAGATACTTTTTTATAAGCCATTTAAATCATGTATATATATATACATACATCCATATAACTCTATTCTCGTCTCCTTTCCATCACGATTTGTTTTTTTTTTTTTGCATTTATCAGTTATCCATCACTAAAACGAACAATAAAATATAAAACATTCGCCTACGTGATTTTGTCAATTTGACTTTAATAACAAAAAAACCAAGTGTATTATATTAATCACTCAAATTCATAATACCGCTCAATATAATGAAAAAGTATATTATTGACTGACAGTTCTAAGAAATACCGTTATTAAAAGTATTTTTTTATTTCATGACTCAGCTTAGTTCAGAAAACGCTCAGAAATAAACTAAGCACACTTTGTTGAGCGCATGCATCTTAAGTAATTTTTCATTTAAATTTAGTATAATTAGTGATATGAAATGTCAGAATGTAATATTGTACCTGTATTATATGACATTTTGAACCTTGGAAGAAATACGCATCGCATCTATCAAATTTCCGTCGCAAATACTTGGTAATTTGAATCAAATGAATATTAAGCACATATTTGAGTGCGAATTTTGTATTGAATTATTTCAAATACGCTATGTAACTTAAGTTTAGAAATAATCGCGATGTGAATTTTTCACCTGGGTAGACAGCTGGGTATTTCCAACCAGATGGTCTTTCTTGAAATGGGGTATGTCAAGATGACAAAAAAAATGGTATGGAAAGAGAAGCCATTTTCAATGCTTTAGAAGTTATTTTCGTTGCTCTCAAACTAAAAGTTTCCACAAATTAATGCATTGTTTGTTTAAAATTTTTAAAGATTTTTAAGGGATTTTAAGCATGAAATATTTATACCAGCTCAAGCGTTTTCCGAAGAAATATTTTGCCCATAGCCAAGTAGATAAATATATTGATCCTAAATTCAATTTTGTGTCATCATTTGAAGTAAGTATTTAATGTCTGCTTGAATTTAACTAAAGTTCCAAACTTAATATTAAATCTTCGTATTTGAAAACATGTGATTAAAATAAAAAGATTTTACATCTTTAATTGGATAAGCAGCAATGACAATTAACATATTCGTAGGTTATGACAATTAGCACGTTCGTAGATGTCAATCTGAATGACAATTAACAAGTTTGTGGATATAAAAATCAAAATAGAAGTTGTTTTGTCGTTTGTTCTGTCTGTAGAATATTTCATTGGAAGTGAAGATTTTATACAGGATACTGATGTATTCTGATGGTTCGCATTTTATCGTATTACATTGCCGTCGAATCTTAAAACTGAGCTTGAATTCATAACTCATCCTTTCCAAACAAAAATTATAGTTGAACTCGCAATTTTATTCGAAAAATGAATTCAGAGCTATTTTTAGGCATTTGGCGAAAAGTATATATTGTATGTAGGTACTAGGCATATAATTCAATTAATTAACCCATGTTTTTTTTAGAATTTGTGTCAATTGACAATTCGCTCTTGAATTAAATGTAATAGTACATATTCAAAATGCTTACATTATACATTTAAGTATGCATTCACAACTGTATCACTTATTACAAACCGTCATCATGTGTTTATTTATTATAAGTTAACAGTTGGAGGTTAACATGCAGTTGTTCAATTTTTTTTATATTTTTTTTTCTATTGACGCATTTAATACTGATGCTGAACTTATATTCATACATATATTTAAAGATCTGTTAAAATTGAGTGTCTGTTATGTTATATAAGTTTATATAATATATTCGTGTAGATTTAATTAAAGTAAATGAATAAAGAATAATTTACATACATAAGTATTAAGTACATTATATCTATATATACCTATTATGGAAGAAAGAATATAGTATATATAAAATAAAATGTTTGATAAAACATAACGTCGTGTCAGCCATCATTTTTTTTTTTTTAAATTTAAAACATTTTCAACAAAACGAGTTAAACAACCAAAAAAAAAAAAACCAAAAACCAAATAAAATAAGAATAAAATCCAATAAAGGGAATAAAACCACAGTTTTATATTTTGTTTAACGTGTATAGCAGTCTTTAAAATTGTTTGAATGGGTCTTTAAAAACATCAAAACAATAACAAAAGAAAAAAAATAAAAATTAAATATGACGTTAATAAAGCAGATTCTCTATAATTTTCCATTAAACAAATCATTTAATTCATTACGTGTTTAATTTTTTTGTTTTTTCTTTTTTTTAATAATTATAAAACAAATCATCCAAATTATAAAAAATTTTTAAAATTAACTTTATTTAATTTTAGGTATTTTACTGAATTTCCGAATGATATAAACTAGAACTTGAAAATAAATTTAGAGAAAATTACAAGTGCAAATTTACAACAAAGTAATTAAACCTATATGGTTATATGGCATTCAACCTTGCGGTTGTGCCAAGCAAACGCATGTTAAAAAAATACAAAACTTTCAGAATAAAGTCCTACGTAACATAGTAAATGCTCCCTGGTATGTACGTAATAGTGCTATTCATAGAGATTTACAAATTCCCAAAGTTATAGATGAAATAAGTAGATATGCCATAAAGCATAAGTCTCGTCTAGAAGGGCATAAAAATATTGAAGCTGCTCAGTTAATAAATAATCAGATTATTACAGGAAGGCTTAAATGAAAAAGACCTTTAGATAATATAGTATAAAGTACAGATTTTCTAAGGAAAAGTACACAAAACCTATACTCAAACCAAAGATAGCAAAAAATTAATGGTTAGTCAAGTTCGACTAGTTCTAATAAGGGTAGGGTGTGGTTAAATCGATAAGAATCCGGCATACACTTCTGCTTCGAGGCAGTTTTTATCTTTCGACCATTCCCACCAATTCACGTAAAATAAAAAAAAATACTAAATTTTAGGATGTGGTTTTATCTCTTTACCCAAGTAATAAGTACTTCATAGGTTATAAAAATGGAATTTCGGAATTTTTACATGTTTCTTACTAGGAAAGTTTAGATTTAGACTTAGAAAGACTTACTAGTTACTTACTTTTACAATTAATTCATATATGTTTTTTAGATATTTTTATATGTATCAATATTATTCCTTAATGAATTCTTATTTGAAGTTGAATTAATACATACATACGTGTATATATTATAATATAGTTCAATGTAATTACCAAGTTAAAACAATTCTTGTAAAAAAGTAAAATTTAAATAGCTTCTACCAAATAGACAATTAATAAAATAAATTAAAAATAATTTTGTAATAATTTTCTTAAATAGCTTTTTTTCCAATATTATTGTTTAATTCATTTAAATATTTTTAATTTATTACATTCCTTTAAAGTTTTTTATTCGATCGGAATTATAATAAAATTAACATTTTAATCAAGGTATGTGTAAGTATTTTATATATATATATTATACATAAATATGTGTTTTTAGTGGTTAAGTTCCAAAAAATAAGTCAAAAAACTAAAATAAATAAAAACAAATCACAACACGTGTGTATACCATAACAAAAGATTTTTAAAAATAATAAATATTCAAAGAACAATCATACCTACCTATAAATATACTAAAATTCATTAAAATTTTTATAAACACATGGTAATGAAAAGTTTAAGTATTAAACAAAAGAAGTTTCTTTTTTATTTTAATTTTGAATATAATACGAATACGATGACAAATACTTGTTTTTCAATAACTGGTTTTACTGTCTCCAATAGA
This sequence comes from Dolichopus griseipennis, assembly GCA_963082915.1. Classification (NCBI taxonomy): domain Eukaryota; kingdom Metazoa; phylum Arthropoda; class Insecta; order Diptera; family Dolichopodidae; genus Dolichopus; species Dolichopus griseipennis. Next base: position 27,304,366 of record OY720442.1, on the reverse strand, counting down.
AATGAATATAGAATTTATTTGTTTTTTGAAACTGCTGTGTTTTAATATGTTAATTCTTTAATTAATTCTAAAAAATATACATATACATATATATTTTTATATATATGTACCTTAATAAATTACACTATATTTTTTATTCAAAGTAATGCGTATTAGATAAGTATTACAAATTTTTTTGTATACCTACCTATTATAGGTATATAACTTTTTTCAAGCGCACATCACGTTTATGGAATCATATTCACCAAAAGAGTTCCCCCAAGGTTGATAATGTGTGTATATGAGTAAAACTAACATCTTTCCTGTAAATATCCCATCCAATGTTTCTTGTCCCACAAAATCCAACAATTATAAATATTCTAAAACCATTTTCTCAAATTCTTCCTTCTATATCCTCATGGCTTTATCATCGATACCAAACTGTACATTTTCCATATTCCACTAAATAAGTTCCCTCAAGGCTGATAAAGTATGTAAATGTGTAAAACTAACATCTTTCTTGAAAATATCACATCCAATTTTCCCTGTCCCTCATGGTCCAGCAATTATAAATATTCTAAACCCAAATTCTCAAATACTTCCTTCCATATCCGCCAGGCTTTATCTTTGAAACCAAACTGTACATTTACGGAACAGGTCCTATTTCAGGTTGGTTAATAAAGTATCGTTTTTGTCTGTGAAAGTTTCTCACTGCCCAAATCAACATCGCAGAGTTACAATGAATGGCTTTCGAAGATTTCCCCTGCCCCTCGTCAAATAAATTTCAATACAATTAAAAAGTCCCATTATCGATCGAACATAATATGGTCTATTTAATTTAAAAAAAAAAATAAAATAATTTAAAATTAAATTAATAAATTACTAAATTTTGACCTACCCCAACAATATTACAAATAATAATTTCCGAAATTACCTAAATTCCATTATTAGATAACTAAAGAAAATTAAAACGTTTATTTTTATTTTCTTAACTTTTCCTGTATTCTTTGTTTGAAAATGTATTTGTTTTTAATTTTATTAAACTGGTTATGTAGTGGTAAATGTTATTGCGCATTAACGTAGAAAAAAGAAAAACAACAAACGAGTATAAAAATAAAATCAAAAAGAAATAAGAACACAAAATAAGCGATAAAAACAACTTTAGTTAGCTATATATTATTTATTTGAATATAGATGTATAAAAGTATCTAAAGATAGAATGTGGTACTTTCAGATAGACATAAAAGGCAAAAATAAATAAAAAAAAAAATAAATTTTTTTTTAAAAAACAAAATATTGTAGGAAAAAAAAAGTATTTATTTAAATATAAACATGAGGAAAAGACTCGATTATGTAGGCATATAAAATTGACTGTACATACCTATAGTAGGTACATATGTATATGTTTGTATTAATAAATATATTGTGGTGCGTTTATATATTGATATAAATATATAATAAACTTGTATATAAAATTAATTTTAAAAAAAAAATTCAAAAGTAAAAGAAATTGAGGAATTCTGAAAAAATATTCTTCTAGAATTTGGATTCTAGAAAATTACCATAACATGATTTTCCTTAAGCTGTTTGAGAATTAAAGTGGAATTCTTTTAGGTTCCTACTTTTTTCGAAATTTATGCTAATTTTAAAAGATTTTAAATTTTAGAATGCCTACATAATCGTCCCTAAGAGATATTGGAAATTTTTGTATACAGCCATGGGAAATCCCATAATACTGTTCAGCCCAGCACCATAATAATGAGAATAAAATGTGACCAATGTGATAATAATAAATTTTCAATCAAGCTTTTATGATAATTACATACAATAGAATATCTTATAGTACTAGCTAGAATGCTACATTGATTTTAAAATACAAAAATTGTCTTTTAATTTTACTTTAAATTAAAAATTTATTTATAAGTAACCTTGATTTAAAAAAAAAAAACAATATTCCATAGATTATAATTGCATATTTAAATCAGACTTAGAATAATCTTTAAGTTATTAATTTTATGACTAAGTGTTAAAAATATAATAAAAATATTTTTACTTATCAAAAAAGCAATTAAAAAATAAAATGACTTTATAGATATTTATTTAAATAATTTTGTATTTTTTTAATTATTCATTTCATTTAAGATACAATTTTTATACGTTATTTCATTTTTGTAGGGAAAATTGTAAAAGTATCAATGTAAACTTGATTCAAACATAGTATGCGGGGGTCGGGAGCATGAGAATAGAAAAAATAAATAAATTTAGTTTAAATTTTTTTTAATTATTTATTACAAATCTAAAGCTTTAAATTAGTTTTGCTTCGTAATTGGAACAGAACAAAAAAAGCATTTGCGTCGTCTAAATATTATGTAACTTTAAGTTTTCCTATTTTTGTTTGGATGTACCTATATATTTTGTTAATATATATTAGTTTTTTTTTTTTTAGACTAAAATAGAACGTTAAAGACGCAATTTGAAAACTAAAGTTTTGATTTTATAGAGTATTGACTCTAATGCATATAGATATGTACCTGTATACATACAAGTTACCTTATGCATATATAACCTTATAATGCATAAGCATTTTCTGAGTCATCACATAATTGAATTTCTGTTAAAGTAATTTGATCTGATTGTGAAAATGATTAGGTACTGAACCTAATATTGAAATGCCTGACGACTGGTTAACACAGTGGTTAGAGTACGGACCTTTAATGCGAAAAGTAAAATAAGCTTTTATCTGGTTTTTGAATCAACTCAGCAACTTTTCGCCATTGGGTTCAAATTAATGGATTAATCAATAATTAATAATTATATGTTTATCTTAAATAAAAAATACATTAAAATAACAATATAAAGAAATACAAAATTTAAACAAATAATTTAATTGAATAATATAAGTCACAGATATAGAATATCATATAACTCAAATACAAAATATTAAAATATAAACAAAAAAAAAAATTATATCTATTGAAAATCTAAGACGTTTCTACATGTTATAAGGACTAGTACTATGTGGAATTCATTAAGATCAATTCTAATAACCACGAATATAATACGACGCCCTGTTCCAACATGTAACCTACACTACAATATACACATGCTTATTAGACTAACAGTTGAACAATTAATACTAAATTGGTGCCAAACAAACAGACAAATAAAATAAAAATAAAATTACTAGATTTTTTTTTTCATAAATTAAGCGCACATTAAATATAATATAAATATTAAATTAAAGTACCTAAGTATATTTATAAATATATACATATAAATGTAGTTATGTAGGTACTGTTTATATATTATTTTGGGTGGAGTGGTGATAATATTGTTTATGATATTTAAAGCGAATGCTATTATGGAAAATTACGGAATGAAACTAAAAGTAAATCGTTTAAAGCTTTATATATATTTGTATATACATATATTATTTGTACATTACTTAGTACTATACGTACTATAGATACTAATTTTTTTATAATATATTTATATAGAGTAAGTATATAATACGCGTATACATACATATATCTATGTATATAGAGTATATGATTGTACATAAATATGTAAGTTATTTAAAGCAAATAAAAATTCTAGACAAAATAAAAAATTTGAAAAAAAGTTTTGAAAAAAAAAAAAAACTTTTAATCTTTTTTTTTTCTTTTTTTTTCGCTTTAAAGAGCAAACAACTATTTATTACTTTGTTTACGTCGAAAACTTCTCTTTTAACAATAAAAAACACAACAAAATAACACAGAAATATAAAAAATCGTGAATGAAACATCAAAAAACAATTTTCCAAAAAAAAAAATCGAAAAAACAAAAATATCAAAAGTCAAAACTAGAAATAGTTAGATATAAATAAAGAAAAAATACCTATATTAAAATTTTTTGAAAATTATTTAAAAAAAAAATATATATTTTGACCATATGTTCAAAATTTTGGAACACATGAATATTGTATAATATGTATCGTGTCTCGTTTATACATATATATTTCAATTATCTAATAAATTTTTGATCACATCTTAAATGTGACGTTTTACAAACCCTTAATATTGAAATAAATAAATAATATTGAAAATTTACTATATTTATTAATGTTAATATAGATTGATACACATTTAATTTTAAAATATGTATGTATTTCTATTTAATAATTTAATAAGATCCAAAAAAACTTTTTATATTAGATGTCCCTGTCCCCGTAATTTCGATTTGTTTTGTATATTGATTATTAAAAAACTTTTGCATAACCCTAATTTTTTAACAACATTTTCAATGGTTTTTTAATAACATTTTTTAATTGACTTTACTGATATTTTGTAACTGACCAATCAGTTTAACTGATGTCTACAACAGGTTTTTATACCTTGGTCACAATGAGCTTAGCCGTAACGCAGCGCCAAAGTTGCAAAATGTCAAAAAGCATAAAAAAGAAGCATAAAAAAAAGCATATTAAAAAGAATTTTCGTACATTGAATAGGTATTATTATGTCAAGTTAAAAGAAAACCAAATATTATTTTAAGATATTTAATTTGATTTAAAATATGAAATTAAAATACATTAATATTTGAAAACTAGTCATGACTATCGGTTAATTTGAAGACAAATTTCAGATTTTCAAAGAAAAAGATCAAGCTAAATTTTATACATTAAACCTATTGTTTCTTTCATAATACCACAGCTTAGAAATTTATAAAATATTAAAACAAATATGAATATACACATACATAAGTAATTTATTTGAAATCAAACCATCTTCTGGATTAAAAAATTTAAATTAAATTGAATAAAAACAAATTGTATATATATGTATATTTAAATTAAAAGTGTTAAAAACAATAATTACTTTTAATTGACTTCAATTTTCGAAACTATTTAATTTCTAATGTCTTTTGATATGCAATAGTGATAATAAGTTATTAAACTCTTTAAACTTATAAACTAATCCAGATAAAATAATATATGTATGTATACTTTTGTATGTAACCAATTGTAAAACTAATTATTTTTAAATTAATAAAATAGCACTGACTAAAGTGACAACATAAACTAAAAAAATTGAACATCTAGAAACGAAAAAAAATTGTTAAACAAGTCAAAGTTCCGTAAAAAATTATGTTGACGGACAATATTAATAAGAATAAGGTTATGATTTAGAATTTTGACGCAATTTGAATACATTTTTAAGATACACTGAAAAAATATGATTTTACAATATTTATCTAGCGGAAGCGCTGTAAATTGATAACTCTTTAGTCCCTTCAGCTCTTAAAGAATAACAAAAAAATCTATAAAAAGGCTTCGCCACTCGTTATATATTTGTTAAAAAAGTCTAGAAATTGGCATTTAGTTAACTTAAATAATATTATTATTCACATTTTTTTAATAATCAAATATGTAGTTTTACATTAGTGAACGATTGATTTCATATATATGTACATATATATTGATTTTGAGGAAGAATTCGAAGAAAACGAGGAAGATTATAGTTGCCCTTGTCAACTTTTAGATACCCGTGCATACCCACTATGGTGTATAAAATAAACCGTAATTTACTTCCCTTATACATTTAACTCATTGCCCCATAATTTTGACGTAAAAAAAAAAAAAAAAAATTAACAAAAAAAAAAAAAAAATCACAAAACAAAAAACAAAATTTTCATTCATTGTCCCTTAACTTTAGCTTAAAAAAAAAAAAAAAAATTAACAAAAAAAAAAAAAAAATCACAAAAAAAAAAAAAAATCACAAAAAAAAAAAAGTTTTCATTCATTGTCCCATAACTTAAACTTAAAAAAAAAAAAAAAAAAAATAAAAAAAAAAAAAACAAAAAAGAAAAAAAAAAAAAAAAAAAAAAAATTGGCCCACCCTAAAAGTCCGATGGTCCGAGTGATGTCCAACTTTGCCAAGTAACTTGCCCTATTAATTTACCTGCCCAATTTTAATTTTAACCTTGTAGCTTTATTAGATTCACAGTTATTGAATCGAAAACTTTGTATGGCAGCCCCCCGAAAATGGGGCCCTAACATTTTGAAACTTCATATAAGTGCTCGATTCATTATATAACTAACCGTGTGTAATTTGCAGCCTCGTAGTATAATTAGTTTTGAAGAAATTCATATTGGTGCAAAGAAGTTGTATGGCAGCCCCCCATAAATGGGGCCCTAACATTTTGAAACTTCATATAAGTCCTCGATTCATTATATAACTAACCGTGTGTAATTTTCATCCGCGTAGTATAATTAGTTTTGAAGAAATTCATATTGGTGCAAGGAAGTTGTATGGCAGCCCCCCGAAAATGGGGCCCTAACATTTTGAAACTTCATATAAGTGCCGGAGTCAATATAAAACTAACCGTGTGTAATTTTCATCCCCGTAGTATAAATAGTTTTGAAGAAATTCATATTGGTGCAAAAAAGTTGTATGGCAGCTCCCCGAAGCCTTGGTCCGATTTTAACCAAAAACAATAGGGAACCTAGAAATTGTCTAAAAATGACTTTGTGTGAATTTCAAGACTCTAGCCCTTTTAGTTTTTGAGTTATCGTGCTGACACACGGACGGACGGACGGACGGACGGACGGACGGACGGACGGACAGACACACATAGCTAGATCGACTAATTTTTCGATTCTGAGCCGATACGTACCCTTGACACTATATCTAGCTCGTCTAGATCGATGCGTTACAAACGGAGGAGCAAATCTAATATACCCGATGTTCATATATATATGCACGGGTATAAAAAGGAATAGAATGTTTAATAACGTTCAAAGTTCCAAACGAATATTTCGAAATTTGTTAATAAACGAACGCATGTTATTATAATAAAATAAAGTTTCCGAAAGAATGTTTGAAAAGAAGTTGTTTTTTTTTATTTTATAAATTTGTGATGAAATGAATAATAATAAAAAAAAATGTTGCCAAAATTGTGTGGGATAAATATATTCAGAATATTCGTAATGAATAATTTAAAAAAAACAAAAACGTTTCTTGATATAATTCTGAATATTCAAAAACGTTCAGAATGAATAAATAAAACACCCATTATCATCATACGTTTTATTTATTTTTAAAATTTAGAATAAAAAATTAAATTAAAAAAATTACAATAAAAAATTATTTTTTAATTTTTTAAAACAAAACAAAATATAAATTTGGCGATTAACGCGATTAACGCAAATGTATCTGCACGCGCACATGTCATATTATCAACATTTTACCATCATCTTTTAGTCTGTAAATTACACAAGTATTTAATTGCAAAACAACAATTATAAATAAATATTTTTTTTAAGAATTATTTTTTAATATATGTATAATTATTTATTTTTAATTTTTTTGGAATGGAAATTATTAGCCCATGTAATATATGTATGTCCATATATGGTTCGTATATGCCTTTTTAACCCCTATTTTTTTGTTTTTTAATTTATTTTTGCAGACTTCAGATTCAATATTGATGAACAGCTGTTTACAAATGCAAAGAGAATGAAAAATTTTTTAAGCAGCGGGTTATATATATATACTGTATGTATATATTGAAAACATGATTAATAAAAAGAACTACTAATAATATAGGGGTCCAATACAATTTCTCTGAAACTCTATTTTATTCCAAATGGTGTCAAAAATTATTAAAAATCGGGAAAAGTACATATTCTATATATACATACATCGTTTTTCAAGTAGGGGTCATATTCTATGTAAATATACATATAATATATTCATGTACTAATAGGGTTAATATTAATAAAATATACAATAAGTTTTTATATCATAATAGAATAAGCGAAATTCGATTTAGCATAACTGAGGAGAACTTTTAATATTTGATTTATTTTCTTGAATTCTATTATTTAGTGTGTGAAAAACTAGTTTTTTTTTTTTGTACTCAACACATGGTCTGTACTGTATATTAATATTATAAAAGAAAGTTCTTTGAATAATTGAATAGATTTTATACCCTTTGTTTTTTGTATATATACTTTATATTTAAATAGGTCGTTCTTTTTGTTTTTTATTTAAGTTAATCAATCAATAAACAAATATAATAAATCGAAAGAATATTCAATTTAAAGAAAAAACTGTTATAAAGTACAGTAACCATGGAAATTTCTTAATTTCAAGATTAATTAAGTAGAAAGATTAGTTGAATGTTGCTGCTTTTGTTAGTTAAAATTTGGTACCAATAGACAATAACACTTTTTAGTTGTTACTAAAATAAATTCTAATTTCTAAAGGGTCAATATGATTGTGCAGTTATTACTGAGCGTGTATTGGGCTCTTAAAGCGAAATTGTAGAAATTATTGTATGATTAAAAAGAAGCTATTTAAAAAAATCGGTCAGAAACTGCCGCTAATTAAAAATAGGGATTTAATTTCAACTTTTGTACTACTATTAATTTTTTAGTTATATTATAACTAACGATAATTTCTACTTTTAACAGAACATTGATTTCTTATTAACGACTTACTAAAATGTCATTGGTATGGGCCAAAGTTTCTAATAGTTTAAATTAATAATAGGACTTTTTTAACTGTTAAGAATGGGTATAGATTTAACTCCTGCACAAATTTCTTAAACTGTTTCTTTAAAATAGTTTCGATTTACACAACCACTTAGTTATGTAGCGGTATATTAAATTGGATAATTAAGTTATCTAATAATGGGGACATTATAACCATATGCAGCCTTTCGTTATATTTCCTTGTTTAAGAGTTTGGAAATACTAAGAATCATAATTTTTAGTACTATACCTACGGTTCTTACTTCTTCACATTGATCTTCTGATGCTTAAGAAGAATAGCTAAAATATGTTGAATAGGTTCGTAATGAAAAATATAGAATTGGGAACAATTTCAGTTGTTCAGCAAATGAAAAATTCACAGATATTTCCATTTAAATTATGTAAAAATATTAATTAAACATTTTATTACTAAAAAAAATTTTATTAGTTCAATATTTCTAATGAAATATTTATTGGAAGGAGTCAGTAATTATTTAAATTTTACTAAGTAAATCAAAAAAGCTAACCAATAAATTGAAAAAAAAAAACTTTCCATTCAAAACGTTCATATGTATAGAAACTGTGACACACATAATATTAATACATATTTATAATTAAATAAATGCAATAATTATAATAATTATGACAGACAATAAAAGTAAAATGATGTTAATTAATTATATAGTTTTATTATCATTTTTATTAATTGAATAATTATTATGTTGTTAATAATTTTATCTAAATAAACTTTTCATTAACGTCTGTATGGTATTTTATAAGCCTGTGTTCAAAATAAAACGTGTGGTAATTGAAGTTCCTACAAAATTATAGAAGCTTCGTCTCCGAAGATTACTTTTTCATTCTAAAATGATAGAAATGGATCTAATGATAGTCATTTAAACAAGAATTTTTAAAATGAGCTTGATTTTCAAAATATCGACAACCAAATTGGGACTTCAAAATTTCTATTTCAAAATATCATCTTGGACTAAATTTTGATTACAAAAAGTTCGACTTGAATATACGCACCAAAATATCTGACCAATGACGCGTCTTTCATGTGGAAGGTCTCGGGTGCAAACCCCGGTCAGATAATATCTAATAAAAAAATATCGTAAAATTGTATAATTATATCGTAATAGTTTATATCGTAATATAAAATAAGATTTAATAATAATAATAATCAGTGAATATTATAATTAAAGAAACTGAAGTCTAGTTTAAAATAAAAACTTGATGAATGCCCTATACTCCTTAAAGGAGTGGAAAAGGAATAAAAAAAAAAAAAATGCACCAAAGTATTTAAAATAATGGCTGCTGCTGTCTCCTAATCCCCCAATAAAAAAGTATTTACAATAAGTCTACATTAGGTAAAATGTTTGTTTGCGAACTGGTTTTAGACAAAATTGGACCAAATCGGGTTTTGATATTTAATTTAACAATGTGTTCCTAACTAAGTATTGCAAATAATTTAATTTTTAATTCAATATTTAAATTTGCAATTAAAAGTGTTAATTTTCAAAGTGTTTTTGATTTTAAAATTTTACGATTACGTGAAAATTACAATTTAATTTCTAAAGTCAACTTATATATTTATTAAAAGTTATTTGAAGTATTTAGTTTATTTTTTTAACAATTGAAGATTAATTTGCACATTTTTTTATTTTTTTTTTGCGTTCTTTAAAAATTTAAAAAAAAAAATTGGAATCGTATGATATTATTCTGTTAAATTAAAACAAACGATTGTGTATTTTGCTTTTTTTATTCATTTGTTGATGATAAATTGTCGTTATATTTAAATATTGTTATCAAAATGTCTACTTACTTAATAGGTTTTTTTAGATTATAAAACAATTTTTTTTAATATTTTAATCTAAATTTTAATACATTTATCTTATTATATTTATGTTAAGTAGTTCTAACTTGAATTGGTTTTTATATATATGTACATATATATATATTCTTATATACAAGGCAGTAATAAAAGAGACAAAATATAATAAAAAAAAAATAATATTATTTGAAAATAAACAAATAAATAGTTTTTATCACAGACTTTGACCTAATTTTATATTTTTTTATTAATTTTATAAGTGATATTAGGTATTTGTTTGTACTTTTATTAAAATATTATTAATTATAAAAATTGTACTAGATTTCATATTTTACTACCTTAGTTAAATTCAATTACGATTTGTTGGTTTTTTTATTATATAGGGCTACTGACATTTTCTATGATCATTGGGCACATTTATTGCATTCAAAGAATATTGCTCGGTTGTTTTTTTTTTTTTTTTTGAAGTTGGATCTGCACTTTGTAGGTACATTTGTTTTTTAATGTTCAAGATTTTGTAATATCTTACAAGTTACCTACAATCTAGAGGTTTGTCTGCGTATTTTCTCATTTTATAGTTATTTCTAAGGAAAAATACGCAGACTGGTCAAAAAATTTTATTTTCTTTTCCCTAAAAACTAATAAAAATATTTTTTTTATTAAAAAACTAAAAATATTAAATATCCGACCAATGGCGTGGCGTAGTGATTAGGACGTCGACCTTTCAATCGAAGCGTCTCGAATTCAAACCATAGTTACAATTTTTTTTATTCAGAAAGTAGTATCTAATAGTAGTGAGACCAAAATCCGTTCTAATAGTGATAAAATTCTATTTTTATATTTTTAGCATAAAAAAGAATTAATATTTGAGTTTTTATTTAATAAAAATTGTGTCTACCAAAATATTTCGAAAATTTTCTACTGTCGTGTCAACGACGAAGAATTTATTCGCGATTTATTCGTATATAAAATTGTTCAATGATTTAAGTATCAAATTTGAGGTGTCGAAGCATTAGGTAAATAAATATATTTCTAACAACCTGCTAAAAGAGGTTTACCATTTGTTAATCTTTTGTATGTCACCTATAAACATAAGATAGAGGTAATATTCCACAAAACTTTTAGTAAAAGAATTGTTAATATCAGTCCGCAAACAGTTTTCGGCTTTAACAACTTTTTTTTAAAGTGTTTTAGCACGCAGACAGACCGTGCTATAATATTAAAATTAACTTTGTCATGTTTAAAGGATTTTTTAATTGAATTTGTGAAACTTTTTGTCTTTTTTTTCAACTAAAGTGATTACAAACTTAATTAAATTTAAAATAAGTTTTTAAAAAAAGCCAAAATTAATCATAGTGAAAAAGAAACTTAAATTAATGATCCTAAAACTAATTACTAAAAAATAAATTTAACTTAACCTAAATAATTATATTGTTGGTTTTCTACAATTTTCGAACCAGTGTACAGAACTGTTTATGGAAAGTGAAAAATGAAGAAAGACATACATATATTAAAAAATTAATATTCATTAATTCCTGAAAGATAAATTCTTAGATATTTAATATATGGTGTAACAAGTTTAAAAGCAAAATAACAAAATAACCCTTAATATTGCATTCACTAAGTACGACGTTCATTTACTACACTTTCTAAATAACAATCATAAAAATATTCATCCTTTTTAATTGACCAATATAATTGTGATTAAAATTGAATGTGCCAATTACCCTTAACTTCTTATGTCAAATTTTATCTGTTGATATCAGATGAAAAAGCCTTCTAACTTCTGAACAAAGAGTCTTAACATTTCGGGCAGAAAAAAAAAAGAAAATCCAAGATAAAATTTAAAAAATGACAATTTCAAATTTAAGATTAAAAAACATGCTCTGCTTGGCAAGACTGCTACTTAAATATTCGAAAGATAAATCCAACATTAGTCTCTTAACTTCAGATTTTTTATCTTAATTTCATACAAATTCATATTTTTCATGAAGGAAATAAATAGAAGAAACAACAACAAAACTATTTTTTTCCGTTACAATTTCCCTCTTCATTATTATTTTGCTATCCTTATAAAGAGATCTTTGCCTTCATTCAATTCTTTGTAGTTACAATTATCCCTTTAAATTTTATTACAACTGTAGAATGTTATGTAATTGCAATGCTTTGCCATTTACTCAAGTTTTTTAATCTGATTGAATAAAACTTCTGTGTCAAAAATTTCCCCTTTGTATTTATGATCTAGGAACATTTTAAATTTTTTATATTCTTTTTATGAATATTTATAAATAAGTTGTATTAATTTTATAACGGTACTTTTGTTAAAATACGATCAAGGAAAACTAGGGAATGTTTTGCTTCCATTGAAATAAATTCCGTTAAATATAAGTGGCAAGATTTTCATTTATTTTCAAATATTTTGTGCATGCACTAATGACTAAAACAAAAAAAATTATAACTTCGAAATACATAACATAGGGTTTCCTGTCCTTTTTTTGTACAATCGAAGCATTAAAAATGACTTCCTCTGATGTACTGTAATGTAAATGTATATGTAAAAAAAAAAACAACACAACAAAATGTCATTGATAGTTTCTTATAATAGGTTTGGTTGAATTATTTGTACGTTGGATGAGTTGTCGGTTGGATGAGTTTTGTAACGAATTTTATATCAAAATATAAATATTTTTTTGTTTTTTTTTTTTTTTTTTTTTTTTTTTTTTTACAAAATTATGATAATTATTTAATTACATTAGATAAATTATATTCATTTTATTTTATTTTATTTATTAAACTATTTTACCATTAACATTTTTGTTCATTGGGCTATTACTACATTTAGGGTCAATTCACTAACTAAACAATTGTTAAAGAATTTGATTCGAATTTTTATTACTTTGTTGTATAACCAAAGTTGTATACCAAAGTTTTAAATAATTGAAAAGTTAATGAGCTTAAAGAAATGAAGACAAACAAAAGGTTAAAATTGTAAAGACAAATTCTTCCATATAATTATAGATCAGAAAGAAAAATGGACAAAAAAATCTAACGACGACACGTTAAGGATTGATTTATGAAAATCGAGGAAGAGAGTAAAGTAGGCTGTATTGTCTCTAGGATATATTGTGTAAATATTAGGATATACCCAACTATAAGAAAAAATAATTTTGGAAAATTTTAGAATCATAGGCGCTTTTGTTAGTTATCGGACAACCAAACATGGCTAATTCGACTTACTTTGCGATTCTGATCCAATCCGTGCACTACAAAACTATTAAAAACTAATATTTTTATAGTTTTAAAAACTAAACTGATAAGATATAAATTTAATTAACTGTAATATATTTTAAATCTAGTATATTCGAATTTGATTCGAAACCGAGTAACTTTCATGATTCTTAATATAAAATTTATATTTTATACTAATCTTAAACTTGAAATAATACTAGTATACGACTAATGTTTTCGTTCGATAGTGATGGTAAATTAAAATTCAATTTGCATTATGTATTATTTTACATATGTGTTATTTTTGACAATTATGAAATATTTATGCTTTATTTGCACGAAAGTTATTATAAATTAATATAAATTGCCCCAAATTATGAATAATATATTATTATATAGTACATACATTATTTTTTAAATTAAAATTTATTTGTTTTCATTTTATTGTTTGTGAATTTATTTTTGTTTGAAATTTAACAAAAATCACGATTTAAACAAAAAAAAAAAAATAAAAAAAACCATTAAAAGCTTAAAAATTCGCAGATAATTATGAAAAAATACGTAATAATATATAATATACCTATAGGTATAATTTAAAAAAAAATATATTATGTATTAACATTAATAAAAACTGTAGAACTGTTATTCAAACCACATGAACGTTTTACCTAAAGACTGCTTTTGTAATAAAAAAACACAAAAAGATAAATTCCAAATAAAAACGTAGGTATAGAATTATTATAAACTGACATTTAAACAAAATATCTCAATAACTTGCATTATTGACATTTAAATAACATTCTTAATAATTTATTTAATTATACAGATACCGCTTATATTACACTAGACAAATGTTCCTGTGAAGCAAAGGCTTCTTAATTTTTATTTACAAAATGTTTTACTATTTATTTAAAATTTCCATAAAATCATCTGTGATTTTTAAAGGTGAAATGAATTAATTCATAAGCTAATAAATAAATTTTATTTCATAAATTTTTTTTTTGTTTTTTTATTTATTAAAATAAAATAAAATATCTTTTGGCCTGATAAGGATAGTTTTGGATATTTTATTTTTTAAAATAAAACACATCCAAAAAAACATTAATATTTTATTTTTTTATAATTGAACACATCCAACAAAACACATTAAATTGAATGCGTTTGTTACACCTCATTCTAGACAAATATATTAATAATAATAATAATAATAATAATAATAATAATAATTATAATTTTCTATTTAAAAACTTTACACATTACTATTAAAAGAATCAGAGGTTCGATATTATGTTTATCCCAGATCATCTTATATATTAGTACTGTTTGTAGAAAGTCAGATGAATAAAATGATTTTATCAAAAATTATCAAAAATCAATTATCAAAAATTGATAAAATGTATTATTTATTAAATTTAAAACCCCATTTTGATTAATTGGAAAAATTACAAAATCAATTTTTTTTTGTAAGACAATTTTTTAATGAAACATAAATTTCCTATAATATAGCAAAAGTCTTTCGATAAAATGTATTCGTCTAATTTTTTCTAAACAATGCTTATAAAACAAAAATCAAAAAAAGTAAAAGGTTTAGTAGACTATAATTAAATGACCATTAGATTGCACAATGTAAGTTAGTTGATATTTAGGTGCATACATATATATACATATATTGTTTTGTAATAAAAATAAATAGGTAGGTACAACACTTTTATACCGTTTTAAATAAAAAAAAAAGAAATTTTAACTACAGATAGACAAATAAAATTTTTTATCGAAAAACTTCTTTTTGTAGTCCCATTCGTTACGAAGCCCCAATTTTAAATTTAGAGTCAATTGAACATCGTTTAATTTTGAAAATGCCCTTATTAAAAACACTGGATGTTTTTTAATAACTTGTTTATTTTATTAAAAAATTAGAGTTAATGACATTTAGAGAATTAATGTTAATGACAATTTATAAATTAGAAAAATAAAAATTTCTCGTACGGTTTTAAACAATTTGGCAATTCCTTGATTCGCTTGTCGGTTGACACAACTGCAAATATTTTTGTTTATTCAAATATTGTTGAATTTTGGATGGAATTAAAAAAATTTTAAAATGGAATAAATTAAAAAATTTTTTACGAAATATGTGAACTTATGCTATCCCTTTGCTCTTTTTGCCTCATAGCAAAGAATCAGGAGCTGAATGGAAATTTTCCGCTTTAAATTTAGTCAAAACGAAATTAAGGAACAGCCTTAATTTAAATACTGTAGAAAATTTAATGTTTTCTAAGGAATTGTCTGATTCAAATCAATACGAGCTTTTTAAGCTACGTAAAAAAATTTCGTTTTATTGATGGGACATATGCTCCGAATTGATAAATTTTTAAAAAATGCAATATGGTAGAAAGCTTGTTGTGTTTCGTTCAGCTGAAGCTTATTGTTGAAATCATTTTGTTTTTATTTATTAATGTTTTATTTTGATTGTTTGGTTTTAATTTGCATTTTATGTTATTTTAATTTTGTTAAATGCCCTATTTTATATGAATTTATCCCTTTTATTTACCAAATCAGCCCATACTAATACACAAAAAAACGACAGACCTGATAGGAATATTATTTAGTGGATCGAAAATGTGGAATGTATATGCGCAAGGTTTACATTATACATATTTTAACCTAAAGAGAAAAAGAAGAGCCAGTTTGATGGATGTAGAATAAAATGTATATATGTATATATATATATAGAGTTGTTAAACAAATGTATATTTCTCTCTCATCACTGCTGACTGACGATTGACGAAGAATACTCTCATTTACACATATTAATGCATTCTTTACAATATAAAAAAAAATCAGTTAGTAAAAGTATGTTTTTTATGTTACTTCGTTTGAAAATCATTCTGTTAATGAAATTTGTGGAAGAGAAAAACTCAACGAAATATTGTTCAGAAAGTATTTTTTTAACAATGCAATTTTTCAAAGGCGAGACTTGTTACTTTTTGTGACTTGAGTGAGTACGGAGATGGAAGTGCAAACAAAAACTATTTATTTTTCTTAGATCTCCTGATAATTTAGAAAATAAATTTATTAAATATTTTAATGAAAATAATATAGAAAAATATTTAGAATATAAATTATATGAACAAATCTTTATTTTAAAACTATGTACATATTAAGACATCTGCACAATTGTATTCAAAAGCGCTTTCAAAATATTCTATAATAAGTAAAACTTTTCATATTCGGTTTTGAAAGCTTTCAAACCAAATGCTTTCATTACAAAATGATTATAGAATAGAGTAAATGAAATACAAAATTATTGTAGAATAGAATGAATATGTATTTGATTTATTATGTGTACACGAAAATTATTGAAATTTGATTTTCAAGACATCAAAGTATTTATGAAAAAAAAAGCTTTTCAATTTGTTATTTGAAATAAAACGAATAGAATAAATATAGTTAAGTTGTAGTTTGAATATATACCATATTTAAAGCTTTTAGAACGATTGTATTGAATTAGAATACAGTATTTGAATATATTCGATAATTTTAATAAAGGTATATATTTGTGCAGATCTCTAATACATATGCATGGATGTACTATTATTAGAGTTAGAATTCATTTTATAAAACATTTTAATAAAAATATTAAAGAGATAAAAAATATTATACATACTAAAATATTTTAAGTGTATAAAATTTATAATTTTTTATGCTTCCTTATATTCTTTACAATTTTAAATTGTTTGTTTCACTATTGTTTTTTTTTAGTTTTAAAAATACAATTTTATTTCAAATTTTGTCTTTCTACTTTCATGCAGTTTGCTGAATGTGAATCAGTTTTTTGTTTCTTTTTCACATATTAAAATCTTATTACCTACCTCTTACAATTTTGTTTTTTTTTTATTCTTTCTTTTAAGATAACAGCAAATGCAAAAATTGGTCACGTGAAAGAGTTATTTTTATTGAGTAGATAATCTTTGAATTTAAAGAGAGTATATCACAATTCCATACGTAATTATAACTCACCTCACACACACTTGTTATTGATTCTTAATTCTTAAATTCCATTAGTATTGAGTCAGTTCATTATATATATTATTTAAGTAGCCAGACCCACATATTTTATTTCTAATATTTTCCAAGCTTATATTATAAATAAATTATTAAAGATAGTACTGTTTTGTTGTTGTAACACTATAAAGCAGTGATGAAATCTTCAATACAATTGTACTTTTTTCAATACAATTAAATCCAGAAAATACAGTAGTTCACTCGAACCTAAATTCAATACACTCTACTGTGAATTTTTTTCAAAAATATAAAATATGTTCCATTTCAGAGTTTTAGCCAGAAGTTTCTCTAATAAAAAATGAACTGAATCAATATTATGTTTAGAAATATATATCGCATAACTCAAGCTATATTGTCAATACCACATTCCTCTACAAATATTGAGAGAATATTTTCGATCCAAAATTTAGTGAAAATAAAATACAAAAATAGACTGCAAATAATTGCAAAATAAGACTGCAAAATTCAAAGCAAGGATTTAATAAAAAAAAATTACCAGTGCCATAGTTTTAAGATGGAGAAAGACTTGATTTAAAAAAAATTTACAAAATGCTGCTATAATGGCAGAAGAATTATTAAATTAGGACTTAAAAATAAGAATTATGTGATTTTTGTCTTAATTCTTAAATTGAATTTGTTTTTTTTTTTTGTTTGTTAATGTAGTTTTACTGTTGTATAATGTAAATACATATATAAACAAATTTCAGTACAATTATTCTCAATTTAGTACAATTTTCATTATACTTTTAGTACACTTCACTTTACTCATTTTTCATCCCTGCTATAAAGAGCATCAAACCGGTATTTACAATATACATATACTATACTACGTTAAGTATATGTTGTATGTTCACAAACATGTATTTAACAAAATATATGTATTTGTATTTCTGTTCTATATGTGAGCTGTTCGATACGACGTTTATTAGAAGATATAAAATTAATTCATACACAATTACAAATGTATTTTTGTTTCTACAGAAAAAAACATACTTTAGAAATTAAAGCAGTTTTCGACGAATCGTTGAAAAGTTGGTTTATTGATACGTCATACTGTTTTAAAATAATACAAAAACTAAAATTTTTTATATTTAATAATACAAATAAAAAAAATTTAATAACTACTTTTTAATAAATGGAAAAAAAACCGATATATGAAACACCATCGAATTTTGAAATTGATCAACTGTTTACTTGTTATGAAGAAATATCAAAAACTTTTAAATTATTTTGTGAAAAATATTATCATCCATTTATTATTAGAACACGCAATAGTAAACAAGTTATATATAAATGTAGCCATGGTAATAAACACACAGGATCAGGGGATAAACTTCCCGATCAAGAGAGTTTTTTTAAAGGTTGTACTGCTGAAATAGGCATATATAAAAGAAAAAATAATCTATGGAAAGTAACAAAACTTGTATTGGAACATAATCATAAAATTGGTAAAGAAGAATTTAATAGTTACAGAAAAACGAACAAAAATTTTCATTTAAAAAACAATTCTCATAATGAACATAATGATAGTAATAACCAGGCTCTTGCTACAACACTATTCCCAATCAACAACAAAAACCACAACAATGTTCAGAACAGTACTTTATTAGATAATCACAATAATTTTGAAAACGAAATCTCATTAAAGAAAATTACACCTGTAAATACAAATTCAATTTCTAAAATTGAATTGAAGAATTTTTATGAAGGGCAAGTTTTCAATGACCTTGACGAATTTCAAAAATGTTTTAACGAAATGTGTAATCAAAATTATCCAATTGCCATAAAATCAAGACATAAAAACCGCATTTATTATAGATGCACTTATGGTATAAAAACTAGAACTTATTATAACGGTTGTGAAGCTCAAATAAACTTAAATAATAATTTAAAAACTAGTCAATGGATAATGACTAAACTAATATTAACTCACAATCATTCATTAAGTAAAAACGAGCTTGATTATTCAAGATATAAAAACCATGACAAAAGTAACATAAATGACATCGGTTTATCACATAATTTTTATGTTGGACAAAGTTTTTATAGTTATGATGAAATTTTAAAATATAAAATACAATTTTGTGAACTAAATTATCAACCATTAATAGTTCAAATAAAAACTAATAAAAGAGTTTTATTTAAATGTGCTTATGGTATTAAACAAAACCCAATAAAAAGTGGTAATAGTCCAGTTCAGGAATACAGATCGATATCATATAAAGGTTGCGGTGCACATATAAACTTATCTAAACGTCAATATTGGTTATGGAAAGTAACAAGTATAATATTAGAACATAATCATAAAATTGATGAAGAAGAATTTAATATTTACAGAAAAACGAATAACAATTTTCAAGAAGAAAGCAATTCTCATAGTGAACATAATAATGACAGTAATAATCAAACTCTTGTTTCAACACTATCCCCAATTAATAACAACAACCACAACAATGTTCAGAACAATATCTTATTGGATAATCACGATAATTTTGAAAACGACATCTCATTAGAGAAAATTACACCTGTAAATACAAATTCAATTGCTAAAATTGTTGTTAGTGATTTTTATGTAGGACAAATTTTTAATAACATTGACGAATTTAAAAAATGTTTAAAAGAATTTTGTGTACAAAACAAACAAACACTTGTTATTAGATCAAGAATGCCAAAACAAATTATATATAAATGCACTTATGGTATTACAACTAGATTTAATTATAACGGTTGTGAAGCTCAAATAAACTTACATAATAGTATTTTCAACACTAGTCAATGGAAAATAACTAAACTAATATTAACTCACAATCATTCATTAAGTAAAAACGAGATTGATTATTCAAGATATAAAAGCCATGACAAAAGTAACATAAAAGACATCGGTTTATCACATAATTTTTATGTTGGACAATTATTTAAAAGTTATGAAGAAGTTTCAAAATATAAAATACAATTTTGTAAACTAAATTTTCAACCATTAATAGTTCAAATAAAAACTAATTTAAGAATTTTATTTAAATGTGCTTATGGTATTAAACGAAACCCAATAAAAATTGGTAATAGTCCAGTTCAGGAATACAGATCGATATTATATAAAGGTTGTCTTGCACAAATAAACTTATCTAAACGTCAAAGTAGGTTATGGAAAGTAACAAGTATAATATTAGAACATAATCATAAAATTGATGAAGAAGAATTTAATATTTACAGAAAAACGAATAAAAATTTTCAAGAAGAAAGCAATTCTCATAATGAACATAATAATGACAGTAATAATCAAACTCTTGTTTCAACACTATCCTCAATTAATAACAACAACCACAACAATGTTCAGAACAATATTTTATCAGATAATCATGATAATTTTGTAAACGACATCTCATTAGAGAAACCTAAAACTGTAATTACAAATTCAATTGCTAAAATTGTTGTTAGTGATTTTTATGTAGGACAAATTTTTAATAACCTTGACGAATTTAAAAAATGTTTAAAAGAATTTTGTGTACAAAACAAACAATCACTTATTGTTAGATCAAGAATGCCAAAACAAATTATATATAAATGCACTTATGGTATTACAACTAGGATTAATTATAACGGTTGTGAAGCTCAAATAAACTTACATAATAGTATTTTCAACACTAGTCAATGGAAAATAACTAAACTAATATTAACTCACAATCATTCATTAAGTAAAAACGAGATTGATTATTCAAGATATAAAAGCCATGACAAAAGTAACATAAATGACATCGGTTTATCACATAATTTTTATGTTGGACAATTATTTAAAAGTTATGAAGAAGTTTCAAAATATAAAATACAATTTTGTAAACTAAATTATCAACCATTAATAATTCAAATAAAAACTAATAAAAGAATTTTATTTAAATGTGCTTATGGTATTAAACGAAACCCAATAATAAGTGGTAATAGTCCAGTTCAGGAATACAGATCGATATTATATAAAGGTTGTCTTGCACAAATAAACTTATCTAAACGTCACAGTAGGTTATGGAAAGTACTAAGTATAATATTAGAACATAATCATAAAATTGATGAAGAAGAATTTAAAAATTATAGAAAAAACAAAAAAGATTTTCAAAACAAACAAAATTCATACAATGAACATAATGACAGTAATATTTCGACAGATTTCTCATTAGAAAATCCTGAACCTTTAAATGAAAATGCTTTAGAGATTGCCGAAATTGGAAGTGACAAAAGTAATTCCAATAATATCAAAGATATTCAATCAGATACTTATAATACCAAAAATAATAAAAATGAATTGGAATCGAATTCTATTGATGGCAATAATGTTATCAATCATGTTGCTAAATCAAATAATTTATATGTTGGACAAATTTTTAATAATTTTGATGAATTCAAAAACTCTTTTTATAAAATGTGTGAAGAAAATTATCAACTAATTGTTGTAAAAAGATATAAAAATCGCATTTATTATAGATGCAGTTATGGTATAAAAAGTAGAACTTATTATAACGGTTGTGAAGCTAAAATAAACTTACATAATTTTAAGACCAATCAGTGGCAAATAACTGAACTAATAGTATCTCACAATCATGCATTATATAAAGACGACTTGGCTTATCTAAGATTTAATTGCCATGGCAAAAGTGACATAAATGATGTTCCTTCATCATATAATTTTTATGTTGGACAATTATTTGAAAGTTATTATGAAGTTTCAAAATATTTTATACAATTTTGTAAAGAAAATTTTCAACCATTCATAGTTAGAAATTTAAATGATAGAAGCGTTATATATATATGTACTCATGGTGTTAAACGAATATCAAAGAAAACTAATGAAAGTCTAAATAAACAATTCGAGTCCATTTCATATACAGGCTGTAAAGCAAAAATGAGCTTAAGTAAACGTAAAAATAGTTTATGGAAAGTAACAAGTATAAAATTAGAACATAATCATAAAATTAGTGCAGAAGAATTTAATAATTTTAAAAAAACGAGAAGAAATCTTCTCGACAACAAAAATTCTTTCATTGAATATAATGATAGTAATATTCCGACAGAAATCTCATTTGAAAATCCTGAACCTTTAAATTCAAATGCAACTAAATTCAATAATATTATAAAAAATATTGAATCGGATACTTGTAATAACAAAAATATTATAAATGAAATGGAATCGGATTCTATTGGTACCAATAATGATAGTACTATTTCGACAAGTTACTCAGTAGACGATCCTGCACCTATAAATTCAAATGATTTGGAGATAGCTAAAATTGAAAGTGATGTTTCTTCAGCATATAATATTTATGTTGGACAATATTTTGAAAGTTATGATGAAATTTCAAAATATATTTTACAATTTTGTAAAAAAAACCACCACCCATTTGTAATTGGAAGTAAATCTAAAAAATATATTTTATATAAATGTACTAATGGCTTACCTCGAAGCCTTTGTTATAATGGTTGTATTGCACGAATTTCCTTTTCTAAACCTCCGAACTCTTTATGGAAAGTGAAAAACATGATATTGGAACATAATCATAAAATTGGTGAAGAAGAATTTGTTAGTTATAGAAAAATGAGGAGAAATCGTTCGAAATATAGCTCATTACAAAAACCTGAAACTCAGCAAAAAATCGCTAGAAGAAATCATCAAGAAAATGAAAGTTGTTT
The DNA here is from genome assembly GCA_963082915.1 of Dolichopus griseipennis. Classification (NCBI taxonomy): domain Eukaryota; kingdom Metazoa; phylum Arthropoda; class Insecta; order Diptera; family Dolichopodidae; genus Dolichopus; species Dolichopus griseipennis. Next base: position 27,281,078 of record OY720442.1, on the reverse strand, counting down.
ATTTAGTAAAGAAAACCTAAATAAATCTGACAGTAGTTCAGAATTATCAAATAAAGTAAGTTCAAATTCGAATTTTACCAACGTCGTCGAACATAATATGTCTGAGAATCATATAACAATAAATGATGCATGTAATAAAAATGATAAATGTAATGATAGCTTTAATAATGAAATTGAATTATTAGATCATGAAAAATATAGTATTGGTTTAGATATTTGTAAAAATATAGCATTAATTATATCAGAATATGATACAAATATGTTTAATAAATATATTAATGAATTAAAATTAATTGAAAGGAATGCTGAATATGGTTTATCACTATTAACAAATAATGAAGAAAATTCAATTTTTGCTAATGATAGTAGTGAATATAATTCAAGTATGAATGAATGTGAAATTGGAAAATATGAATTTAATGATAATTAGTTTGAAGAATGTATCTTTGTTAAATAAAAAAACGAAGATCTAATAAATTCCAAAATATATAATTAAAATTTAATTTGAACCCAGTTTTATTATTTTTTAAAAACTTACATTTTTTTTATTTTTATGTGTAAGACACTTGATTGACCCTTTCATCAGGCGCGTATGTATCAAATTGATACACCCTAGTTAACGGTACCGACATGATATATCGTCTAATTTTTTTTAAAGACTTATTATACTGCACTTTGGTGTTGATCTTCGTAAAGTGTGAATATAAAAGGTTTTTCTAATTAACTTGCGCGCTCGATCCCATTATTTTTTTACCTCATTCAGTTTGAAGAGAAGTACGATGATTAAGACTGTTTTTTTTTTTTTTTTTTTTTTTTAAATTTTGAATAAAAAAAAACAAATTCCAAAGCGGTAAAGTACCTATTTTGTTTAATTTTTCTAATAAATTTTAGCAAATGGTAAAATTAATATTAGTTTTTTTACTGAAACAGAACTGAGAAAACCACTTATATTCACGACTGAAAATGTATTGAAAAGTATGATAAAAGAACTACTTCCATACACCACTGAAAAAGTGCTGAAAAACTTCTATTCACAACTGAAAAAGTACTGAAAAACTACTTCCATTCGCCACTGGAAAAGTGCTGAAAGGAAGTAGAAAAACTTTCAATGATTAGTGCAAAACTGATGAAGTTTTTCTATACTAAATGCGGTGGAAAAGAAGTACTTCCATTCTTTACTTCTGCAGTACTTCGGGGTTGTCAGACCCAATAATATCATACTCATAATAACAAATACCTAAAATCATTTCCTGATTCTGAAGAATCGTAATTATTAGTACAATTATTTTCAGTCATTGTTTTTTTTTTTTTTAATTTATTTTACTTTTGCTCACAAATAACACAGGACTTTATTACATAAACTTTATTTGAAAATAAACTAAACGAGGAAGAGAGTAAGACTGTGTCAACTGTGGGATATCCGTATGACCGTAATATAAGCATTATATTATCCGGTTAATTACTTTTGGAAAAATTTCAAACATACAGCTTTATTAGGTGTTGTGTAATGCTCATATAAAAGAAGGAGTTGTATGGCAGCTACTCGAACCCTCTACAGTAGACAAAACAAATTTTGCAGAAACTTCTGCTAAAACTAAAATGCTTTTGGTAAAATTTCAGACACGCAGCTCTGTAACAGATAAAGAGTAATGCTCATAAAAAAAGAAACTGTCCGGCAGCTACCCGAAATCATGGACCAAATGGCTGGATTTTAATAGCGATGACGGCTATTGCAAAAAAAACGAATTTGCGAAAATTTCAAGATCCTAGCTCCTTTCGTTTTTGAGTTATCGTGCGGACGGACAGACAGACATACATAGCTAAATTTATTTTTCGATTCTGATCCGATCCATACACTTGATTCTATATCTACCTCCCTTCTTTCTCTGCGTCACAAACGTAATGGTAAATTTATTAGCGTGCTAAACTTTAACAAATGTTGACAATAAAAATTTGTAATAAATAATAATCAATAATAATAAAATTAAAACAAAAGAAAACTAATAGTCAGAATAATAAACTATTGATAAACTACCTTTAGAATATAAAATAAAAAAAAACCTCAAAATAATTAAAAACAAGACAAAAATTTCATTTTTATTTTATTACAAGAGAATTAATTATGTAAATAATTATGAAATTTAAAATTATAGTAGCATTGGTTATGTTTTATAAATAAGGAATTTCTGAAATAAATTGGATTTTAAAAGTTATACTCTAATAGCTACAGTTTATTTTAAATTAATATTTATGTTTCCAATATCAAATGTCTATATACTAATGAAAAGCACTGTACATCTTTAATCTACGTTCCACATTTTATTTTTTATTTAGTAGTCTAATATTTTGGCTTGGATATCTATTTATACAATAATAAAAAAAAAAAAAAATAACAAGAAATAAATCAAGTGTATGTAGAAAAATGTCTATGAGGAGAGCCAAGTGCGCAGACTAAATTTATGAAAAGAGCATCAATTTGGTAAATACAAATTACAAACACAACAAAAGGTATATAGAAAAACGTAAACACATTGATTTTCGCATTCCTCTACTGACTACTGCTATTATCTTCATTCTAAATCCGACTCAAAAGCAGAGTTGCCACTTTGGTAATTTTCTACCAAAATTGGTAATTTCTTAAAAATTATTTTGGTTTTGGTAAGTTGGTAATATTTTTGGTGATTTGGTAATTTTTTAATAACTTCAAAATATAAGATCATAGTTAAACCTACCTACCTAATTCTAAATTATATTATACACATGTACCTACAAAACAATGAATTTGGTTGTGTAACTGCAAATTGCTCAAATCGCGTCTATCTATACGCGATATTGATTTTGTTATGAGCGTAATAAAACATAAGTAGTTAATAAATAGTATTTATTGTTTGAACATTAAAATTTAAGCGAAATATTATTTAGATTCGAGTTATTTTGTTGAATTTCGTGTTTTATTTTAAATTATATTTTATTTAAAGGTTAACATTGTAAATTTCTGAAACCCTTTTTTTTTTTAAACTTAATTTTTATAAATTCATTTCAATCAAACATTGTATAAATATGTTAAAAACTTTTTTACGATTCTTTAGAATGGAAAGTTAATTAATAAATTTGTTAAAATAATTTAATATACAAATAACGAACTATTTTCTGTGAAAAATATCCGGGTTGTTGAAGTAGAAGAAGATAATGAATCTACTACGGCCCGTGTATGTGGATTGGGTGTAGGGGATTGTGAACAATCAGATCCATCAACTTGAACTTCGTTTTTATGTATACGTATATATATGAATTGTTTTGTTTGTGTTTTTATGTTGCATATATGAGTAATTGTTTTGTTTATTTTAATATATTTTAATATCAGGCAAAAGCATTGTATCCAAGGTATTTTGGTAACTTTTTTATCAATTTGGTAACTTTTTAAAACCAATTTGGTAACAAAATTTTTTTCTGAATGGCAACCCTGCTCAAAAGGCTACATTATCATTATATAAATGTTTTATATGCATATGTATAGTATAGTAATAAACGTTTAATATTAGAACAGGGTTGATATTGTTGATGCTAGTACTTTATATGATACTTTCAGCACCAAAAGTACTTTGATATTTTCATATAAATTTTAGTACTTCAAAGAAATTTTTAAAAATATTTAATTTATAATTAACAATTACAATATATCGCAGTTTTGAAGTGTAGTTAAGCTTATTAAAAATGAATTGAACGAATATATTTTTAGTAACATTTATCTTTACCACACACTCATAAATCCAAAATCTCAAAAGAACTAAATACTGAAATCTGTAAGGGGCAACGAATTGTTAACTCTTAATTCTGAAAAAAGGTATATTAATATCAAATTTTATTTTGATGTGCAATGATATTAATGAAAAAAGTACGCCCAAAGTTAATTTTTTTATAATTAATGCTAAATTTGATTTAATTTTTAAGAATTACTACCTATTTAAAAATTTAGCTAAGAAATTAAATGTAAGGTGAACAGCTAAAGAATAAGTTAATTAAAAGTCAAATGAAAAACTAAAACTGAATTGAAAACTAATAACCGTAATATTTTTTTTTTTTAATTTTTAAATAATAATGCATATTTATTTACAAATAAAAATTTTTGATATTTTTAAAACATATTTAGTACTATTTTGTTCACTTTTATATTACTCTCAGATTTTTGATAATTCATCTCTGGTAGAAAATATTAAGGTTATCTTTATATTATTATACATACATGAATTATGAATGTATTTTAATTTTTACAGATAAAAACATACTTTACAAATTAAAACAGTTTTCAACAAAACGTTGCTATGAAAGTTACTTTAGTGTTTTAAAATAAAGTAAAATTTTAAATTTATATTTTTAAAAATACAAAAACCAATTTATAAAATCAATAAAAACTTAATATAGAATGGAAAAAATACCTGTATATGAAACACCATCAAATTTCGAATTAGGACAGCTGTTTACTTGCTATAAAGAGATATCAAAAACTTTTAAATTATTTTGTGAAAAATATTATCATCCATTTGTGATTAAAACACACTGTAAAAATCAAGTTGTATATAAATGTTATCATGATATTAAACCAAACTCAGAATCCTCGGATAAACTTCACGATCAAAAAATTGTATATAAAGGTTGTATTGCTGAAATATGCTTATGTAAGAGTAAAAATCATTTATGGAACGTAACAAAACTTATATTGGAACATAGTCATAAAATTAGTGAAGAAGAATTTAATAATTACAGAAAAACGAACAAAAATTTTCAATACGAAAACGATTCTGATAATGAACATAATTTAAATTCAAATGGTTTAAAGATTGTTAAAATTGGAAGTGAAACAACTAATTCCAATAATATTATAAAATATATTCAATCGGATACTTGTAATACCAAAAATATTATAAATGAAATGGAATCGGATTCTATTGGTCCCAATATTGATAGTACTATTTCGATAAGTTACTCAATAGACGATTCTGTACCTTTAAATTCAAATGATTTAGAGATTGCTAAAATTGAAAGTGACACAACTAATTCCAATAATATCCAAGATATTCAATCGGATAATTATAATGCCAACAATATAAATGAAATGGATTCAAATTCAATTGATACCAATAATGATAGTACTATTTCGATAAGTTACTCAATAGACGATTCTGTACCTTTAAATTCAAATGATTTAGAGATTGCTAAAATTGAAAGTGACACAACTAATTCCAATAATATCCAAGATATTCAATCGGATAATTATAATGCCAACAATATAAATGAAATGGATTCAAATTCAGTTGATACCAATAATGATAGTACTATTTGGATAAGTTACTCAATAAACGATTCTGTACCTTTAAATTCAAATGATTTAGAGATTGCTAAAATTGAAAGTGATGTTTCTTCATCATGTAATATTTATGTTGGACAATATTTTGAAAGTTATGAAGAAATTTTAAAATATTTTTTACCATTTTGTAAAAAAAACTACCACCCATTTGTAATTGGAAGTAAATCTAAAAAATATATTTTATATAAATGTACTAATGGCTTAACTCGAAGTTATCGTTATAACAATTGTACTGCACGAATTGCCTTTTCTAAATGTTCAAATTATTTATGGAAAGTGACAAACATGATATTGAAACATAATCATAAAATTGGTGAACAAGAATTTAATAATTTTAGAAAAAAGGGGGAATATGTTCCGAAATACTGCTTATTAGAAAAACCTGAAATTCAAATTATCACTAGAGAAAATCATAAAGAAAATGAAAATTGTGTATTTAGTAAAGAAAACATAAATAAATCTGACATTAGTTCAGAATTATCAAATAAAGTAATTTCAAATTCGAATTTTACCAACGCCATCGAACTTAATATGCCTGGGAATTGTTCTCCAATGAATGATGCATGTAATAAAAATGATAAATGTAATGATAGCATTAATCATGAAATTGAATTTTCAGATCTTGAAAAATATAGTATTGGTTTAGATACAAGTAAAAATATAGCACTATTTATATCAGAATATGATACAAATATGTTTAATAAATATATTGATGAATTAAAATTAATTGAAAGGAATGCTGAATATGGTTTATCACTGTTAACGAATAATGACGAAAATTCAAATTTTTCTAATGAAAGTGGATGTAATTCAACAATAAATGAATGTGAATTTAAAATTAAAATTGGAAAATATGAATTTAATGACAATTAGGTTAAACAATGGATCTGTGTACAATATAAAGACAAATATCTAATAAATTTCCAAAATTTATTTTGAATCTACATTTAATTTTTTTTTTTTTAACTTAATATTTTTTTTTTTGTTCATGTGTATACGTGTAACCAGAACCAACAGTAATAAAAGCCATGTCACAAAAACCAATACGCCTTTCGAAGGCATATTAATGGAAAAAATTTACACTTAATCTTATGAGAGGAATATCAAAAATGCTTATAATTCGAACATTATCTATCTTTTTTGATTTTAGTTCAGAAGTGGCCTTAAATTTCGATCTTTAACCAGTTTTTTGGTATAACCAGATTAAGAAAATTTTATTATTTTAAATGAAAATAAGTTATGAAAGCTCTATACTCTAATATTTCTCATTTTTTTATTTTAAATAAGTAAATTTGTAAAATATTAAGTCAAACTTATTTTTTGAAATTTTATGATGTAATTAAATTTCCAAATTTTAATTTGAACATAAAATTCGAAATATATGGATGAAGATTTCATACTAAACACTTAAATCGAAAATTGGTAAAAATTCGCATTTTATCATCTAAAAACCTTTAAAAAAAGAAAAACTAGATAAATTTAAATTGAGGTCTTCTTTAATTTTTATTTTGTATAGTGTTTTTGTATAGTATAGTGCATAGTTACTGATGTAATGACATTTTTTTTTTGATTAAGGGTGACATCGTAAATGTATTTATATTTTGTACCTATATTATAAAACACCAAAATAAACATAAAAAAAGCATACATCATTTCTTATGTATGTTCAGTCTTTTATCCAAAATTTTCTGTCGCGAAAATTGTGTATCAAACACAATACCAAAAGAATTTTGATTATGATACAATTCTTATGGTCGTAAATGTAAATTTGCTGTCAATATGCATATTTTGAATTTACGACCAAAAATTATGTAAAAAATCATTGCTAACTGAACCTGGTCGTAAATGTGAAATATGTGTAAAGTAAACGTCAACTATGCAAACTAAATTTTTTATTTACAATCAGTTTACCAAGTAGTAAGGTGCAGTTGTTTGAGCGTTCAGCGTTGTTTTATTTTTATGATTAATAATGTAAGTAAGAAAATATTATGTCTTTTTTTGTAAATTAATTTAAATTTAAATTAACAGGAGTGAAACTGAAAGTGAATCACAAAGTTTGTTGTGGGACACATCCACTTTAAAACTACTAATTTGTACAAGATTAGCGATGGAAACTCATTTCAAAAGTGGAAAACATAAACAATCTGTTGATTTTATATTAATTGCAAAACTAAAAAATGTACTTTTACGACCACAAAAATTTATTTGTAAATTGAATGTCTACTGATTGCAAATTGTTTGGTCTTAAAATCATAATAAATGTCAAATGGCATATTTTACGTCAAAAAGTTTACATTTGCGACCACACCTTTTGTTTTAGCTTTACAATCGTTATAATTACTTCTACCTTTAATACCATAAGTGCATCTATAATAAACGTGTTTTCTAGATCTTGATATTACAACAATTGGTTGTTGACAGATTTCGTAAAAAGATTTTTTAAATTCATCAAAGTTATTAAAAATTTGTCCTTCATATAAATTACATGATTTAGTAACATGAATTATAATATTCTTGTTAGATTCAGATTCATTATCAGGTATAATATTATTGCTATCAATAAAATCCGATTCCATTTTGGTATTACAAGTATCTAAATAAGGGTCTTTGATAATATTATTGAAATTCGTTGTTTCACTGCCAATTTTAGACTTTAGATCGTGAAATTTTTTTTTCTTTTTATTAAATGTAATAAATTCTTTTTCAGCAATTTTATGATTATGTTATAATATCATACTTGTTATTGTCCATAAACGGTTTTTACTTTTACCTTAGCTTATTTTAGCAGTACAACTAGTATACGATTTGGGCCTGACTCGTTTGACGGCATTAGTATTATACATATGTATATATGTAACTTGATTACTTCAGCGTGTTCTAATAACAAATAGATGATAATATTTTTCACAAAATAATTTAAAAGTTTTTGCTATTTCTTCATAACAAGTAAATACTTGTCCAATTTCGAAATTTGATGGTGTACCTATAATCATTTTTTAAATAGTATTTATTTTTAAATTAGTTTTTGTATTATTAAAAATATAAATTTTAAGTTTTGCTTTAATCTAAAACCATATTACGTTATAGAAAACAGATTTTCATTACAACGATTCGTTGAAAAATTAAAACTATTTTAATTTTTATAAAATTCTTTTTATGTAGAAATAAAAATATATTCATAATTTATGATTTATGTGATGTCATAAATATCATTATTATATTTGTCTACTACTACTAAACTTAGAAAATTTAAAAGATTTATACTATGGCTATATGAATATGGTAATGATGATGAATCATAAAAAAATATACATGTGTTGTGTTTATTCTAGATACAATGTGGTATTGTACATGCTCTTCTCTTTATATTCTTATCTTGCGAGAGACATTCCACATTCCACCTATACTAAGAAAAATAATTTTTTTTTTTTATAAATATACAAACCATATACAAACAACAAACAATATAAAAGAAATATGTGGAATGTAAAGAAAATTACAGTTGGATTGGATACACTCAAATACATTGCGTTTCATAAGTATTTAGACATTTCAGATTGGAAATTTATATAGAATATAGACAAATTAGAAATTGTTCTGAGTGGCGCGTTCTTCCGTATTGTAAAAAATAAAATAAATTTCTTAAAATTGTTAACCTAGCTCCTAAGTTAAAAAAGAATCAAATGCCACGAAATCAATGAATTGGGTGTTGCAAACGCAGAACTTGTGAAAGACTATAATTGCTCAACTATAAAAGCCCTGTTACATGTGATATCAACAGCAACCGAACTCAAAAAACTAGAATTTGGAGAGGGTTTAAGTATAAAAATTTCGAGGCATTTGTTGTTCAAAAGCATTCCCACACTTCGTTTACAAATAAAGAAAAACCTCTAGATTTTACTTTTAAATACTTTTAAAGACCATTGTAATTTGTGGACAAATTAGACTACAATTTCTTTAGATAAAACTGACGGGAAATTTTGAATTTTCCGACCAAAAACAAAGGCAAAATGATGCTTGACCAAATTCCTACACGCCATGGCTTCATATTTTACCGCTTCAATTTTTGTCCAAAAAAAAATGAAAATTCAACTTTATAACAACATAAGAATATAATCGGTCACTCGGCAGTTGAAAGCTTAATCGTTGGTGACGTTATATTGCAGGAAGATAATGCATCCAATACCTCAATCTCTAATGATAAAAAATAATTTATCAGGAATTAATCAAAATGTAATGAAACAGCCACCAGTGCCTCGATTTAAATATTGTTGAACATGTATGGCATAAACTAAAGCTTGAAATCCTCAGAAAAATTGTAAAATAAAAGGAAGTTGTACTAGTCCATTGCCTTGAAATTTGCTATCTATAATTTCAGAAAGAAGGGGAAACACAAAATGTTAGATATTTGTTCATTGTATAACATATTATTTATTAATATTTAAAAGTTCTTCTAATACCTTTAAACTAAGAAGTTAACTTTAATAACAATAATTTTGTTATTATATACTTTTAATTGAACTTGCCTGTGTCTATGGCTTTATTTTTCATTCTGTCAGTTAGTGATACATTTATATTAGAAATCTGACCATAAATTTATAAGAATTGTATGGTTCAGTGGTTAGCAAAGTGGCTGACGGTGTAAATAGGTCTGAGTTCGATCCTCCTTCAAAGATAAAAATTTTTTCGTTTTTTTTTTAAATTCAACAGAAATAATAAAAAAAATTACAAATAAAATTAATTTATTTGTACCTATAGTTTCTTTAAAAATTTGTAACTTTAAGAACTAAAATACTTCACTTTGAATATAAAAACATAGACCAAATAATTATGTAGACGATCAGGAGTGGAAGCACGTAACTTGTTTCGAATCGAATTATTCGAAACAAAATTTTAACGGCAGCACGTAAATTGTTTCGAATTAAAAATGAACGAAACAAAAGTTTTACTTCAAAAAATTCCGTTTCGTTTCAAATTCAAATTAATATTTTTTTACCTCTTTTGAAAATTGAAATGGTTTTTGTTTTTTTTTTTGTTGTACAAAACTAAATATGGTTTGTTTTGTATGCAATTTTTATCTTTGTTGAATCGTTTGAAAAATTAAATTTTCTTTTGTTAAAATAGATATTAAAAATGTAAGTATTAAAAACAATTGCATTTCATTAATTATACTTTAAAATTAATATTTGATTACTATTTGATTACTGTATACCTAATAATTATGTATAGCTAATGATTTTAATTAAAAATTGCTTTTTAAGGGAAATTTTATTTTTATTTTAAATAGGTAGCTAAAATTATATTAATTTTTTAATATTTAATCCAAAAATTTCAAATATATTGTTTAAAATTAATTTTTATAAAAATTTACCTTTATTGTACTTTTTGGCGTTAACTATATATCTATCGCACAAATTATTTTGAAACGACTAAAAAAACTATTCGAAACAAAGCTTACGTGTTGCCAAAAACTTTCGAAACAAAATAAAAATTTCGAAACGAATAAAAAGTATTCGAAACAAATTTACATGCTACCAATTTTTGAAAAATTCGAAACAACACATTCGAAACAAGTTACGTGCTTCCACTCCAGTTTCATATAAAAAATTTTTAGGGTTTTTTTTTTTATTAAAATTGCTGGATTAAGACTAACTGAAAGCAGAACAGTCTCCCATTTCAGCAATTTACTTTTATTCTAAAAAACTTTGAAATGCAAAAATTCTGCCATCAATTTTTGGTTAATGAAAATTTTCAACATTTTAATCTTAAAAGTTTTGAAACATTAAAAGAACTGTTTCTTATAGGTACCAGCAATTTACTTTTATATTAACACAGTAACAAATTTCCAAGATCTACCTTCTATTTTTTATTTTCTGCATTTTAGGGGGCTAGTACTACTACTTTAATAAAAGTATATATTGAAAAAAAGATTTTTTTTATGTTATTTTATTTCAAACTAAACTAAATTTTTAATATTTTTGAAGATACCTCTCTTCTACATACAATAAAATCGACGTAAAATTTTCAAAACGAACGAAATTTAAGGGTGGACCAAATGTGAGCCAAAATATAATTTTTCTTTTTGTTTTTATGTTTTATTTTTAATATAAGATGGTGTATTGTGGAACAATTTTTTTTTTTTTTTGTAAATATATAATATCATAGTGGATATGAACGGACATCTAAAAGTTGACAAGGGTAATTATAATTTTCCTCGATTTTAATAATATCAAATTTTAAATAATATAAAAAATAATTTTATGTCTTGAGAACGCAATTTAGTAATCACACAGTCAACCAAGTTTAAAAAAGTAAGTAATTTTATTTTAAATGTTATTCAAACAAATTTTTTATATTTTAGTTTGACAAAAATACAATTGCAAATGCAATTATTTAATAGGAAAGGCTGTGGAGTTCTTTTTTACATTATAAAATTATTGAGTTAAAATAGAAAAGCAAGTTCTTTCCAGTTCAGATAATTATTAAACAAATTTCATTACAAATATTTTGTATCTTATATAAAAAAAAATTATGAAGTTAAAAAAAAATTAAAATAGTATTCAAATAAATTTTTAATTTAATTAATCATCATTAAAATAATTTTTTTAAAATTTCAATTTCACATCCATTCATTTTTCAATAAAATTAACGTTCATTCAAAATTGTGACTTTGCTGCATTATTTTTTAATACTGATAAACCATATTCAGCATTTCTTTCAAGTAATTTTAATTCATCAATTTATTTATTAAACATATTTGTATCATATCCTGATATAATTAATGCTATATTTTTAGTAATATCTAAACCAATACTATAATTTCACGATCTAATATTTCAATATTATTTTTAAAGTCATCCTTACATTTATAATTTATATTACATGCATCAGTCATTGGAAAAATAATTGCCAGATATATTAAATTCGCATTGGTGGAGTTCGAATTCGAAATTACTTTATTTGATAATTCTGAACATAATTTCAGATTCAATATCAGGTATAATACCATTTGGATCAGTATACCAATCATTCGTATCAGATTCAACATCATGAATAGTATTATAGCTATTAATAGAATCTGAATCACTAGAGATATCCGTGAGAGTATTGCTATTAATAGAATCTGAATCAATAGAGATATCCGTGAGAATATTGCTATTATATTTAGAAGAATTTAGCTTTACTTCAAGCTTCATCGCCATTTTTTTATAATTAATAAATTCTTTTTCACCAATTTTATGATTATGTTCTAATATCATACTTGTTACTTTCCATAAACTATTTTTACGTTTATTTAAGCTAATTTTAGCTGGACAACCTGTATATGAATTGGACTCGAATTTTTTATTTAGACTGTCATTAGTTTTCTTTGAGATTCGTTTAATACCATGAGTACATGTATATATAACGCTTCTATTATTTGAATTTCTAACTACTAATGGTTGATAATTTTTATCACGAAATTGTATAAAATATTTTGAAATTTCATCATAACTGTCAAATAATTGTCCAACATAAAAATCATATGACGAAGGATCAGAAATATCCGATTGGATGTCTTTGATAATATTATGAAAATTAGTTGTATCACTTGCAATTTTAGCAATCTTTAAATTATTTAATTTTAAAGGTTCACGTTTTTCTAAAGATATACCATTAGTATCAGATCCAACATCAGATTCAATATATAATTGCTCAATAGAATCCTCTTCGATATTATTGGAATTACTTGCATAACGTCCAGTTGTAGCACTTATATAGTTATCATATTCCCTTTTACCAGTTTTATGATTATGTTCTAAATTCAGATTTGTTACTTTCCATAAATGATTTTTGCTTTTACATAAGCATATTTCAGTAGTACAACCTGTATATAAAACCGACCCCAATCGTTTATCTATTAAACTGTGTATTATATTTCTATTATTTAATTTTCGTTTATCACCATGCGTACATATATATGAAATTTTTTTTTTAGATCTTGTTTTAATTATTAATGGTTGATAATTTTTATTACGAAATTGTATAAAATATTTTGAAATTTCATCATAACTTTCAAATAATTGTCCAACATAAAAATTATACGATGAAGAAATATCATTTATGTCACTTTGGAAATGGCCTTTATATTTTGAATAATTCATGTCGTCTTTACTTAATGCATGATTGTGAGTTAATATTAGTTTACTTATTATCCATGTACCAGTTTTTACACTATTATTTAAGTTTATTTGAGCTTTACAATCTATATATTGAGGTAAAATTTTAATACCATAAATGCATTTATATGAAATATATCTTTTCGATTTTAATGTACCACGAAATGGTTGAATATTTTGTATACAAAATTGGTCAAAACATTTTCTAAATTCGTCAAGGTTATTTAAAATTTGTCCCTGGACAAAAGTACTTGATTTAGAAACATCATGAATAATATTATTGCAACCAATGAAATCAGATTCCATTTCATTTATATTTTTGTTATTACAAGTATCCGACTGAATGTCTTTGATAATATTATTGAAAATAGTTGTTTCACTCTCAATATTAACAATTTTTAAATCATGTGAATTGAATGAGTTGCCTGTCAGAACATCACTATCATTATATTCATTATGAGAATTATTTTCTTCTTGAAAATTTTTATTCGTTTTTCTGTAACTATTAAATTCTTCTTCACTAATTTTATGATTATGATCCAATATAAGTTTTGTTACTTTCCATAAATAATTTTCACTTTTGCTTAAACATATTTCAGCATTACAACTTTTATATAAAGGTGGACTTTGATGAGGAAATCCACCCTCTGATACTAAATTTTGTTTAATACCATGACAACATTTATATATAACTTGTTTACTACTGCGTGTTCTAATAACAAATGGATGATAATATTTTTCACAAAATAATTTAAAAGTTTTTGATATTTCTTCATAACAAGTAAACAGTTGTTCAATTTCGAAGTTTGATGGTGTTTTATATAAAGGAAGTTTTTCCATTCTATCAAGAGTATTTATTTCTAAATTGTGTGTACAATTATAAAATGTACAAAATACAATTTTGTCATAATATAAAAATAATTATTTAAAAAATAAGTTTTAATATTTGTTTTATTTTAAAACATTATTACGTAACAGTAAACCAACTTTACAACGTTTCGTTGAAAACTGTTTTAATGTGCAAAGAGAAAGAATGATTTTTTCTGTAGAAACAAAAATATATTTACAATATTGTATATGAAATGAGTTAATCACTATCTTTTATCATCACGTTAAATCGAATTCCCATAGAAATATGTATATATACAGTAACACATTTGTATAAATATACTACATATACATATCGTAGTGTACGTACAATGAACAAAATACATATACATACCGATTTGATTCTCTTTGTAGATTATCTGTTTATTTTATATTGCGTTGCGTCTAAACATTTTCGAATCTCAACATACACATACACTTTCTCTCTCTTTACTAAGTAGTAAAGTAAGTATAAAATAAATTGAATTTTTATTTTAAGTTTATTTATACAGAAATATACAGTGTGGCAATAATTTTTTTTTTAATTCTGCTAAATTTATCCGCGTTAGTAGTAGATTTTTAAATAGAATTTAGCTAAAAATGTCCCAAATTTTTGCAGTATTTTTTTGGTTATTTTGGAATTATGACAACACAGGTCTTCTCTTAAATTAAAATTTTTATTTATCCTCTTAATTATATTTTTAATAATCTATGTTATGCAAACTTAAATAGGAGAATAACAATAACATAAACATGAAACTCAACAAAAAATAATGTCACATTTTAAATCGCTTCCCGATAACCAACATATTGAAAAACTGTTGACAGATGTAAACAAAATTTAAAGTTCTTATTGTGTATATATATTTTTTTATATTTTTAAATTTGACTAAAAATTGATTATTTCCTTCGACTAAAAACAAAATTTCACAGCTAAATTTGGCCGAGATTCGGATAAAATGGCCACACTGAAAAATACATATCCAAATTAAATGTACCTAAAAATGAATACAAGCATTATGTGAATGTGACACATAGTTTATACCATATTCCATATAAAAGGTACCTTAAACAATTTCTATAATATTAATTCATATTAAAATAATAAGAAGTTGCTCGGTCTCTTTAGTAAAATATTTTTGTTAACAAAGGCATAAATACATATGCATATTTTTTAAGAATTATAATTTATAAGAGATAGTTGGTTATAAAGAATTGTATGCATGTACAAAAGAGAGATGAAAAATAGTTGAAAAAGCATGCCCCAAAAATAATAATATGAATAAAAATATTAAAATCTATTTTAAATAATAAATTTTATAGTGTTTTTCACACATTTTTATAAAAAATATTTTCTAATATTATTCTGAAAAACTGTTATACATTTGAGCAGAACTTACACTTTAGACAAAAAACGAGGAAGAGTGTAGTAGAGTAGACTGTGTCAACTCTGGGATACCCGTATGACCGTAACATATACATTGTAACATTCGGTTGATTACTTTTGCCAAAATTTTAAATACACAGCTTTATTAGATGTGGAGTAATGCTCATATAAAAAAAGGAGTTGTATTGCAGCTACTCCAACCCAATGCAGGAGACCAACCAAATTTTGACGGCTATTGCAAAAAAAAAAACGAATTTGCGAAAATTTCAAGATTCTAGCTTCTTTATTTTTTGATTTATCGTGCGG
The DNA here is from genome assembly GCA_963082915.1 of Dolichopus griseipennis. Classification (NCBI taxonomy): domain Eukaryota; kingdom Metazoa; phylum Arthropoda; class Insecta; order Diptera; family Dolichopodidae; genus Dolichopus; species Dolichopus griseipennis. The sequence continues at coordinate 27,264,994 of OY720442.1, read as the reverse complement.
ATTTATATTCCGATTCTGATCCGATCCATACAATTGGGTCTTTATCTACCCCCCTCCTTCTCTGCATCACAAACGTAATGGCAAATTTATTATACCCTTTTTTCTAATAGTCATACGGGTATAAAGACGATCAAAATTTTGAGAACTATGGTAAACAAATAAACAAAATGGGCAAAATGGAATTGGATAAAAATGTTTAGTTTTGTATGTGTTTGTATATACTGTGAAGTTTTTTTAATTTGAATTAAACTAATTTATAAAGATTTTTCTATAAATGGTTATATTAGTCCATAATTACTTATATAATTAAATTATTAATATGTATTAATATGTCAATTAAATAAGTTAATGAAAAAATTATGAAGTTTGTCAAAAAAATAAAACTAGAATTTAAAATAATTTTTATTTACATTTTGGAAATTTATTAGATCTTTGTTTTTTTTTTATTATAAATACATTCATTCTTAAAAATAACTGTCATTAAACTCATATTTTCCTATTTCAATTTCACATCCATTCATTATTGAATTATATTCATTTTCATTAGACACATTTGAATTTGCTGCATTATTTGTTAATAGTGATAAACCATATTCACCATTCCTTTCAATTAATTTTAATTCATCAATATATTTATTAAACATATTTGTATCATATTTTGATATAATTAATGCTATATTTTTACAAATATCTAAACCAATACTATATTTTTCACTATCTAATAATTCAATATTATTTTTTGAATCATCCTTACATTTATAATTTATATTACATGCATCCTTCATTGAAATATAATTCTCAGATATATTAGGTTCGATGGGGTTCGTAGAATTTGAATTTGAAATAACTTTATTTGATAATTCTGAACTAGATGTTACAGATTCATTTAAAATTTCCTTACGTTTTGATAAATCATTGTCATTTTGCATATTACCAATAAATTCAGTTTGAAAATCGGAAGGTTCAATTTTAATTTCAGGTTTTAGTGTTGGCACTTTTTCTTGATTTCTTTTAGTGATTTCTAAACTATTAAATTCTTGTTTGCTAATTTTATGACAATGATCCAGCATTAATTTTGATATTTTCCAATTATTATTTCTAATACTTCTTTTAAAGTGAATTTGAGCTTCACAAACTTGATCTGCTTTTGAATAAGTACATTGATATAAAATGTCTTTTTTAGATTTACATTTCAACGCAAATGGTTGAAAATTTTGTTTGCAAAATAATTCAATATTTTCGATAACCTCGTCACAATTTTTAAAATATTGAATAAGAATATTACTAACTACATTTATGCTTTCACTAATTTCACTATTTTTTGCATCATCATAGTCGTCCTTACATAATTCATGATTGTGAGATAATATTAGTTCAGTTATTTTCCACTGATTCGCCATTAATTTATGTAAGTTTATTTTAACTTGACAACCGTTATAATAAGTTCTACTTGTTATACCATAAGTGCATCTATAATAAATGCGGTTTTTAGATCTTGATTTTACAACAATTGGATAATAATTTTGTTTACACATTTTGTAAAAACATTTTTTAAATTCATCAAAGTTATTAAAAATTTGACCAATATATAAATTATTTGATTTATTGCCATCAATAGAATCCGATTCCATTTCATTTATAATATTTTTGTTATTACAAGTATCCGATTCAATATCTTTTATAATATTATTGAATTTAGTTGCATTTGAATTTAAAGGTTCAGGATTTTCAAATGAGATTTCTGTCGGAATATTACTATCATTATATTCAATGAAAGAATTTTTGAAGTCTTTAAGATTTCTTCTCGTTTTTTTAAAATTATTAAATTCTTCTTTACCAATTTTATGATTATGTTCCAATATCATGTTTCTCACTTTCCATAAAGAGTTCGGAGGTTTAGAAAAGGAAATAAGTGCAATACAACCATTATAACAAAGGCTTCGAGGTAAGCCATTAGTACATTTATATAAAATATATTTTTTAGATTTACTTGCAATTACAAATGGGTGGTAGTTTTTTTTACAAAATGGTAAAAAATACTTTAAAATTTCTTCATAACTTTCAAAATATTGTCCTACATAAATATTACATGATGAAGAAACATCACTTTCAATTTTAGCTATCTCTAAATCATTTGAATTTATAGGTGCAGGATCGTCTATTGAGTAACTTGTCGAAATAGTACTATCATTATTGCCATCAATAGAATCCGATTCAATATCTTTTATAATATTATTGAATTTAGTTGCATTTGAATTTAAAGGTTCAGGATTTTCAAATGAGATTTCTGTTGGAATATTACTATCATTATATTCAATGAAAGAATTTTTGTCGTCTTTAAGATTTCTTCTCGTTTTTTTAAAATTATTAAATTCTTCTGCACTAATTTTATGATTATGTTCTAATTTTATACTTGTTACTTTCCATAAACTATTTTTACGTTTACTTAAGCTCATTTTTGCTGTACAGCCTGTATATGAAATGGACTCGAATTGTTTATTTAGACTGTCATTAGTTTTCTTTGATATTCGTTTAACACCATGAGTACATATATATATAACGCTTCTATCATTTGAATTTCTAACTATGAATGGTTGAAAATTTTCTTTACAAAATTGTATAAAATATTTTGAAACTTCGTAATAACTTTCAAATAATTGTCCAACATAAAAATTATATGATGAAGGAACATCATTTATGTCACTTTTGCCATGGCAATTAAATCTTAGATAAGCCAAGTCGTCTTTATATAATGCATGATTGTGAGATACTATTAGTTCAGTTATTTGCCACTGATTGGTCTTAAAATTATGTAAGTTTATTTTAGCTTCACAACCGTTATAATAAGTTCTATTTTTTATACCATAAGTGCATCTATAATAAATGCGATTTTTATATCTTGCTTTTACAGCAATTGGATGATAATTTTGTTTACACATTTCGTAAAAACATTTTTTAAATTCATATAAGTTATTAAAAACTTGTCCAACATATAAATTATTTGATTTAGCAACATGATTGATAACATTATTGCCATCAATAGAATCCGATTCCATTTCATTTATAATATTTTTGTTATTACAAGTATCTGATTGAATATCTTTGATATTATTGGAATTACTTTTGTCACTTCCAATTTTCGCAATCGCTAAAGCATTTGCATTTAAAGGTTCAGGATTTTCTAATGAGAAATCTGTCGAAATATTACTGTCATTATGTTCATTGTATGAATTTTGTTTGTTTTGAAAACCTTTTTTGTTTTTTCTATAATTTTTAAATTCTTCTTCATCAATTTTATGATTATGTTCTAATTTTATACCTGTTACTTTCCATAAACTATTTTTACGTTTAGTTATGCTAATTGTTGCAGTACAGCCTGTGTATGGAATATTCCTGCATTGTTTACCTGGATTTTTTGACAGTTTTTTTGGATGTTTTTTAACACCATAAGCACATTTATAATAAATGTTTCCATCACTTGATTTATTTCTAGCGATAAAAGGTTGATAATTTTCTTTACAAAATTGTATAAAATATTTTGAAACTTCTTCATAACTTTTAAATAATTGTCCAACATAAAAATTATACGATGAAAGAATATATTTTATGTCACTTTTGTTATGGCTTTTATATCTTGAATAATTCATGGCGTCTTTACTTAATGCATGATTGTGAGTTAATATCAGTTTATTTATTATCCATTGACTAGTTTTTAAACTATTATTTAAGTTTATTTGAGCTTCACAACCGTTATAATTAATCCTAGTTTTAATACCATAAGTGCATTTATATGCAATTTTGTATGGACTTCGTGAATAAAAAACAAGTGATTGATTGTTTTGAATACGAAATTCGTTAAAACATTTTTTAAATTCGTCAAGGTTATTAAAAACTTGTCCTTTATAAAAATCACTAGCAACAGTTTTAGCAATTAAATTTGTAATTAAAGGTGTAGGTGTCTCTAATGAGATGTCGTTTACAAAATGATCGTGATTATCTAATAAGATATTGTTCTGAACATTGTTGTGGTTGTTGTTATTGATTGGTGATAGTGTTGAAACAAGAGCCTGACTATTACTATCATTATGTTCATTTTGAGAATTGTTTTTAAAACGAAAATTTTTGTTCGTTTTTCTGTAATTATTAAATTCTTCTTTACCAATTTTATGATTATGTTCCAATACAAGTTTTGTTACTTTCCATAAATTACTTTTTCTTTTATATACGCCTATTTCAGCAGTACAACCTTTAAAGAAACTCTCTTTATCGGGAAGTTTATCTCCTGATCCTGTGTGTTTAATACCATGGCTACATTTATATATAACTTGTTTACTACTGCGTGTTCTAATAACAAATGGATGATAATATTTTTCACAAAATAATTTAAAAGTTTTTGATACTTCTTCATAACAAGTAAACAGTTGATCAATTTCAAAATTCGATGGTGTTTCATATAAAGGTATTTTTTCCATTTATTAAATTAGTTTTTGTATTATTAAAAATAAATATTTTAATTTTTGTTTTATTTAAAACAATTTTACGTAACAGTAAACCAACTTTACAACGCTTCGTTGAAAACTGTTTTAATGCGCAAAGAGAAAGAATATTTTTTTCTGTAGAAATATAAATTATTAAATAAACGTCGAATCGAATATTTTATATTAAAATATGTATATATTGTAACACATGTGTATGAATATACTACATATAAAGTAAAGTAGTGTATGTACAATGTACATTATACATACCGATTTTTATGCTCTTTGTAGACGTCTATTAATTTTGCGACTAAAAATTTTCAAATCTTGCCATACACTCTCTTTTTACTGTTGTATGGCGTACACTCTCTCTTTATTTTAAACTACTCTCTCTTTGTCGAACAAAATTAAATATGTACAAAAATGAATAATAACAAGATGTGGAACGTATATTATAGCATATGATGCCATGCCACATAATAGGTTATTTAGGTACGTTATATTACATTATCTTTAAACAATTTATTTATTTAGTAAATATAATATGAACTTACTCATATATAAGTGAATGCTAATGCAATTTATAAATAGATAAATTAATACCTACTTTAGTTTTTATATGATATCAATCAATAACTAGTGTGTGTGATATTTACACACATAAGTAAATAAATAGCTAAATTTTCGTACCTATGTATGATATACTCTCTTCATAATAATCAAAGAATATCTAATAAAATAATAAGAAGTTGCTCGCTCTCTTTAGTAAAATATTTTTGTTAACAATAGCATAAAATGTGCATACGTATGGATATTGGTCAAAATGGAAGGGATAGAAGTATTTTTTAATTTAATGAAATTTTACTAAAAGAAAATTAAAATAAAATACTTACTTCACTGAAGAAAAACTTTTTCCAGCTACTGTATATTATGTAGGTGTGCAATTATGCTTTAAAAATCATAAATGCATTTGCAAAAAAAGACGAAAAATATTAACATTTACTACATCTCTTAAGGCAGGTTTTTATGAGAAAATTTTATCCAGTATGTATTCTGTGAACTTTAAAAAGAGAGGTAGAATACTCAGAAATCAGAATACTCAATTTGATAGTTAGCACAAAATGTATGTTCACGTATTAATGAATTTTTATTTATACATAAAAAAATGTTTAATGCAAATTAAAACAGTGTTGTAAATTGAAAGTAACTTTTTTGTTATGTATGTATAAAGCATTGTTTTAAGGGTAATTCTTTTTTTAATCGACCACTTTCTGACGATAACAAATAATCATTATTATTTCAATAAATATTGCGAATTGAAAAATATTTTAAATTAAAACGAACTCCAAAATATATTTATATTTTTGTAATAATATTATTGTAAGGTAATATTATTGTAGGCATCAAATTCAGACATGTCAAAGCATTAGAATTGTAAAATGGCAAAATTTTACTGTAATATTATAAAAGTTCTTATTTTTCGCTTGATATAAAATTTAGTTTTCATACTCGTAAGTACAGTGTTTTTTACAAGTACAGTGTAAGTACAGTGGTTAGAACTACGAAACTGTCTGGCTATTGGGAAAACATCTTCTAATAGTTACCTAAACAAAATGTATAAAATTCAGCTGTTATACTATAACGTAAGTACAGTTTGCTACTTGTTATATGCCAAAAGCCACGATGACCCATACTGCTACTAGCCAAATCGTTCCGAACTGTGTTGAAAATATGCTTTGAGAAACTTTCACCTTTAATAAAATTACGAAGGGTTGGCAGTCACGGACTCTTGCTCTATTAGCTTTGGTTGTATCGACAGAAGTTTACCTTACAATAATTTCTTATTAGTATAATATCTTCTATTTTAAGCTTGTATTATGGTCTCAAATAAAAATATGTAGGGTGAAGTCGCCATTGGTCGGACGAACTGTTGGCGATTTCTCTTTAATTTATTATAAAACAATAACTAATAATCGTAAAATCTTTTTGTATATTTTATTAGTTTATAAAATAACTAAATTTTATATTTTACATATATTCTTTTTTATTGAAAAATTTAATAGTTTTTTTTTTAAATAAGATCTAAAACACAATTATTCTTAAAGCCGATTAAAAGCCTTTTTTTAATTTTTTATGTAGCCAGACGGACATTGGTTAAAAGACTTTTTCTAATTTCTTATGTTGCTAAGAAGTGTTTATTTAAAAAAATTCAATAATAAATAAATATAATCAAACAAAATATAAAAATATTAATAAAAACAAAAAAAAATTCACTTTATTCTTTAAAAGAATACCATGTGCACTAAGTATAAAACCATGGTGTTTTACATTGTATATATTTTACCCTCCTCTAGGTTATACAACTGTTTCACTTTTAGGATATAAAGCAAAAAATGTTTCATCTGTATTAAAAATGCCCTTAGGGTCCAAAATAACATCTTCATAATCATTTTCATGAAGGTACATTTTGAGAGCAGAAAATCATTTTCCAATGAATTCTTTTGTTACTCTCAATCTTTTTTTTGTTAAATTTTCTGGATTTATTAATTCCAGTTTTGAATGCCTCTTCATGAATTTATAGTTTTATTCTTTTCCAGGTAAAAGTCCATTCTAGTCCATTTGTAAATTGTGTTTTTCATTTATCGTACGATATTTTTGGAACTGTGTTAAGTAGATCGTTTATCTTTATTGAAATACGACACTTGGTTATATTTTGAATCCATTGAATTCTTTGTTTTTCTTTCTTATTAGTTAAAACTGTTTTTAGTTGAATACTTAGTTTTGATCGTTTTCTAGCTAGTCTGTCATGCATTGTGGACTTGGGAATACCATATTTTATGGGCAAATATTTATAAGATTTTATTTTCAGTTTAAAATATGATTTGAATTATAACAAAAATTAGATTTAAAAAAAATAAAGAAAAAATGAAGTTTTTTTTGTTTATTTACTTAATAGCATGTGCCTATTATTAAATATTTGAAACCTAGATAAAAACCAGATAAATATCGGGATTTTAACTTGTTATTGTATTTTCATATTAAACTAAACCTTGGATCAGATGGAAAAAACACAGCTAATTTTCCTATAAAATAGAGTCTTGTAATAAAAATTGTCCGACTATGGGATTAAAAAATAACACATAATTCTCTTAGTCTTTAAATTTTTACTTTATAGTCGGAATTGCTTTTTTTAAGGAATATGTAAAAAAAAAAAATTTTATTTTACGAATTTTTACTGAAAAGGTGTATAAACACAGTTACAATCTTAATCCAAAGTACACACGAGAGATTAAAATAGGTAAAGTTGAGACAAAAATCTCGGTAGAGCGAACTACATGTGTGTAATGTAAACACTCGTTAGAGCTCTACCGTAGAGCTTTACATCGACTCTACGGGAGATTTTTTTGGTAGAGATTTCTCTACCGTGTAAACACTTTTTAAGGAGAGAAATTTTTTTTGTAGATTTTCATATAATTCATGTATTTTTGCATATTATATTGTTATTAAAGTATGATGTATTTATGTTATGTTTCTATATAAGTAATCAATGATATGTCATTTACTTTATAAAAACTGGTTTCCTATCAATAAATTAATCAAAATAAGTCAAATATTTATTTATTAGTACCTTACTTTTTGTAATTTTAAATTTTAAAATTAAAAAATTAAATTATTTAATCTGAGTTTGTTTTTGAGTGAGAGCTAAGTGAATAAATTCAATTATTAAAGAAACATTTTTTAATGAACTATACTCCAATTTTTTAAATAAATAAATTAGTTAAATAAATTTAAAAAAGCTCTATATAAATAAATAAATTAGTTAAATAAATTTAAAAAATTTAAAATAATAAAAATGAGTTTAAAAAAAAATAGAACACATTTTTCAAATTACTGTTTGCAACAAACAAATCTATTTTGAATTTAATTCTATTTATTGCTCTACCACAGATCAATCATTTACAAAAAAAAAAATATATATATATCGTGTAAACAGTCGCTAGAGAATACCTAAGTCTACCAAAGTTTTCGTAAAGTGAATTTTCTGTAGAGTTGCACTCTCGTGTAAACACATTTGGTAGAGGAAACTTTTGTTTCTGTAGAGCTCTACCTATTTTAATCTCTCGTGTGTTTTTTTTTTTTTTATTCCTTTTTCCACTCCTTTAAGGAGTATAGGGCAGTCACCAAGTTTATTTTAAACTAGGCTTCAGTTTCTTTAATAATAATATTCACTAAGCCGTTGATTACTCGGCTGTAGCTATTGTATAAGGTTATGAAATATGAATGCACAAATGTTAACTTTGTGCGCCATCTATAATCTTACACAAGAATTATTTATATATTTTTATTAATATTTTATTTTATATTAACGATATAAACTATAACGATATAACTATTACGATATACAATTTTACGATATTTTTTTTATTAGATATGATCTGACCGGGGTTTGAACCCGAGACCTTCCACATGAAAGGCGGCGTCTTTAACACTACGCCATTGGTCAGATAATCTCTCGTGTGTACTTAGCTTTAAACACATTAAAAAGCTATTTTTTTAACTCAATTCCTTGAACTTTAATCCTTGATTGAAGTGAAACTACAAGACAATTGTCCTTGAAATTTTGTAGACAAAAAAAATTTACAAAATAGAAACGTCACATTTATAAGTGCATTATTTTTTGAAGAATTTCTTTTTATCTTTCAATTGCTTATAGTTTTCTATTTTTTTTTTTTTTTTTTTTTTTTTAATTTCCAAATACAAAATATTTAAAAATAATATTAAGTTTACAGCCACTTACCTTGAGCATGTTTTTGTCTCAATTTATTTAAAATATTTGTAGCATCAAAACCAGCATTATCACACAATTGTCTGGGTATAATTTCTAAGGCTTTTGCAATAGCACCAATTAAAAGTTGTTCTTTACCAGCAATTGTGCGTGAATAGTCACGTAACATTTTTGATAATTCCATTTCGATAGCACCGCCACCTTTAAAAAAAAAAATTTTTTTATTTATATATTAACTTTAATTACAGAGGTAAAAAAAGAAATCAAAAAAATTAGTTAAAATTATAATATTTGTTTCTAAACAAATTAATTAAATTAAAAAGAAATATTTTAAAATTTAAGATAGTTTCACCAAAAAATATATACATATATACAAATTATAAAATATATAAACCACAATATCAATATGGGTGCTATTATATATTAATGTGTGTAAAAAATAAATATCAAAAATATTGAAATAAAAAAATACTATCCATAATATATTTTAAAAAATTAAAATTTTCTTCTATCATATAAAATATGGGGATTCTAAGGTTTAAGTAGTATCCGCGTAGGACCAAATGGCTATATCTAAAAGATAGCTGGTGGTGCCAGCTCTCAAAAATATATAGGTTTAATGGCGCATATTATCCTTTAAGAACGAAAAGGACATTTGAAAATATCCTTGTTATTTTAAAGCTATTAATTAAAATCAGGATCTGCAATCGAATAGATACATGCAATCGAATAGATACATGCAATCGAATAGACTCGGCCGATTCTCATGAAAATTTGTATATAGGGGTTTTATTGGGACCGGAAAGAAATTGTGGGTTAAAAATTTCGCTCTAACGGACCGCCAAGTTGGAGCTGTGGTGCAAGTATTTAAACTTTTTTGTTCTAAAATGAAAACAGTTTGACCAATTGACTTCAAATTTTGCATATGTGATGCTCCTTGAGCATTGAGTTGACACTAGTGACTGTTTTGGAATTTGTTAACCTATGCCGGTCCGACGGTTAGGCAAAAAATAATTTTCGAAGCAAATATTTTACAATTTTGCGAAATACTGCTTTGGCCAAGGAGAAAGTCTCAAAAAAATTTTTGTTGAGTTCCGTTAATCCATTGCGGCACAGTGTAATTTTTTAGATTTTTTCATCACTTTACTTTAAAAAATCACCTTGCACCATTAAAATGGAGTTGAGAAAATTATTAAAATAAACATTTAAACCATGGGTAATTTTTATGTTAACTTTTTGAATTTTAAACCTCCATTGAGATTGAGAGGCGCAGCAACGCACACCGGATATTAGTTAGTTAATAATATAATAATAAGAAATAATAAAAACATTTATTAAGAAATTTTAAAAATCAAATTATTGTAATTTGTTCCTCCAATTATCATTCTAACCTTATAGATACCACATGATAGTTAATATACATATTATAACTAGTGAGCACTTTTATATATAATTTTAAATTTATTATGAATACAAATAATAAGATTCTTTAAAATTGCTTTATTATATATATAATTATAAATAAAAAAAAACTTGAAAAAATTGATATATATGTATGTACAAAATGAATAAAATAAAAAAACAAAATTAATTCTTTAATTGTTATTTTTAATACAAACAAAAAAAAATTAGTTAAGTCAGTCAAGGTAAAATTTAATAAAAAAATTTAAAAAAAAATTAAAAAAAAAAAATTAGAAAAAAAAACCAAAAAGAAATTCAAAAAATGGAAATAACAACATCAACGTAAAAAAAATAATCTTTATATTTTTTTTATAATTAATTAAATATGTTAATTTTCTATTTTATTTAAATACCTATAGTGGAATATTTTTAACAAATTTCAACATTTTTTACAAACAAGCACCCGATTTTCATATTCTTTTTATACCCGTATGGGTCAAAAGGGTATAATAAATTTGCCATTAAGTTTGTGACGCAAAGACGGAGGGGTGTAGATATAGACACAAAGGTATGGATCGGCTCAGAATCGAAAAATAAATCAATTTAGCTATATATGTATGTCTGTCGATCCGTACGCACGATAACTCAAAAAATAAAGGAGCTAAATATTTAGTAAGGGTGGTGCAGTGGGTTCTATTGGTTGCAATACAACTTTTGTCTTGTCTTTTACATGGACATTACTTTATAGACGTAAAGTAAGTTAACTTTAATGGCGTTTGAATAAAATATAGCAGTTGTAGTGGAAGCGAATCGAAGAACTGCCTTTCATGTTTGGACGATATATGAATTCTAAGCGAATGATATAATGTCGATATTACGGTCATACGAGTATCCCAGAGTTGACACAGTCTACTCTACTACATTCTTCCTCGTTTTATATGCATTTTTTTTTTTTTTTATTTATTATATAGATTATTGTTCGTAATTAAATTCGGCGGCATGCTTTTTTTTTTTAATGAAATTTATTATGCATTATACATTATCTTTAATATTTCATCACATATATATATAAATTATACACCTCTACTCTAAATTCCCTCGTACAGTTAAGTCGGAAATAATCTACAAAAAAGCGACTCTTAATTTCGACTTAACGTTACAAAAAATGCAAAAGTTTAGAATATTTATAATGATAACTTTGACAAAATGATAATTAAATCTGGTTTTTAACGAAAAAAACAACCATACAATAAATAAAATATGCCTATAAGTTTCAAAAGTTGAAACACATCAAATACAAAAATATAGCACGAACGACGATACAACGAACTCTTACGGCGAACTAAAATTGAAATTAAATAAGCTAATGGTCAAAGAGAAATTAAATAGAACACACACTTTAAAAGTCACGAGACTTTATAAGGAAGAAAATGACAGACTAGATCCTTTAAAAAACCTGAAAACACACAGTTCTGCAGCAAGAACTATTCTCAATTAAAAATATCCAATGGAAAGAAGCTAAAACAACTTTTCAAACAGAGTTCATATGGAAGTGCCTAATAGACATTTGGTGCAGTCAAGAGGAATAACAATAAAAAAAAATTAATTCAATGTAAACTCATTAATTATTTCTAATTTTGAATATACAATATGGTTTCTACTCTGTTCAAAGTTCTATTTTTAAAAAAATTTAAGTTATCAGTGGTAGAGATTGTATTAATAAAAAAAAAAAAAATTATAATATTAAATAATAATTAATAATGATAAATCTTTAGTAGCAGAAACAAAGGTTGGCAATAATACTAAAAAAAAAACATACAAAATTAATACAAAGCATTTCAGACATTTAGGAATCAAATTCAAAATAACACGTATATTTATTAATCGATAACTATATATTATAGTTATATACTGTTATATATTTACATATATACAATTCTTCATAATTATATTATTTATGTTTACTAGTTTTGATTAGTAATTTAATCGTGAAGTACTAAATTTAAAAAAAAAATAAGAAAAAAACAAGAAATAATCAATATACCAGTTTAAAACAATTTTTTTTTTTTTAGTAAATAACATAAAAAAAATTATAAATGTAAATTTGATACTAAAATAAATAAGAAACTACTAGCTTACGATAATCATTCAAATTAAAACGTATTATATATATATTCGTATATATATAAATATATATATATTATTCAGATAATTTAAAAGTTTAAAGATTAAGAGTTATATTTATGTTTTGTCTGTCTGTCAGTTTTTTAATGTTTGTCCATATGTTAAAAGCTATTAAAAATTATTAAAAATTTTTCCAATATTACGTGATTTCTGAACCATTGCATAAAGTAACATATATATAGAGTATTCACGTAGAACAAAATTTGTTAGTCATTTCTTTTTAAAAATCCCGTCCCATTATACTCAATATCCCGTCCCATTTTTACTCAACACTCAAAATTCATTTTAAAACTCAAATATTTTTACTTAAAAATTGAGAAGAATTTTTTTTAAGCTCTAGAAAAAAAAAAATTCTTCATAATTTGAATATTATGATATTATATGAAGAGTATATGTATTATGTATATGTATGTACATATTCACATATTTACATTTTTATGCATATTTTTATGAATGTTACGAAAAATGTATGTGTGTACATATTTTTTTGTAAATGTAACTTTTTTTATGTGATATTTTTCTCTATTTTTTTTTTTGATGTATTTTTTATGTATTCTTATTTTGATATTAAGAATTATAATCAATTTAATAAAGGCGTGCATTTTTAAAAGTGTCAAGTGTTTATTTTGTTATGAACATATTATTAAGTATTAAAATTTGAATTAAAAAAATTGAGGAACAAAATTTACATGTAAGTATTAATTTATAAATTTTCTATTAGAATAAGTATTATATTTTAGACAAAAGCAATTAAAAAAGAAAAATAACATTCGCTACATGACAAGTTATCACTATTAAAGTAATTACATATTTTTACGAAATTTTTTTTTTTACAAAATTTGAATTTCCAAATTTTTTTCATATCCCCCAAAATTTCGTGTAATTACGAGGTATAACTTGTTGTTTAGAAGCCACAAAAAAATCTGATAAATTATCATATATCTGATAAATCCTACATGGTTTAGGGAAAATGATGAATGCTACACGCATAAAATAAAGTTTTTAGAGTTACTAATTAATCTTTTGCTAAAAAAGCAAGCAAAATGGTTAAGGGAAAAGCTTTTAAAAAATGACGAAAAAAATGCTGAGAGTAATCAAAGTAAAATTAAAATATTAAATGCATAACTTATTTTTAATATATTTCATAATATCCGTCTGTCTGTCTATTTGTCTGTTTATTTCCGTCCGTCTGTCTGCATATGTTTGTACGTCTGTCTGTCTATTTGTCTGTGGTTTAAAAAAATTTTCTCATAATAGTTTTAGCAAATAAATTTTTGTATGTAATTTGTAATACTAATTTATTAAAATAATTTTTATTTTTTGAATAATTTACTTGATACCTATATTATTTTCTTTTCATGAACGAGAAAATTGGATGAACACGATTGAAGTACCTAATCATAATATAATTTTGTAAATATGGAATGTAAATAACTAAATTTAAGTTAATGAATATTTTTGTTTGTTTTCGATAATTTTTTTTAGTCAATGAATTGTTTTGTTTTGTTTATACCTATGTAACATATTTTATATTATATTTTTTTTTTGCTATAAGGGTTTTTTATGCCGAATGGAATATAAAATATTAAAGCTTTTTTATGTATTTTTCAATAATGTAATGCAATACTTATTCCATTTGGCTTTTTCCTTTATTAACTAACTTAAGAATTAATAATAAAACAGAATTATTTAAAAAAATATTGAAATTTTATTAAATTTTATATTTTTAACCTTTCATGTCCATTTAAATTTTAAAAAAAAAAATTTGAGTCAATCAAAATAACGAACTAAATTCTTCTTAAACGTAAAATTCTTATATACTTATTAAAATGATAAGATTATTTATGATTTTACAAGCCATACAACTTTTAATAATAAGGTTGTCTGTCGCACATTCATTCAATATTAATATCAAAAGTTACAAATAATAAATATGAAAATAAATTTTTCTATTTTGATTTACAAGAAGAACGAAAAATACACTTAGCTGTTTTAATTTCATATTTCACACATGCATCAATAAAAGATGTAAAATCTCTATTTAGTTTTTTTAATTTCAAATCAAAATAACGAAAAAAAAGTAAAAAGACCTTAAATATTTTATATGTGTTAATATACCTATACACTATGGAATAAGAAGAATAATGTATAAAAATAAATATGTATGTATGTATGTATATACCCTTCATATAGTTTTTTAAAGGTATATTAATAAATACTCAAAACAAGAAATTGAGAAGAATTTTTTTTTATTTATGAGTTTAAAAACAAATTATTCTCAATTTTTAAGTAAAAATAATTGTTATGAGAATAATTTTTGAGTACTGAGTAAAAACGAAAAATATTTTTTAAAAAAATTGGTAAAAAAATTTTACTCTACGTGAATACTCTATATTATATGTTACTTTATGACCATTGCCTAATAAGTTTCAATTAAAAACTCTTATGTCCTGTGCTAGATTCGAAGCCTCTCAATACCACGGTTAATAAGCTATAAGTTTGAATTCTATGCCATCAAGGCTTTTGAATTAAGGTATTTTACTATTAAGTTGTTACAATAAAATATTGCATATATAAAGGAGTAATTCAAAATTATTTATACATTTTATTTATAAAATAAATTTATTCTTTTTTTCGTGGATAGGTTGAAAAACGGGTTGGGTACGTAATCTCAAATCACAAAATCCCAATCAAGAAAACCCAAACAAAAAATCCCAAATTTCAAAATCCCAAATTGCGAAACTTTATTCGGGTTGGCCCCAAACCCCCGCTAATTAAATTATTAAAACCCTGATTTTGAATCCAACTCTAAAATCCCTCCTAATTCAAAAATCTATATTCTGGAAAAAGCGTATAATCCTAATTTTTGTATCAAACTCTAAAATTTCTCTTAGTTTACGCATAAGAACATAGCGTATAAAATTATATACAGGTATTTATATGGGAGCATCGTTTTGATCAATCAAGCTATAATCTTACCGACGTTCTTATCACTTATCGTAGCGCTCCAATATAAATGTAATCTTAATTTTAAAATAAAATTAACAAAAACATCTATTTTATAAAAATCAAACTTACTTATAGCATTGAAACTCAGTAAATATAAGGTTTGGTTTCGAGAATTGACTTCAAGAGAGAGGAAGCTTCTCGATTTGAAATGTAATTATTATGGTAAAAATTTAAGATAAACCAGGTATAATTAATGCAATAATATAGAAGATCGAATCCAATATAAATACTTATATGGAAAAGAAGAATAAATTAAATTTTCATAGTCGATTGAATGAAAAAATTATGTAAATTATTAATGAAATATGATTTTACCGCTGCTATAATAACGGTAAATATATATTTTAAAATATAAAATATGAAAAGGTTAGGCACAGCCACAAACGAATAGTATTAAATAACATTTTTCAATAATTACTTATAATAATTTTATTTCCTCTGAATATGTTGTAATATATTTATATTTTTTTTTAATCTGTAATCACATAATAATGCAAAAATTTAAAATAAATAAATATTAAATGACTACTGAAAATGCTTAAAAGACATTAAATATAAACGTTTAATATATATTATATAAGTATATATATGTATATAGATTGAATAAACACAGAAAGATTCATCTTGACTGTGTTCAGGAAATGCATAGTACGTATACTTTCAAAAAAAAAAAAAAAAAATTTATTAAATAAACAAATTTAATTATTGCATATTTTATCATTTTTTTTTTTTAAATAGGAAAAAATATTAAACTATAACATACGAAAACTGGTAATGTATCATCTGTAACGCATTTTTTAAATTAATATAGCTAGTATGTTTAATAATAACTTCCCTAAACAGGTATAAGTTCTGCTTTTTAGTCTTTTGCTTTCATATAAGGTTAAAACTGAAGAAAATGTTATATATGTATGCATGTTTAAAAGAATGAATCATAATAAATGATCAAATAATGATTGAGCTGTTATATAGGATATTGAATCAAATATTATATAAGGAACAATATAAACTTTATATAATAATTAATAAAAAGCTACGATCAAGTGCATCAAGTTTAGATTAAATTTAAAGAAAATTTCCTTTTCCACTCCTTTAAGGAGTATAGGGCATTCACCAAGTTTATTTTAATCTAGGCTTCAGTTTCTTTAATCATAATATTCACTAAGCCGTTCATTAGTCGGTTGTAGCTATTGTTTAAGGTTATGAAATATGAATACACAAATGTTAACTTCGTGCGCCAACTTTATTCCTACACAATAATTATTTATATATTTTTATTAAATCTTATTTTATATTACGATATTAACTATTGCGATATAATTATACA
The DNA here is from genome assembly GCA_963082915.1 of Dolichopus griseipennis. Taxonomy (NCBI): domain Eukaryota; kingdom Metazoa; phylum Arthropoda; class Insecta; order Diptera; family Dolichopodidae; genus Dolichopus; species Dolichopus griseipennis. The sequence continues at coordinate 27,247,809 of OY720442.1, read as the reverse complement.
ATTTTACGATATTTTATTATTAGATATTATCTGACCGGGGTTTGAACCCGAGACCTTCCACATGAAAGGCGGCATCTTTACCACTACCCCATTGGTCAGATGGTATACCTATATACTTTAAAATATATTTTTATTAATGACTATAATTCATTGACTATAGGAAATTTTAAAAAAATTATATAATAATGTTTGTTTAGTGTTTTATTATAGTATAGTTTAATATATTTTGTCATTTAAACTACAGAGAATTTCCCTCTGTCATGTCTCTCAGATTTTTTGATTAAAATAGAAGTTATAAATTTAGGAAATAGTATATTTGCAATCAGAACAAACACACTAATATCCAAAAAAAAAATAAACCAAGTTGTACATTTAACAATCATGCGGCAAAAAACATCTATATTTTTTAATATATTTTGACACACACAATCATGATTAGTAAAAGAGCAACCAACCGCTCAATACAGGGTGTTTCCTAATTAGGTGTACCACTGCATATCACAGCATAGATAATGATATATACTCGTATGTATACCACTTCGTAGATAAATTTTGTGTATGGGAGTTAAGATAAGCTTCTTCTAGTTTTCAAGATATGGGGGGCTTAAATAAAATTTAAATTTTTTTTTTAGTTTTCATAATTTTACTCTTAACTCTGCTTCTAGACTTTACTTATGAAAATTTTGTAAAATGTATTCGAAAACTTAAGATGTCCTCTTTTAAACTTCTATAGTTTTCTATCTTTTATACTTTCAAAACTTAAAAGTGAACTTTTAACTTAAAAACACTTTGAAATTTTGACAATTTTTTTTTTTTTTTTGAAAAACCACATTTATTTATATCTACTCATAAGTATGTACGCAGTGGTATATAGCAGTGCACTTAATTAAGAAGCACACTGCAAGGAAATCAAGGAACCAAAAGAAGAAAAGTTGTCATATAAAGATTGTTGGAAAAATAACAGAATCTAGGAGATTTTAATGGAAATGCTCAATAGAGGCGTTACACTCCCCCAAGAGTAAAGAAGCATATTATTAATATTAAGTATCTTATATTAGTAGTTCTAAATATTATTATAATTAATATAAATATTTTATAGATAAGATTTCAATATTTTTATATATGAGAGAAACTGCATAAATTTTTACAATAAGATTGTTCATATTTTAACAATTAAAGTAATGATCATTAATTGTTAGACAGTACTTAGTAGTAGTTCTAAAATTTTAAATTTTTTTTTTAATTTTCAGATTTTTTTTTTAAATTAAATCCAGTAGTTAAGTTACATAAATATTAATAATAAATTTTAATGACAACTATATGTGTATTATAATTAAGAAGTTCAAAGTATATATATTTCGTTATATACATGTAGTTTATAAAATAAAAATAATAAAAAAAAGTTTTCATGTGAAATCATACATTTATGGAAGTTTATGGAATTTTGAATTAATCATTATGTCTTAAAATATAACTAATATTTAATTGAATTGGTAGGCCAGTAAATTTAATTGTATATATATATATATATATATATATATATATACTTGTTTATGATTCATTAAGAACAATGGAAAAAATTTTATACTTAGGTTTTTTAATTTTTGTTGAAAATATTAAATTTTTTTATAGATGGTTTAAACTAACAAAATTTCTAACGTTTTAAATCTTCAATACTTAGTATTAAAATATAATTCTTATTTGCTATCACAAATTTTAAACTAATCATAAAATCCTTCCTAATTGAGAATCTAATGTATATATATTTTATAAATATAAATATTCTGGAAAAAGTGGAAATCCTGATTTAGAATCGAACTCTAAAATCCCTCCTAATTCAGATTCTTGTATATTTATATGTTTACAAATATTCTGGAGGTCTTTTCCATACATATTACTTAAGAATCGAACTCTAAAATCCCTTCTAATTCAGATTCTTGTATACATATATGTTTACAAATATTCTGGAGGTCCTTTCTTCCCCAATTCTAAGGTCCTTTCTACACTTATTTCAACAACAAAAATTTTAAAACAATGGGGTTGCCGCATCCAAAATCCCTCCAAACAAATTACCAAAACCCAACTCAATATTGTATCCAACTCTACAATGTATCCTACTTACATTTTTACATACATATTTCAACAAGAAAACAAAAAGGCAAAATAAATGTATGAGAAACAAAGTATGAAAATGTATTTTTTAATAAAATTGTTTCAGTTTTGCATTTATGTTCTCTGGTGGGGCTATTTTTCAATATATACCATACTTATTATAAACCATTGGAAAGAGTGTAAAGATACCTTTCTAACGGTATAATAATTTCATACTTATAGTGGTTTTTTTGAAAGTTTGAATTTATTTTTCTTAAATTTTCACTTGAAACCGTAGCACCGATTCAGATGAAACAAGATGTATATGGAAGACAATATCATGTCGTACAACATTGTAAGATGTTGGTTGCAGTTTATTGTCTTACAAGAAAAATATAAAATTTTAATTAAAATATTACAAAATCTTAAGAAAATTTTGTAATAGCTCACAACCTCTCTGCGGAAGTTTCTCTAAATTTTTTACTGTATTTAAATGTAAATTAAAAGATGGATTTAATTTAAATGTATTAAAAGATGGCTTATAATATTATGTATCAATTGAAATGATATTTTTTAAACCGATATTTAAAAAATCCACATTACTTAGCAGATCTTTCTTGTTCATTTATTAAATCAGACTGCTTTGGGAATGGTCTAATTCTATTCATATTATTCCTTTGTAATCTATATATTTTAATAATGCTCAAAGCGTATTAACTTTATAAAAACACCCCGCTTTTGTATATGTACTTAAAATTTTGAATATTTTAAAATATTTATATCTTTAATTTCCATTCTTTTATAATCATCATGAACTAGATAATTTAAAAAAATATAATTTAATAATAATAAATTATATAATAACTCTTATATATCTGAACCAAAAACAAATTGTAAACATTTATTTTATATTCATATAGTATGTATTTGAAAAATTTCTTTCAAAAAAACAATAATATTTTTTAAAAAATTTTCCAAAAATATCTATAGATACCTTGGGCTTTTTGTTTTTTTTTTGATTGTTGATTTCCAGAAAACAAGATCATAAAAGAGGAATTTAATTTTTTTTAATTTAAATTTAATTTTAATAAAAGAAAATTCTCTGCATGATATTTTAAAAGTATTTTTGTGAAAAACTCAACTAAAAATAAAATTTATGACGAATAATACAATTATTTTAGATTTTATTTTGATTATTATTTAATTTAAGGGGGCAAATACACGACGCATGAATGTTATGCACGAACATTTTAGATTCGGCTAAACATGTTCGCGTTTGTGTGCCAAAGTGTTCGCGTAACATTTGAATTTTTAATATAAAATTTCAGTCATTAAATAAATTTTGAGGGTGAAACAACTCCGGAAAAAAATTTAAGTAAAAATTATTTACATTATTTTATAGAATGAACAAAGAAAACGAAAAGAAATTCTGTCGATTTTGTGGAACTTTGGAAGGAACTGGAACCTCAGTTGAAATTCTAAAATGACCCATACAAAAAAAAGAAAATTATAATTTTTAGAAAAACTGTTAATTAAATTTAAAAAAATGCTGCCAATTGTCAACCATAAAGGCACTTAAAAAAAATTGAATAGTTTACGGGACCGCATTTAGGAGAGAGAGAAAAAATAGATAACCGTATTTCATCTAATAAACTTTGACAAGATAATTTGTATCTTTTTAAATAACAATTTTTAATCCACCTTTTGCGGATAATTTTCCTTTTAAATTTAAGATAATCAATAAAATAACTGCCATGGTTGCATTTTGTAGCCATTTTGAATCATAAATAAAAACTGAAGTTTGGTCAAACATTTTTAGGTGTATTTCGTCGGGTATTTGTACGTGTATGTCGTCGTGTATTTACCCCCTTACTTTTATTAATTTAATTAAAGTTTTAATGTCCTTTTACTAAGAATTAAGATTAATTTTGTAACTCTTATTAAGTAATTTTAAAGAAATCTAAGAGTTAATCGATTTGTTAAATATTATTAATATTTTCACAAGTGATACACCCACTAAAATTAATTGTATAGAAAACTATTTTATTTATCTATAGATTATGTTATTCACAAAATATAGATATACACAGAAATTCAAAGAGAACATTTCAGAATAGAAATGAAAAGAAAATGATCTATTCAGAATAATAAAATTGCAATTGTGATTCCAGCATCGTTTATACATATAGAACTGATAACGTCACCCAGAACGAATTTTACAAATAGAACATAAATGTATAAATCCAAAAATGTTTATAGAATTTTCTTAATAGGAACCAAATTTTTTTAAAATAATAAAATATTTAATAACTAGCTGTTGGCCCGTCACAGAATGACGGAAGGTCAGTTGAAAGAAGAACTTTTTCTAATTAAGAACTATTTCTAATTTAATTACATATATTACATAAACATATATTATATATCAATACCATTTTCTTAAATAAAATGGTAACCGTTGCATTCTACGTAATACAGACTATGCTTCAATTCTAGTTATGTACAAAAAAAACAAAAACTTATATGTTGTTGTATCTAAAAATTTGAAGATGAATAATTTATTTAGTCTACCTTTTTTATGTTTTGAATTTGATAAAATTTTGGGGCTGTTAGTTCAAATCCCTTCTTGGTGAAATGTTTTTTTAATTTCAATTAATATTTTTTTTTTTATTCAATTACGTACTTTTTAAAATTAAGTTCGATAAATTTGTGTTAATAAGAGATGTGAAATAGATTTATTTTGTTTCAATAATGATTTATTTCTCCAACTATTAATGTTTTGTATAATATACATTTTTAAAAAATGTTGTTATACATTCTATATTGTTTCCTTTGTTTAGATTCAAATCAAAATACTTGTTTGAAGGCTAACCGTTCTATAATGTACTTATTCAACATGCTAAATAATGTATCTATTTATATGTACGTGAAATTGTATTAAATAAATGTTGATTTTTGAATTGAGTTTTGCATTATCAAATGCAAATTATAAATTTTATTTGAAATTTTTTTAATATACCTAACCCTAACTAAGTTTAAAATCTATTTTGTCTGGTTTTTATGGTGCATTGAACTCAGAGGTATTGTATACCTGAACCCACTTTCCCAACCGTCAGTTGTTACATAATTTTTTTCCATTTTAACTTTTAAATAGATAAATAATTAAAAAGTTATGAAGGAAGGGATGAGAGATAGATGAGGTAGAGTTGAGAGCGAGATGAGGGGAAACTTTGAAATTACTTTAATACATTTCTTGGTTTATTTGCTTAAGCAAACCAAGCAATGCATCAAAGCATACATTGGGCTTTCGCCCTTATTTCAGATATTTACTGAAAATTATTAAGACCAACTACACAAATGTTCCTGTGAAGCATTGTCTTCTTAATTTTTATTGACAAAATGTCTTACTATATATTTAAAATTTCCAGAAAATCTTCTGTGATTTTTAAAACTGAAATGAAATTTTTCATAAACTAATAAGTAAATTTTATTTCAAAAAAAAATTTTTTTTTTTTTATTAAAAATAAATAAAATATTTTTTGGCCTGCTTATGATAATTTATGATATTTTATTTTCTAAAATAAAACACATCCAACAAAACGTCAATATTTTATTTTTTTATAATTGAACACATCCAACAAAACACATTTAATTGAATGCGTTTGTTACACCTCATTCTAGACAAATATATTAATAATAATAATAATAATAATAATTGATATATTTTTTTAAAATAATAAAATATTTAATAATAATTGATATAAAATACTATAGGTCTCTTCACGAACAAAAAATGAAAATTAATTGAATTAACTTATTATTTTTGACATTTCAATTCCCTTTGTTTATATGACTAGTTCGCTTTTTAAAACAATCAAAAAATTCGAAAAATGACATTGCAAATTAAAAAGTTTGCTACACTTTTCGAACAAATAGAATAAACGAACGGAATGTTTTAATTCAATTATTTCAAAAATAATAAGCCTCAGGACTAGTTTTTAAATAATTTAATTAAAGTTAATTTAGTTATTTTACTTTGACAATTAATGACAACAAGTTAGTTTATAAACAAAAGGTAAATATTTACATTTTTCATATTAATAAATAAGAGTTAAATTTTTTAATTAATATAAATAAATGAAATTTCAAAATCAGCTGTTTCCCAAATTAATATAACTCAATTAATTTTTTTGACAAAAGAAAATCCTCACGAGACAAACGATTTTAATTGAATTAAGTTTAATTATTTGTTCGTGAAGAGACCTTATATTTAAAATATCCTACTTGTCACTCAAATAACAACCAAAGGTTTGAAAAAGAATATAACATTTGAATTTTGGATTTGAGTTCTTTGTTCACTTACATTACTTAATCAGGAATCATACTTTTTAAGTTCCACCTTAGGTTCGGACATTTTTAATTACAAAAATTTTAACTAATTTAATTATATCATATCATTAATTTTATTTATTAGATTCTTTCAACTTAAATACCCTTATTAAAATTCCTTAATTCCAAGATACTATTTTTATGAATGTTTACACATTTTTTTCATTTGACCGATTAGAAAAAGGTAATTTAAAGTGTTTTTTTAAATTAATTTTAATTTTTATAATCTGTCAATTATATTATAAAAAACAATTTAAAATTTTATATATTTTTTAAACGATGGCATAGAACTACAAAAAAAAAGTAAACAACAAGTTTAATTTTATTGTGTTTACATATATAAATTTAAATTACACAAAGCATTATTTTTTGAAAAAGCTTGTGACATTGAAATAACACTAAAAATAAAATTAAATAAACTGAATTGATCTAGAACAATGAATTTCAATATAGACACATCATTATTATATTGAAAAAAATTTCAATATAATCTTGAGAACTTCTTATAACAAAAAATTGTCATAAATAAAAGAAAAACTTACAGAGCTTTTTTTGCACTTGGACTTGTTTACTTCAACAAAATAATATACATAATTTAATTTTGAGAACGATTACTTCAAATATGATTTAAGTATATATATGTATATATTTTCCTTCAAATATATATTTGAACTTTGTGACGTTTAAATCTTATTGTACCAGACTATTTTTTACACGATCACTCTATAAGTTGATATTAGTTGTCATTTTAAATTTCAATACCATATGACATTTCAACATTTAAAAGTGACCGTATAATTACGGTGACGATATTTCTGCAACCCTTCGAAATGTCAAACAATTATTACCTTCAAAAAAGTATACAGCAAATTACTTTGAACGCGATTAAAACGTATGTAACGGTTGACAATTAGAATCAATTTATATATATTTTATGTTTACGTTTTTGACATTTGAAAGCGTTGCAGCACGTCATCAGTTTCGAGAAAACAGAAACCGTTAAGTATAACACTAACAGAACAATTATTCGCATATACATATTAATCATAACTTAAGAAATATTCTAAATTTTCTGTTAATCTGAACTATTTTAAAAAAGTTTTTAAAACTGTATAATATTCTCTAATAAAATTGATTTTAAAAAAACATAAAAATTATAGCTATGTAAGAATTATCGCAAACAAATCTAAAGCAATTAGAATAGATGACATTGACATCTATAAAGTAAAAAGTTGTTTCTTGAGCGACATTTTTATAGCAACTCTCTTAATGGACGTGTTGAATTCTGATTTAAAATTCTTTTCAAGTATTTGGTTTAGGTGATTTAATAACAAGACCATAAAAAATTACACGAATTAAAATCACACGATTTAAAAAAAAATAATTATAATTTAAAATTCTATAAAAAACGAGGAAGAATGTAGTAGAGTAGACTGTGTCCGTATGACCGTAATATAAACATTATATCATCTGGTTAATTACTTTTGGCAAAATTTCAAACATTCAGCTTTCTTATGTATAAAGTAATGCTCCTGTGAAATGTGAAGTTGTATGACAAACCCCTCGAAACCCCTGCTTTCAAACTCGAAACCCCTGCAGTATACCAACAATTTTGTAGAAACTATGGCCATTATACTAAACTATTTTTGACAAAATTTTAGACACCCAAGCTTCATTAGGTGTATAGTAATGCTCACTTGGAAGGAGTTCGAACCCGTGGAGCAAAATGGCTGAATTTCAATAGCGATAACGACTATTGAATAAAAATTAATTTGTGAAAATTTCAAAATCCTCGCTCCTTTATTTTTTGCGTTATCTTGCGGACGGACGGACATACATAGCTAAATCGATTTGTTTTTCGATTCTGATCCGATCCATATTGAAAAATATATTGGTAGAACTTTGAGAATTTAAAATAAATATTTTAATAATTAATAATTGTATATAACCCTAATAACAAATTGTGTAAATTCCAAAACTAATTTCCATATAAATAATATCAATATGAAACTACCAATAAAACATCGTACATTGGATGCATCTATACAAATTTTTTTTCAATTATATGTGATTACTGGATTAGAATGCACACATATGTGGCGGCGTTTATTATAAAAATAAGAAACAATGTTGTAAAAACCTTAAAATATCTTAAGTTTATTTAAGATCATTTTATGACTTTCATCCTATAAATTAAATGCCAAAATAATTTTCTTTTTTTTTCAGTTTATATATTTATAGATAACCTTTGATTGTGAACCTTTTAAATATTTTAATTATTAAAGTTTATTTTTATTATATACCCCCGTATTGACGTAGGTCAAAGAGTATACTAAATTTTCTATTACGTTTATGAGGCAATGAAGGAAGAGCGAGGCGATAGGTATAGACTTAAAAGTATGGATCGGATCAGACTCGAAAAGTAAATCAATCTAGTTATGTGGGTTCATCAATCAGTTCGCACGATAACTTAAAAAATAAAAGGATTCTAAAGCTTTTATACGAGACCCGCCTTTTATGTTATAGAAATACAGGTAGTTTGCTCGACGAAATCGAGTAGTTGCTAAATTTTACTCTATATTTAATAAAGCTGGATGCCTGAAATTGTGCCAAAAGTAGTCATTTTTAATGGCCAACGAAGTTCGAAGAGCAACATTTGTTTCTATTTCAATTTTAAAAAAATAACCCCTGACATAATAATATATTGTTTATTTAAAGTTCTTACGGGTATCCTAAAGTAGACACAGTCACCTCTACACTCGTCCTCATTTTTAAGATAAAATTAGTTTTTTTACGAAATTTCAGTCAAACTAATTTAATAAATTAATTTAATTTACTGAATTTTAATTAAAACTAAATAAAAAACAAAATATGTATAATTGTAAACTTTAATAAAAATGGGGTCGATCATTTTTCTTTTTGTTTTATTTATCAGATAAAAATTTAAGAGAAATGAAAAAAAAAGTTTATAATATCGAAATTTATTTTCGCAATTGAAAATTATTACAAAAAGAAAACGAGAGAAAACAAAAAAACTTAAAAGATAAATTAAGAAAAAATAAAGTCAAGAATAATCAAAAAAAAAAAGTTTAAAATAAAAATCAAAAAGAACAACAAAAGAAGATGCCCTGAAATAATGCCGTTAAGAAATAGGAATAAAATCATATAACGGTACAATGTTAGACCAGAAGAAATACACCATGAACATAATAATTATAGGTCAAAAGAGTATTCTAAATTTGCCATTACATTTGTGAGTCAGAGAAGTAGGGGGGGTATATATAGATTTAAAGGTATGGATCGGATCAGAATCGAAAAGTTAATCAATCTAGCTATGAATGACCTTCCATCCGTCCGCACTATAACTCAAAACATAAAAGCGCTAGAATTTTAAAATTTCCACAAATTCGTTTTTATGTAATAGCCTTCATCGCTATTCAAACCCAACCAGTTTGGTCCAAGGGGTCGAGGAGCTGTCATACAACTTCTTCTTTAATATGAGCATTACTCTATACATAATGAAGCTGGGTTTAGTTTTATGGCCAAAATTTGTGAAAAATTTAGTTGGAATAGTGCAGTGTGTTCGAGTAGCTGCCATACAACTTCTTTTTTTATATGAAGATTATTATATACCTAATCAAGCTGGGTATAGGAAATTTTGTCAATAGTAGTTAATTTTAATGGCCAAGCCTGAATAAAATATAGTTGATGTAGTGAAAGAGGTTCGAAGAGCTACCTTCCAATTTATATTTTCTTTTGTACGTAACTAAATTTTACCAGTAATAAATACCAAAGTAATTAACCGGATGATATAATGTCTATATATTACGGTTATACGGATTTTCCAGAGTTGACACAGTTTTCTCTACTACACTCTTTCGTTTAAGATTAGATCTACATGGATTCTTCATAGATTTTATCTATAAATTAATTACACTATTATTCACTGACGAATGTTTATTAAATAATGTCAGAAGATGATGACTTTTAAACTGCGCAGTTGGATTCCAGGATAAATAGGAGATCGGCGTTGTTTAAAAAATAATGAAATAGCGGCGTATGATCCAAATTTTATAATCCACAATAAATACCACTTAATCTGCAATTGCATAAGTATTTATATATATATATTTATGTGCATTTATGAACAGAATGTAATCACCAAATTTTTATTTAGAAGGATCATTAAATCATTCAGGTTCATTTAATTCAATTTTACTTTAAAAATCACACTAAAATATTCCCAACTAATAATGTAAATATGTTTAAGTTACTACCTACTGAATAGTTTCCCAATTTAATTAAATCTGGACTTAAGATAAGGGATTTGCTTTCATTATTCTTATTAGAGTTGAAAATGTATATAGGTACATAATACAAAAAATGATTCAAATGATCATTCTGCGCAGACTCATATCAATCAAAAAATGTCTTTGAAAAGTTTTTACAAAACTTTTAATTATAATATTTGTTGGCATTATTCAAGATTTTCTTTTTTTAATTTGTTTTTTATTATGCCGTTTTGTCTAAGAACTATTTTTCAAGTACATATCTTATCTTATGTTTATATTTATGTTTGTATATTATATATGTACATTCTCTATTATGTGCTATTATTCTATTATTGTTCTCTTTGTTTTTTTTATCATATCCGTTCAATGCACTCATAAAACAATTCTTCATTATCACAACAAAAAACAAAAAGCTTTAAAGTTTTTATATAAAGTGCGGTATGTACATGGTATACATATATTAATTTTGTGTTATTTAGCAAAAACAAACCTCTTGTATATATAGTTCATTTGTTAGCACATTTTCAATAAATTTAAAAGAAATATGTCTCAATAGTTTTTCATTGTGCGTCAGTCCGAATGTTTATAAAACCTCTACACCGTTTCAAACATAACAAAATAAGAATTATGTATGCGGGATTAATAAAAATAAGAGATAACTTTTTTTTGAAATAAGTTTTTTCTGGATCGGAAATCGTTAAGGAGCTACAGTCTAAAATTGGAAAAAGCCTTATAATTCAATTGTTATAGCAAAAGTTCTATATAAAATACATCTTCAATTTGAACGTCGAACAACAGCTGCTTTTTTAAGCTATATAAATATATGTAAATTAATTTACAGTTATGCGAAACTTAGTTCTGAACCCCTTTTATGTTCTAAATTACATTAATTACCCCTCATCTGTTTTTATAAAACGTTAGAACGGCTGGGTGGCACAGAAGTTAGAGTACCGACCTTTCATGCGAAAGGCCCCGGTACGAACCCCAGGGAAAGTATAAAAAACTTCTCTGGTTTTCAACTCGACTCAGCCACCATATGCCATTCGATTCAAATTAATGGCTTAATCAATAAATAATAATTACATATTTTTAATAAAAAAAAACATTAATATAACAATATAAACAAATGCAAAATATAAACAAATAATTTAATTGTATAATATAACTCACAGATATAGAAAACCATATACTCAAATACAAAATATTACAATATAAACAAAAATAGAATTGTACCTATCTATTGAAAATCTAAGACGTTTCTACATGTTATAAGGGCAAGTCTAGTACTATCTCATGTTTAAATTGTATGTGGAAATTCATAAGATCAATTCTATAATAGAATATAATATGAACTCCTGTTTCAACATGTACAAATGCAACCTTATTAGCCTAATAGTTGAACAGTTAGTCTTTAAAATCAACAAAAAAAAAAAAGAAACCTTAGTTAGACACTTTATAGGAATTAAACTTATTATGGAACTTTGTTTAATTTTGCAAATGTGCTATTTTAAAAACCCTTGGCTTTTTCCATTGCTTTTTTTTTTTGTAATTTATTTTTCCTATCTTTATTGTTCTTATCATAAATATATTTTTATTTATTTTATAAATACGTATAGTTTAATTGATTCAATATTTCTTTATTTAACTTTTATTTGTGTATAAATACAATGTGGTGTTAGTTACTAAGTGATTAAATATATTAAAATAATAGAAATAAATTTAATTATTTCACATGCAATTTAATACAATTATTGTACTTATAAAATTCTATTTTTAAACTAATTTATTTGAAAATGTTTAATTTTGGATTTAAAATAATATAATTGTAAGGGATTAAATAATTATTGAACAAAATCTATTGATTATATTTATAATCAAATAAAAGAAAAAAAACCCTGTTTATAAGGTATATATGTATATATAAGTACACTGAATATATTTATACAAAGTAAATATTAATGGAAAACTACCAATAATTTTTCAAAATGCTAAATATAAATTGCAAGAAATTTAAATTTTATCATTGAAAAGTCAAAAGGAAATGAATTCCAAACTAATAAGGGTCCACTTATTTATTGATAAAAGACAATAAGAGAGGCTTAAAGGTTAAATATGTCTGAATAGTGTTTGAATTACTAAAAAACTGTAACATTTTCTGTAATTAGTTGAATTTATTAATTTTAACATAGTATATGGGAAATTATTTTAACAATTAATATCTTTTTTGTTTCGTAAAGAGACGCAAAGGTGAAGTTATCATCAAAAAGTTGGCATTGAAAAAGTTTAAAAGCTCCTGAATCAAATATGAAAGTAAAGAACCCAAGTTGTTTCTTTAAGAACCTGTCTTACAATTAAGTTTAATATATACAATATACATACCCTGAGATTATAAAAGATTTTTAAGAATTACGAATGATTTTGTTTTTCCCCAAATTGTATAAATACCTTAGGAAACGTTCACTTGGGATGCATGCATCCAAATACAAAAAATTGATTAGATTTATCGTACTCATGACATGCCTTCCGCATGTCAAAGAAATAAATAGAAATATACAAATACTTTTCGAACTTACAAATAAGTATAAGCTTCCGTATTTAAGTAACAAATACAGTTTAAAAAAATTAAAAAACTTACAATAAAATTTTTCAATAATGATGGGGGGTATTTTTTTCTAAAATTAAATCTGTCAAAATTAAACGACTCTATAAATATAAAAATGCTATTAAAAAAAATGTAACAGAATTAATAGAAAACTTTGTTAAGTTAGACTAGAGTAACTAAAAGTATCTATAAAATTAATTTTGTATCTTTTCATAACAGGATTTTCTTTTACTAATTTTATTAGTTTGCATTGTTTTTCTTGTTTTATTTTTTCTTTTAAATTTTTATTTTTTAACAGATAGGCTGTTGTAAATGTCACAAAACTGTTATTTTCTAGTGTGGTGACAATTTTTAAAGAATTTTATAATTTAAATATAAAATATTGAGGTAAAAAAATATCGCGTGACAATTACGTTCTCATTTACCAATAGGATGAAATCAATTCTAGTTTTGTCATGTTCATTAGACATTAAATTAAATGTATGAAAGTTGGTTGACAAAAATGTATGTTGGTGTTAAATTGCACCATAGAAAATGTATATGTACATTATATTATTAACATTATTTTTTTATTTTTTAACTAACTTATTAGCTAACTGTTGAACTGTTACGCTAATAAGCCTGCCTATACCATAGATACATATTGGAACACGGGGGTCGTATTATATTTGTGTTATTAGAATTGATCTTAATGAATTCCACATACAATTTAAACATGAGATAGTACTTCGTCTTATAACATGTAGAAACATCTTAGATTTTCAATAGATACAAATTCTATTTTTATTTATATTGCAATATTTTGTATTTGAGTTATATGGTATTCGATATCTGTGAGTTATATTATTCAATTAAATTATTTGTTTATATTGTTATATTAATGTATTTTTTATTAAAGCGAATGGTTGCTGAGTCGAATCGAAAACCAAATAAGTTTTTGACTTTTACTAGGATTCGAACCCGGGCCTTTCGCATAAAAGGTCAGCACTTTAACCACTGTGACACCCAGACGTTATTACTTAATAAAAAGTGATTAACAGGGTGATATAATGTTAATATTACGTTTATGCAAGAATTGACACAATCTACTCTCTTCTCCATGCAAAAATATTATTCAAAACAAAATTCAATAAGAAAATTACAAGAAAAGTGAGTTTTTTTCTATAAAATTTTCTTTGAGTGACTAAACAAAATACGAAGTTAATAAATATTCAAAATGTTAAATAAATTAAATTCTAAAGTCTATAATTTCAAAAGGAAACGTAACAAAATAGAAATAAAATTGAATTGCTAAATCAAAGGCAAACGACCAAATCAATTACACATTCAAATCAAATTTATATATATATATATATATATTATGCATACAGATTATTTATATATAGGTATATGGTTTATTTGCAATTGTAATTTAAAATTCTAATTCTAAAACATTTTATAAGATAAAATAAAACCCACTGCAATTAAAAATAAAAACTAAAATAAAAAATTATTTTTATTCCAGTTGCGAAATAAAAAAAAAAACAAAATCATTGTTTTTATTTTTGTTTCATTTCCTTTTTGCAAAACATCATTTTTTTTTTTATTAGTAATTGTGTTTTAGGTTTTCTTACTCCCTACTGAATTTAATCGGTTTTATGTTTTCCTCAAGAAATTCTCTATAATTCAAGTCAGTCACGTTGAATGTTTTAACATAACTATAATGAATGTTATTATTATTGTTATTTTATATATATATATATATTTATATGTACAGTAAACCCATCAAATGTAGCGAACTTTGTAAGAAATGCACAGTCCGTTTAAACGAAACAACAATAAAAATCTTATAAAATTTCGAACAGCTTTATTCAGAAAATATTTAGAAAGTTTTAACCAAAAAATAATTTCTACTGTAGCTTTTAATGGAGGATATTATGATATCCTGAAGCCTATAGCGACAGCCGTTGGGTATTCTTGTGCCTTAGAAACGGTTACATTCTTTTCCTATTATGCTGGCTAAGAGTGGAGGTTTTTTTAGTAAGTAAGAACCTGGGGTTTAGTTGTTTAGATGCCTTTTGAAGGTTTTTTCCTCCTTAAGGAAAATAGGGGAAAAAACAAGACCAAAAATAAAGTATAATGGTAATTTTTTGCAGGTTGGAGCTGACAGCTCTGGGATGACTTAATAAAGTATAAGAGAAAGCTATTTTTCTTTAAACGCAACGAGTGTTATCTAAAGGATAACTTTACTGAGCAATTTTCGTAAATAAAATAATTAATTCCTCCATATTTAAAGTTTCCCAACGTTGAATAAGTACTATAACGGATTGTTTTACTTTCCGTACATCTGTTTATGAAGCTCTATATATCATACCATTATTAACATCCGTTTATGCATATATGAAATAATAAAGTTGGAAAATTTTTCTTTAATACCCTGGATAATTCATAATTCCGAATATCCCTATTCCACAATCTTCTTTTTCTTATTCCCTAAAACTTTCCTTTTTTTATTCTCACAAGGCAACTATAAATTTTGTTTTTAAAAGCTAGTACTGAAATGGTAATTTTAAAATGGATGTGGTTGTTGAATATTAAAATCTAACACTTACGCAGCCAAACCTCGTGCAATTGGTCTTAGTGACTTTCGATTTCATTGATTTCCATGGACTTTCTTAAAAATAAATACTTTTAAGCACTAATATTAAGACTTTAAATCTCTGCAATCGTAAATACATTTAATTTTGATTTAGTAAATTGTGTCAACTATATCGAGCATTTACTGTATTTATTTTGAATGTAAGTACTTTTTTTTTTTATAAATAATTCATATTACGCGAATGTTTAAGCAAAGGAGACGTGCTAAATTTTTTTTTTTTTCTTTTTTTATTGTGGAGGTTTGTTTACATATTTAAAAAATTAAATTTTTTGTGGAGTACGTGCTGACTGCTGCACAAAAAAAGAAAAAACAAAAAAATATATATAAAAAACAAAAACCAAATAAAAAATTCCAAAATAATTTTTATGATAGGGCATGGAGTGTGAAAATGGATTAAGAATAAATAAATTAAGAAATATAAATATTATTGTTTTGTTGCAAATAAAGGATTTTTATATAAGAAAATTATTTTCTTTTATTTATACAATTTTGTTTTGACAAATGATTTTTAATTATTTCAATATTAAACAATTATTTAATTAATTTTTATTTTTATTTTTTGTATATTTTTTTTTTTTTAAATTTTGGAAAACGTTGACGTCAATAATTCCATTATGTGTGTTAATTAATATCATATGCTTTTTATATAGCCCACGATTAATTAGTTCTATACGAAACGAAGGTTCATATAATACTAAATTATCTAAGGAAGTTGAGGAGAGCACAATCTCTGACTTGCTTTGGTTTTAAATAGAAATTTGGTTACAAAAAGAAGTGGTTTTGATTGGAATTAAAAGAATAGAACTTGATTCCAGTCCGGTTTAGAGATTACAAAAACTATTTTATTTGCATTTTCTATATTAACTATGTTATTTGCATTAATTAAGAAATAGACAAAACTCTGTACCAATTTTTAATTTTTTTAACTTTATTAATTCTGAATCCGAACCATTACTTTTTTTTAAGTCTATAAGTTCAACTGTTAGGCTAATAAGCTTGTCTATACTATAGGTACATGTTGGAACAAGGGAAACATATTATATTCTTATTATTAGAATTGATTTTAATGAATTCCACATACAATTTATGAATGACATAATATACTAGGCCCTGCAATGTAACATTATATTGGAATATATATACGGTATTATTTTTTTCAAACGCTTTATAAATTTTGCAACATAAAAACGTATTATCAAACAGGAGCATTTAATTTGACAGGAAACATTTATTTTAATTTTTAAAAGTTTAGAAGATTTTAAGAATAGGCCTTCTAAAATTTAAATTAGTTTTTCAATTTAATCAGTGGTGACTTATAACATTTTAGAGGGTGCTGTGATGTCAAATTGTGATAGCTATGTAATATTTTTAAACATGTTTATACGCAACTCTAATCGACTCGACTCTAATTCGAAAGTTAAAATAACATAAAAATATAAAAACACATCAGAGTAATTTTTTTAAGCAACAAATCAAAAGGTCAAAACGAAATATCATCGACAAACTTCTTAATTGCGAATTCATTTTGATAAAACTAAATACCATTTTCGAAATCAACTTAATTTCTCAAAATCATGTTAGCGAATGTACTATTAAAACTTTTCAGGTTTATAATTTATTATTTTTCTTTAAGAATTAAACTTTAACTTACACATACTATCTTATAATTTGAATAAGTATATAATTTCTTATCATTTTTTAAATATAATTTGGTATCAATTTATTGCATTCGTGACCATAAACATGTTAGCATTTTTTATTTACATACTGTTAAAATTAAATAGTATAACATGTATACATTAAAAATCATAAAACGTAAATTAATAAAAAAATTTATGAAAAACTTTAAAAAAATTATACTGGATATATTTATTTATAATTAGTACCAGAAAAATAATAAATATTGCCTGATATTATTATAGTTCTTTGCCTTTTTGGCATTTGGGCTTCTTAAATTAAATACTTTCTATTTATTTACAACTATTTGTATATTTAAATTATATTTAGTCTCCATGGGGATTTGTAAAAAAAAATTCTAAAGATTTTACACCAAAGTAATGGCCCTTTTTTATGTTAATCTTTTTAGAATCTTGATTTTTTTCTTAAATTTCTTTTTTTTCAATGTATGCGTTATACATTTGTCAGTTTTATTAAAATGCCCTAACAAATAAATTAAAAAATATTGAGAAGGAAAAAAATGATACAAAGTACAAGGAAAAGTAATGAACAATATTATGGAATATTATGGAATTTATGGATTCGTCTTCTTCTTCAGCATCTATCTACATCATTAGCAATTAAATATTTAGAGTTGCATCAAATAATGTTTGCTAAAGACCCAAAATATCTTATGAAAAACTTTCTTGAAAATGTTAAAAATATGTACTCTGAACAAGATGTACACATTTTATAAATTTCAAAGATTTTATATACATTTAAAAATATTTCAATTAATTTGAAATTCTGGATTGAAAAAAAAGTCAAAATTTAATATAAAAAATTTAAATAAATAATATTTTGTAGTTTCCATTTTATTTTCATTTTTTTATATTTCAATTAATTTGACTTTGGACTTTTTTGTAACAGTTTTACTTTTTTTTTAATAATTTTTCAAAATAAACGTATTAACAATACTCTAACTGAATAACTGTTTAATTAGTTAAACTATAAAAATTTTCACTATTAATTTCTTTTAAGATACTAAATTAATAATTGATAATTGGAATTGATTAGTATTTAATTGTAAAAAAAAACTGATATTGTGAACATCGCTGAAAGTAAAATCAAATTCTCTATGCATTTTAATATTGACTAAATGAGCTTGCTTATTCTTCTATTAAATTAATTCACTTTAAAATATGGTAATTTATTTCGACTCAGTAATTTTTTCAAAACAATAAATTTCTTTGTAAAAATTAATTAAAAAAAAATTTAATATAAAAACTGTCTATTATTTAAGTGTATTAACCAATTACAGAATATTTGTAAATCTTTACATACATACGTATATATATGGTTATTTGAAATTTGTAATTATAAAAGTTTAGCTTTTACTAGAATGTATTTCATCATATTATGTACATAACTTTAATTATCATGAGTGTTATTACTCAGCATAAGTTTATGTTTCCATCTAGGAATATGTGAGTCATTCGTTTTTCTTTTTTTTATATATAGATGGTACTTAATTTCGATATCAAATTTATTTTTAGATTAAATATTAATATATTATTTATTATAAATAAGTAAATAAATAAATATATGTATATACATACACATATAAAAACCTCGATATTTACTAAATAGATCCATGAACCAAAACCCACACAATAATTTATTAAATAAATAAAATAAATTCATATTAAATGTATACATATTATATTTTTCTTTAATATTCAATGCAAAATTTGCATTTTTAAAAATAAAAATATAAATTTTAAATAAAAAAAAAAATTAATGTTTTAAAAATTAAATTCAGAAAAATTATTAAATTATTTATACTAGATATTTTCGACATTTCTATATGCATACTTAAATAAAGTACAGATCTAATTTAATTTTTAAATATTTAGGTACCCAATTATTTACTAATTTACCATTCATTACATTACATTTTTATTTCGTTAACAATTTTTTTTTATATAAAATATCACGTTTTTTTTTTGAAATTAAAAAAAAAGTATCTTTAAGATACATAACTACCATGTGCACAAATAAGAAAAAACCATGTGCTTTGTTTAAACAAAAAAAAATAGTACTCTTACATATGTATAACTCAAACGTTCATATACATAAGTAATTATTTTATATATATTTTTATAACACATATTTATTACATAAAATATATAAGGAAATCTCTTCAAATACGAATTTAAATAAAAAAAAAATTACTGGAAATTTATAGAAATATCTATAGATTTAATCATCAAACGTTTTAGTTATAAAAAAAAAACATGTTGGTTAAATAAGTATATGATTATCACTTATATTTATATTTTTTCCGTAAATTAACATGGTCATTCCAAATTTTGAATTCATTTTATTAGGCTTCAATAAATATAACTAATTATAATAAATAATTTTTTTTCTTTGTAAGTTAAAATATTTTAGTTTTTAAATTTATAGATTGATTTTAAATCAACTGTTAAATTAAGTTATGTTATATTTGCAATAAGTGATAAGAGCATAGCTTAGAAAATTTTATGTATATTATTTTTCGTTGATCAAAGCGATGCTCCAATATAAACACCTCTATTAAAATTATGTATTTTATATTCTACGCTATACTCGATGCTCTTATCACTTATGTCAGCTCCAATATAAATGCGCCCTTACAGAAAAAATCATAACTTTTTTTCTTTCTTAATCGTTTTTAATCAATAAAAATAGGATTAAGCATGTTTAAGTCAGTCAAAGATACTAAAGTGTGTCTATTTTAGTATTTTTTGTTTTAGGTGCAATATTTGTTAGTACTTACACGTACAAATTTCTTATATTTATATTTTAACACGTTTGACTTTCGTCAATACGAACATTAGTTCTGTATTATTCAGATCAAAACGTTCCATGGAGTTTTTAAGTTTTTTTTTTTTTTAGAAATTTAGACCTAAATGCTAAATGATTGATTGTACCACATTACAATATAAATCAGAAATTAAAAGATCAAAAATTCTAATATATTATGAATATAAATATTAATTTTTTGAAAACAAATTGTAATTATCTCGCTAGTTTATTGCTGAATGCCTTAATGTAAAATTTGTTATAAACTTTGCACCCATTTGGCTTTTATAATAGAATAATTTACTTCTTATAAAGTTCATTTAATAAAAAGTCTCTATAAAAAAAATATTTTAAAGAATTTTTTTTTTTAAAGACAGGTTAAGTGTAATTAAATAATAAACAATTTTCTTAAAGCAAATATCTGGATTTGAAAAGTAACTCTTACATTGCATTTAAAATCTGATATTGTCACTTCAACAATGGCATAAATTACGAAATTTAACTCAAATAAATAATAGAATTAAAATAAATTCTAAGAAATATGAAACTGTTAATATGTATTTCATAAATTCACGAAATAGATCACAACAATTTCATAATATTTGTTAATTTTGAACACTTCATGAAATTTTAAAATTCCGACGGTAGTAATAAAATTTATTATTTAACAAAAAAAAAAAAATAGCAACAAAATAAAATAATCATTAATTGATAAACATGTTCAATTTGTTTTATATACATAGGTGTATTAAAATGTTCTTTCAAATTTTAAATATTAAAGATAACATTCGATGGGTTCAATTTACGATAAAATAAACAATTTAATTAAGAAAAAATGTTTTTTTAAAAGAAAAATTTATTTAAAAAATATATATATATTAAAATTAACTAAAGAAAATAAATCAAAACAAAATTTTTTTGTAGATTTTAATTTTTTGTTTCATTTTAAATACATATTATGTATTAAATTTTTTTTCTTTGTTTATTTAATTTTATTTTTTTTATATTAATTTGCTATAAAAAAAAAAACTCAGTATTTGACTGTTGCTGTGCAAATAAATACAAAAAAAAATATTTGTGAGTCACAAAATTACGATCTTTTACCTCTTCTTTTCATCATTATAAAGAAATAACCATTGGACTGCTGTGTTTCAAGAATGACGAAAGACGCATTAAATATTCGCTAATTTTTATTTTATGACGCAAATTACAGTTTAAAAAAAAGCTTCTTTTAAATGCTTCACCTAACTTTTTATTATACCCGTGCATACATATATGACATCGGGTATATTAGATTTGCTCCTCCGTTTGTAACGCATCGATCTAGACGAGCTAGATATAGTGTCAAGGGTACGTATCGGCTCAGAATCGAAAAATTAGTCGATCTAGCTATGTGTGTCTGTCCGTCCGTCCGTCCGTCCGTCCGTCCGTGTGTCAGCACGATAACTCAAAAACTAAAAGGGCTAGAGTCTTGAATTTCACACAAAGTCATTTTTAGACAATTTCTAGGTTCCCTATTGTTTTTGGTTAAAATCGGACCAAGGCTTCGGGGAGCTGCCATACAACTTTTTTGCACCAATATGAATTTCTTCAAAACTATTTATACTACGGGGATGAAAATTACACACGGTTAGTTTTATAATGACTCCGGCACTTATATGAAGTTTCAAATTGTTAGGGCCCCATTTTCGGGGGGCTGCCATACAACTTCTTTGCACCAATATGAATTTCTTCAAAACTATTTATACTACGGGGATGAAAATTACACACGGTTAGTTTTATAATGACTCCGGCACTTATATGAAGTTTCAAAATGTTAGCGCCCCATTTTCGGGGGGCTGCCATACAACTTCCTTGCACCAATATGAATTTCTTCAAAACTAATTATACTACGCGGATGAAAATTACACACGGTTAGTTATATAATGAATCGAGCACTTATATGAAGTTTCAAAATGTTAGGGCCCCATTTTCGGGGGGCTGCCATACAACTTCTTTGCACCAATATGAATTTCTTCAAAACTAATTATACTACGAGGCTGAAAATTACATACGGTTAGTTATATAATGAATCGAGCACTTATATGAAGTTTCAAAATGTTAGGGCCCCATTTTCGGGGGGCTGCCATACAAAGTTTTCGATTCAATAACTTTGAATTTAATGAAGCTTCAAGGTTAAAATTAAAATTGGGCAGATAAATTAATAGGGCAAGTTACTTGGCAAAGTTGGACATCACTCGGACCTTCGGACTTTTAGGGTGGGCCAATTTTTTTTTTTTTGTTTTTTTTTTTTTTATTTTTTTTTTTTTTTTTTAAGCTAAAGTTAGGGACAATGAATAAAAATTTTGTTTTTTTTTTTTTGTGATTTTTTTTTTTTGTTAATTTTTTTTTTTTTTTTTTTAAGCGAAAGTTATGGGACAATGAATAAAAATTTTATTTTTTGTTTTGTGATTTTTTTTTTTTTTTTGTTAATTTTTTTTTTTTTTTTTTACGTCAAAATTATGGGGTAATGAGTTAAATGTATAAGGGAAGTAAATTACGGTTTATTTTATACACCATAATGGGTAAGCACGGGTATCTAAAAGTTGACAAGGGCAACTATAATCTTCCTCGTTTTATTATGGATTTTAAGTTTTTTTTTCTTTATTTGCTTGCTTAGCTTTCATTAATAAAGAGGAAAAATAAATTTAATTGGAGGGAAAATATAATTGTTTATTAGAAAAAGAAATAAATATATATTTATGTACCTAGGTATATAATATTAAAATGGCTTGTTCATATTGTTATACGAAACAAAAAAAAAATTAAATTTTGGGAACTTTTCTGATAGACGAAATGGAATTTAATCAAATTTAATGTTATTAGGGTGGCCTAAAATATGAAAATTTATCTATGATATTTTCAATAATGTTAAATGTTTACTATATTGAATTTGTTTAAAAATTTAGAAAAAATAAACTTATTGTAAGAAAAAATTAGCTGGATAATAGTGAAAAAAAAAACAATTCAAAAATATTTTGTTGACCGTTTTATATTGATTTCCCATGTACAAAAATACAGATGCTACCGGAGTATTACAATTGTTAATAACGATGTTAAATTATATAGATTCTTATAATGCATCTTTTTAATTCTTCCGTATCAATATAAAGAGTACATATGTTAAAACAATTTCTAATTTTATATTACACTAAAGATAAATGGTATACTCTCCAACAAATACGGAAAATTAGGCGCGTATACAATAAATTGTATTCTTTTTCAACTTCATAAACATTTTTATTTATTAATTTATTTATTAAGATTTATTTATTTATTAAAGAATTATTAATTCTTTAACAATGCTAGGTCTAATGAATATGATATACTATAAGGATGTATTATTATATGATTTTGATCTATATAAATTTTTTTTTGCATATTCTCCATTATCTTTAAAATGTTGTTTTTTAAACCTCCAAATTAATAGATTACATCTTTCATTCAATGCATTTCTAAAACGTACCCTTAAACTTCAGTTTATTTACTCTCCACCACAAAATTTCTTTAATTTCTTATTCAAATTTCTTATCCACAAAAAAAAAAACAAATATTTAAGGATGTGTTATTGTCATTGATATATTATAAAATTTTTGTGAATTGGTAAAACCATAGGATTTGAATAACATTAGCTAGAACATAATCGCACCTACTATTTTTGTTTTCTAGTATTGTTTTAAATTTTAATCCTAAAAATCCTAAATTTTAAAAAACAAATTTTCTGATACAAAAACCTCACAGTTAAACACTTTCAACTTGGCATTGATGACAAGTCTGTCAAAAATCGGAAAACTGAAATTATTTGGTGCTTTTAAACTATTTCAAAAATCTAAAAAAATGTTTACTTTATTATTTATCCCTTCTTGCTGGTTTTTTATTTTATTAATTAAAATTATTGAACTTGTAAATTACGTATAGTACCTACGATTTGAAAAATAGGGTTAACTTTTTAAATAAAAAATAAAAAAAAAAAACCTATTATTCACTAACACAAATAATAAGTTGAAGTAAGAATTAAGGAACACAAACAAATATATACACTTACCAGCTACAACAGCATCATTTTTAATTGTCCTTCTTACAATCATAATAGCATCGTGCAAAGAACGTTCTGTTTCTTCTAAAAATTGTTCAGCTCCACCACGTAATACAATAGTACATGTTTTAGCATTTGGACATCCTTGGAATATATTAAAACGTTCACCACCAATTTGTCTTTCTTCAAAATATTCACTTTTTCCAAGAACTTTTTCATCAATATCTTGTACTGTTGTCATAACTGCACCGCCGCAAGCTTTCATTGTACGTTTCAAATCTTCATCTGGTACACGACCAGCACAGAACATATCACGATCAGCAAAATATTGTGTAGCTACATCACCAATTGGTAATTTTGATAAAACAACATTTGCACCAGAGTCATGAATTTTCTGTAATTTATCATATAAAATTTTCCATTCAGCATCAACTATTTTTTGATATTCTTGAACATTGTTAACACGAACTTCAGCATTATCTCTTTCAGCTTTTAATTCTAATTCAATATTTAGTAAAGCTATTTTACAATTTTTATAATTTTTAGGTGCCATTTCAAAACCGGCATATGAGAATGTTTTTTTAAATGCTACACCAGATACCAACATTGAATCTTCTAAGGCACCACCAGAAATCTTTTTAATACCAATCATATTAAGTGGAAGTAAATCATCTAATGAAAGTACAGCATCAACAACAATTTTTGAAAAGAAATCTTTTTGTTGATGGATTAATTTTGAATTCATTGCTGTTGCTGCACATTTTTCTAATAATGAACGTTGAGTCGAATCCTTATCAATTCCAATAGCAAGAGTTTGAATTTTAGAAATACATAATGTTAATGATTTACGAACAGCTTTAATTACTATACGTGGATGAACACCTTCTTCAATGAATGGTTTTACTTGTTTTAAAAATTCTCCGGCTAACAGTACTACGGAAGTTGTGCCATCTCCAACCTAAAATTAAAATTCAAATGTTTTTCAAATTTCAATATAAATGTATCTAGAATAAATTACTTCTGCGTCTTGAGATCTTGCAATATCCACTAAAGTTTTGGCAGCTGGATGAACAACATCTAACAATTTAAGAATGGTAGCTCCATCATTGGAAATTGTTGCTTTTCCTTGTGCATCAACAATTAACTTGTCCATACCACGAGGACCTAATGTTGTACGCACAGCATCTACAACTGCTTGACATGCTGTAATATTTGATAAAAGTTGAGGTGTTCCTTGCGAGGTATCTGTACCTTCTTTAAGTAATACTATTTGTGGTTGCTAAAAACAATTTAAAAACAAAAAAAAACATTATTTTCTTTATAGAAAACTTTTTAAAGTTTAATTTTTAATTTAAGTCATCTGCCTGAGTCATGTCGCAAAACGCAATAACAATACGAGAATGTTCTCACTTAAATACTTTTAAGGTAGATGTATTTTAGGTTAAATTCGATCGCCGACTTTAAAAATTTAAAAAGCAACACTTTTATTAAATTTTAATTTTTTTCATCAAATAGAAAATTTTTTAGTCAATTTTACTAACGCATTAATTTTTATTTTAATTTAAGCAATAAAACTTCATAGTACCATTCTACTACTTTGAATTAAAATGTTAATATATCATTATTTCAAAGATTTTTAACTTTACACAATTAATTTTTTTTTATATAAATTATTTATTTACTTTCTTACCATTTTTTACTGAATTCTTTTTTTAAAAATTATTTAAATTAGTTATTTCAATAAAATGAGACACAGAAGTTTATTCTATGGGAAATTAATTATGATATTCACGAGGAAGAATTGAAGTTTCTTGACATATAATAGTGGAAAAAAAAAATTACATTTCAGGGTTGGTCACTATTAATAATTAAATAAGTAAAATAACTAGTGACATCTATATGAAAATAGCAGATCAAATTCAAATATAAATAAAATTGAGATGAAATTTTATTCGTACTAGAATTTATATTGTGTTAATTTTTTTTATTTTATTTATAATATATTCCTTCAGCAGTTTGAACTAAATGTAAATAAGGGAGGAAATGCTATAAAATATTTTGCGAAACATAATATATATTGGAATTCGTATGTTATCAATTGATTTTCAATAATAATTGTAAGGAATAAAAAATATAATATAAATTACTTTAAATGAATGCTGCTATAATGCTATATGTTATCAAATAATTTTAATTGTGGGTTAGTTGGTTAACTTTCAACAAAAATGTATAATTTTTGCTTCCAACAGAAATTCTTCAAGCAGTTTCTGGTAATAAATAGATGTCTCTAAAATCAGAAATAAAATTTTTAAGAAATAATTAACCATTTCTATTCGCAAACAGATAGTAGCACAATGATATTAAATTCAACAGATGTCCCTTAAATAGTAAAAACAATTTCTAAAATATTTTTTCGTATTCGTCAATAGGTGACGCAATTGTAGTTGACCGTTTCTTTTAAATTAAAACTTTTAAACTACTTGGCCTTCATAACAAATTTTTTAAATACAAAAAATCAGAAAATCAGATGTCAAAACTTATATTATAAAATTAAAACAAAATTGTGTAAGATTAAAATGGATATTAAAGGTAAATAAACACATAAATTTTCATTTCAGTTTCAAACAGATAAATTTTATTTGTTATTAGCAATATAGGTATAGAAAATTAATATGCACATAGACAAAATATATTTATATTAAAAAAAAATAATTTTTAATATTTATTTAAATTTAAAAAATTGATGAATTTATTATTTTGTCCTCAATTATCAGTTACATTTTTATGTTATAATGATGACGTTCATTGATGGATAGAATTGAAGATAATAACGA
This sequence comes from Dolichopus griseipennis, assembly GCA_963082915.1. NCBI lineage: Eukaryota > Metazoa > Arthropoda > Insecta > Diptera > Dolichopodidae > Dolichopus > Dolichopus griseipennis. The sequence goes on along the minus strand of OY720442.1, from coordinate 27,220,388 downwards.
TGGCATTGATGATTCTTAAGTTGATAAATATATATGTATGCTATAAAACCTCTTTTTCAATTAGTGATATTGGTCTGAGATAAGAGTTTGATTATAACATTTTCTGTTCCTCTAATATTTCTCTTTCAGTTGTTTGAGCATCGTACACTTTTTGAAGAATTTCTAATGTAACAACATGAAAGCTATCTTTCGATTTCAATCGTTTTAATTCGGAGCACAAATAATTGCAAAAAATCTCTTCTTCTGTCTCTTTTCTATCCTTCTGTTGTTCTAAAACTTTTAAGATTGACGTTAACTCCTCAATTGCGCTGACTAGTTTTTTCTAGAAGTTAATAATTTAGAAAATTTTAAATTAATACTACTTAATATATGTGTATATTTTAAAATTAAAATTATTGTTAACATTTCTTACAATAATAAACTTCTTTAAAGTTCTAACAAATTCCAAAATCTAAAAATCCAAATTTTTAATTATCGAATAAGTCGAACTTTCCGAACAAATAATAGAATATGCCTTGAAATGTTAATTAATAAATTACAAATATTTAAAAAAAAAACTATAAATTTTTCCTTTAATTATTGAAGCAAAATATTTATTATATGTATTTTAAATTAAATATTAAGTAAAAAATATAAAATAATTAAATTAATGTCGTTTTCTTTTTTGAAAATTGTTTTGACCTGGGGTAGCACTTTTTTCACTTTTTCAGGTCATTTTTTTTTTCGGAAGAGAAAAGGACATAAATTGTTAATGTTTCCCTTACGGTTTCTTCAGTATTTCCAAAATCGCTGTCGCCGTCGCTGTCACTCATCTGAAAACAAGAAATTGTTGTACTAGGTACGATGAATTATGAATTATGATTATCCTAAATTTTGACATTGAATTAAATTTTTTTGTAGGGACAATTAGACGAATATGTATCAGGGTATCTATACATATTAAAAATATGTGTATTTATAAATAGGTATGTATATTATTAACAAAGCAAGAAATTGCGACTATAGGGATGTTTTTTAAAATTAAATATTTATGCAATGGTAAAATAATTAGTGGTGGCGATGGTTTTATGAATATTTTAACCAGTAAACCCTTTTTACCACCAAAAAAAATTAACATATTGATACTACGAGTCATGGGCCTCGTCAAAAGTCGACTTTGCAATGTAAACTAATAATTTTCTAAATATGCAATAAAGCTACAAATTTTATTTAAAATTTTAAAAAAGAGAAATATGTATATAAATACAATTGAATTGTATAACTTACGGCTTCTTCATAATCTTCAGTATAATCTAAACCACTGTCGCTTTCACTCATCTAAAAATACATAAGACTAGTTATTATTGTTTCAATATTTTTAATTAAAAGTTTATTATGCCCATTAGTCATTACACAATGCAATGCAATGAAAAGCATAAATTATATTTTTTGTTTTAATATGTTTGAAAAATCATATTTTAAATTTAAGCCCACATAATTTATTTCTTATATATTATAAAAACTCAATATCTAATTTTAATTGAAAAATATTTAAATATTTATTTAAAAATTATTGTGTATCAATTTCTTTTTAAAATAGGTTAATAATAATTAAAGTTTAATAGGTATAGGGTCCGATCCACTCACTTTCTGCTTCTGCGCTTTCTTCCTTGAAAGATATGATACGATACGAAACGATCTTTTCAAATTTTAATCAACAAATTTCAAATGATTTTGTTTATTGTTTATTGTATTGCAGCTGATTTTGAAGTTTTATCCATTATTTTTATGAGTCATACACACATGTTGATGTTTTAATATATGTGATGTGGATATACATTTATTCTTATGCTTCCCATACACGACGGACCGGGTTTTAAACTAGGTACGCGTATTTGCGGAATTGAAACGTGTATGGGTAAGTTGAAAGACCATTTTTAAGGTTGAAAAGTTGGTTGGAATAATCAAAATAATTCGATTTTTGTGGGCGGAATATATGGCAAGTTGAACAACTAAAGTGTAATTTTGTTTTATTTTTTTCGTTTTATTTCATTTTTTGACACGAAAGAACGTTGATATATTCCGATTTGAAAAAATAAGAAAACTATAATATATAAAATAACAAATAACTAAGTAAATAATTTGAAATAGTTATAAAATTAAGATAGGAAAATGTTTTAGCATATAAAAAAATTTTAAATATATTTTTAGATGAAAAAAGCTAAATAGGCAGAATTATATATTTAAATAATAACTGTTAATAATTCAAATTTAAAATTATCAAATTCTTTTGACATTTAACTTATTTATCAAAACAAAATTAAATAATGGTTCGAAGATAGGTTGGATAAGTGTGTGGTATTGTTTGTAGTTGAAAATTCGGTCCATTTTAGCAGTAGTATTTATTTTTTTCACTCAAATTGTTTTTAGTTGCTCATTACAAATTCAGGAGACACTTAAAAAAGCTAGGAAAATTAGAAGAATTTTTAAATTTAAAGATGATAAATACTATAGCAAAGTAAATTAATTACAAAAGGCAGAAAATAAAGTCATTAAAAATGTATCAAAGTAAATCTGTTCATGTTAATTGTAGTAATAGAAATATAAGAAACCCACTAAAATAAATTTAAATGGTGTATTTGTATCAATCGAAAATTCGGCAAAATACCTAGGAATGGCACTGGATGTCAAACTAAGTGTTATATGATATTATGCATGGCCCTAATGGAATCCCACCATTTATCCTTAAAAATTGTGTGCAACAATTGGTAGGCCCTCTTTGCAAATTATTTAATTTGTCTTTTCAAAGTGGCATATTTCCAAAACATTGGAAACGATCCTTTATTAAACCTATTTTCAAAAAAGGAACTCTTAAACTCTCTTTTTATTGCAAAATTGTCAGCTATCCCCAAACTATTTGAAAAAATTATTCATAAATATTTTGTTGACTATTGTCAACCATTCATTCCTCTACAACAACATGGGTTTCAAAAGGGAAGGTCGATTGTAACCAACTTAACAGAATTCGCTTCTGATATTATTAAAACAATGGAATCCAAGAAGCAGATGGACGTTGTATATTTCTCGTATTGAATCACTAATCAGTACAAAAGAGATTTTTAAGGTTTGCTTTGCGCAATCTACCATGGACTGATCCAATCAGTCTTCCACCTTATGAAGCTAGACTGTAATAAATTAACTACCTAGCGTAGTCTAAAACTCTAAAATCTAAAAATATCGCATGTTTTTTTTTATGTTTTATTTTTTATTCTTTTTCTTTACTATTTTTTAATGTTGTTTAATTGCAACTTAAAGTTTTTATTTTCTCGTTTACTAACCTACTAACCAATGGCGTAGTGGTAAAGACGTCGCTTTCCATGTGGAAGGTCTCGGGTTCAAACCCCGACCAGATCATATCTAATAAAAAAAAATATCGTAAAATTGTATAATTATATCGTAATATAAAATAAGATTTAATAAAAATATATAAATAATTCTTGTGTAAGATTATATATGGCGCACAAAGTTAACATTTGTGCATTCATATTTCATATGGTTAAAGAAACTGAAGCCTAGTTTAAAATAAACTTGGTGAATGCCCTATAAAGAAGTGGAAAAAGGAATAAAAAGAAAAACCTACTAAAACCTGTAAATGATGACTTAATCAGTTATTGATAGTTCTCTAAACGAAAACACAATACAACTGAAGCTTGTATTAAGCTAAAATGTCTGATACAATATAAAATGAAGGTAACACCGCCTATTGGTGGGACCTCGCATTTGCAGCACTAGTACAATTCGCGGGCGCGTTAGCAAAGGCACAAGCTCCTATTCCTTTAAGAAAAACGGAAAGAGAGTTGTAAAGGAATTGGATAAGACACAGGCGAAGAGTGGATCAAAAGGAAGGATATAAAGACCATTGGGTCAAATAATATAATATAATTTTTCTGAAGTGAATAAAGCCTTTAAAGCTCTATTTTGAAACATTTATCACTTAAGTGGTGAATAAATCTATCAAGCCCCCTTAATAAAAACTAACGCCAGCCTGGCTACTCTTAAAGACTGGTATTCATTAGTTTAATCAATATATTTTTTATTTTAACATTCAGTACTAATTTTTATAATGTACATCAAAATATGCATGTTAAAATATACCTTTAATCTTTTTAACATAACAAATTCTATTCCATTTAAATTAATTTCTGGTTTGTTTTTTATTAACAAATATTTGTATGTACTGTACTATATTATTTACTTAATGAAAAGAGTATTGGCACTTTTTTAAAAATTCATATTAATTTTGTTTATTCAAATTAAATATTTTTGCTCTTAAAATTTAATAATTCTATTTTTTTGAAAAACATTTTATTTAAAAAAATAAGGTACAAATATAAATTTGGTAATAATGCATTCTTGGATGTCTAGTTTCGGCGACCGGTCTTGTAGTTAATGTAGTCTGTGGACGTTACTCATTTTTTATATGTTACAAAGAAGTTTTCAAAAAAATAAAATTATAATACAAAATAAAAAAAAAAAAATTTATTAGATCTTTGTATATTATATTGTATATATATCCATTGTTTAAGTTTAAACTAATTGTCAGTTAATTCATATTTTCCAATTTCAATTTCACATCCATTCATACTTGAATTATATTCACTATCATTAGAAAAAATTGAATTTGCTTCATTATTTGTTAATAGCGATAAACCATATTCAGCGTTCCTTTCAATTAATTTTAATTCATCAATATATTTATTAAACATATTTGTATCATATCCTGATATAATTAATGCTATATTTTTAGTAATATCTAAACCAATACTATATTTTTCATCATCTGATAATTCAATATTATTATGAGAGTTATCATCAAAATTATCATTAATTTGAATATAATTGCCAGATATATTGATGCCGACAACGTTGGTGGAATTCGAATTTGAAATTCCTTTATCTGATAATTCTGAACTAGATGTTACAGATTTAATTAATACATCCTTACTTATTAACATATCACTTTCATTTTGCTTATTACTAATAAATTCAGTTTGAAACTTGGAAGATTCTATTTTAATTTTAGACTTTAGAGTTGGTACATTTCCTTGACGATTTCTTCTAGTAATTTCTTTATGAATTTCAGGTTTTTCTAACGAGATATCTGTAGGAATATTACTATCATTATATTCATTACAAGAATTTTGTTTGCCTTTAAACTTTAACCTGATTTTTCTGTAATTATTAAATTCTTCTTTACCAATTTTATGATTATGTTCTAATGTCATACTTCCTACTTTCCATAAACTATTTTTACGTTTACTTTTAGTAAAGCTTATTCTTGCAGTACAGCCTGTATATGAACTTGGCAGTAATCGTTTATCTAGACTTTGATTTACTTTCTTTGACTCCTTTTTGGACTTTGATTTCCTTTTATCACCATGAGTACATTTATATACAATGTTTACATCAGATTTTACTGTAACTATTAATGGTTGATAATTTTTATCACGAAATTGTTTAAAATATTTTGAAATTTCATCAGAACTTTCAAATGATTGTCCAATATAAAAATTATATGATGAAGTAATATGATTTATTTCACTTTTGTTATGGCTTTTATATCTTGAATAATCAAAGTCATCTTTATTTAATGTATGATTGTGAGTTAATATTAGTGTAGTTATTTTCCATTGATTAGCCTTAGGATTATTTAAGCTTATTTTAACTCTACAACCGCTATATATAGTTCTTCTTTTAATGCCATAAATGCAATTACAATAAACGTGTTTTTTCTTTAATGCGGTTATAATAATTGGTTGATAAGTTTTTTCACAAATTTCGTATAAAGAATTTTTAAATTCATCAAGGTTAGTAAAAGTTTGTCCATCATACAAATTACATAATTTAGAAACGTCATTAATAATATTATTGCTTTCAATTAAATCCAATTCTATTTCATTTATATTTTTGGTATTACAAGTATCCGATTGAATGTTTTTGATAATATTATTGGGATTAGTTGTTTCACTTTTTATTTTAACAATCTTTAAATCATTTGAGTTTAAAGGTACCAGATCGCCTATTGAGATGCTTGTCGAAATAGTACTATCATTATTGCTATCAATAGAATCCGATTCCATTTCATTTATAATATTTTTGTTATTACAAGTATCGGATTGAATATATTTGATATTATTGGAATTAATTGCATCACTTTCAATTTCAGTGATTGAAATATCTGTCGGTATATTACTATCATTATAAGAATTTGCTTTGTTTTTTAACTTAATCCTGGTTTTTCTATAATTATTAAATTCTTTTTCACCAATTTTATGGTTATGTTCTAATTTCAGTCTTGTTACTTTCCATAAATTATTTTCATGTTTACAAAAAGTTATTTTTGCAGTACAGCCTGTATATGAAATGAATAATCGTTTATCTAGACTTTGAGTTCCTTTATTTGGTTTTCGTTTAATACCATGAGTGCATTTATATACTATGCTTTTATCAGATTTTACTTTAACTATTAATGGTTGATAATTTTTGTTACGAAATTGTAAAAAATATTTTGAAATTTCATCATAACTTTCAAATGATTGTCCAACATAAAAATTATATGATGAACCAATATCAATTATGCCACTTTTGTTACGGTGTTTATATCTTGAATAATCATAGTCGTTCTTATTTAACGTATGATTGTGAGTTAATATTAGTGTAGTTATTTTCCATTGATTAGCTTTAAAGTTATTTAAGTTTATTTTAACTTTACAACCGCTATATTTAGTTCTACCTTTAATGCCATAAGTGCAATTACAATAAATGTGTTTTTTCAATCTTGCGGTTATAATAATTGGTTGATAATTTTGTTCACAAATTTCGTATAAAGATTTTTTAAATTCATCAAGGTTAGTAAAAATTTGTCCATCATATAAATTACATGATTTAGAAACGTCATGAATAATATTATTACTATTAATGAAATCCGATTCCATTCCACTTTTAATATGCTTGGTATTACAAGTGTCCGATTGAATGTCTTTGATATTTTTGGAATTAGTTGTTTCACTTTCAATTTTAACAAACTTTAAACCATTTGAATTAAAATGCTCATGATTTTCTTTTGAGATAATTATCGAAAGATTACTATCATTATTGTTATCAATAGATTCCGATACAATTTCATTTATAACATTTTTAGTATTATAAGTATCACATTTAATATCATTGATATTGGAATTAGTTGTATCATTTCCAATCTTAGCAATTGGAAAATCATTTGAATTCAAACGTACACGATTTTCTAAAGATATATTTTTGAGAATATTGCTATTATATTTATTAGAAGAATTTTGCTTCATTTCAAGCTTTATCCTCGTTTTTCTATAATTAATAAATTCTTTTTCACCAATTTTATGATTATGTTGTAATATCATACTTGTTACTTTCCATAAACTATTTTTTCCTTTAGTTAAGCTTATTCTTGCAGTACAGCCTGTATATGAACTGCACTTGAATCGTTTATCTAGAAATTGATTTCTTTTGTTTGATTTTCGTTTATCCCCATGAGTACATTTATATATAACGTTTGCATCAGTTTTTTTATGAACTGTTAATGGTTGATAATTTTTGTTACGAAATTGTATAAAATATTTTGAAACTTCATCATAACTTTTAAATAATTGTCCAATATAAAAATTATATGATGAAGAAATATCATTTACGTCACTTTGGTCATAGTCTTTATATCTTGAATAATTAAAGTCGTCTTTATTTAATGTATGATTGTGAGTTAATATTAGTGTAGTTATTTTCCATTGATTAGTTTTAAAGTTATTTAAGTTTATTTTAACTTTACAATCGTTATAATAAGTTCTACTTTTAATACCATAAGTGCATTTACAATAAAGGTGTTTTTTAAATCTTGCGTTTAAAACAATTGGTTGATAAGTTTGCTCACAAATTTCGTATAAATATTTTTTAAATACAGTAAGGTTAGTAAAAATTTGTCCAACATAAAAATTACTTGATTTAGAAACATCATCAATAATACTATTGCAATCAATGAAATCAGATTCCATTTCATTTATACTTTTGTTATTACAAGTATCCGACTGAATGTCTTTGATAATATTATTGAAAATAGTTGTTTCACTCTCAATTTTAACAATTTTTAAATCATTTGAATTTAAAGAGATAGGTTTTTCTAATGAGATATCTGTTGGAATATTACTATCATTATATTCATTATAAAAATTTTGTTTGTTTTTTAACACTATCCTGCTTTTTCTATACTTATTATATTCTTTTTCGCCAATTTTATGATTATGTTCCAATTTCAGTCCTGATATTTTCCATAAATAATTTTGATGGTTACAAAAAGTTATTTTTGCAGTACAACCTGTATATGAAATAGAACCGGATCGTTTATCAACTAGACTTTGAATTCCCTTTTTTCGTTTTCGTTTAACGCCATGAGTACATTTAAATACAATGGTTTTATCAGTTTTTAATTTTAATATTAATGGTTGATAATTTTTGTTACGAAATTGTAAAAAATATTTTAAAATTTCATTATAACTTTCAAATAATCGTCCAATATAAAAATTATATGATGTAGCAATATCATATATATTACTTTTGTTATGGCTTTTATATCTTGAATAATCATAGTCGTCTTTATTTAATGTATGATTATGAGTTAATATTAGTTTTGTTATTTTCCAATGATTTCCAATGGCTTTGAAATTATTTAATTTTATTTGAGCTTCACAACCATTATAAATATTATAATATTTATTTCTTCCTTTAATGCCATAAATACATTTATATCTAATTCGTCTAATTTTTCTTCCTCTAACAACAAATGGTTGATTGTTTTGTATACAAAATTGGTCAATAGATTTTTCAAATTCATCAAGGTTATTGAAAATTTGACCTACATAAAAATCACTGGCAACAATTTTAGCAATTGAAAAATAATTTGTTTTTACAGATGTAGATTTTGCTAATGAGACATCGTTTTCAAAATTATTGTGATCATCTAATAAGATATCGCTCTGAACATTATCGTAATTATTTGTTGGGGAAGGCATTGCAACAAGGTTCTGATTATTACTATCATGTTCATTATTAGAAGAATTGAGTTCGTCTTTGAACTTTTTCTTCATTTTCGTATAATTATTAAATAATTCTTCATCAATTTTATGATTATGTTCCAATATAAGTTTTGTCACTGTCCATAAACAATTTACAGGTTTATAAACGTTTATTTGTGCAGGACAGCCGTTATAATAATGTAGTGGATGACGTTTACCTGTGGGTCTTGGTATGTACTTAACACCGTGACAACATTTATACAAAACTTGTCTCCTACTGCGTGTTCTAATAACAAATGGATGATAATATTTTTCACAAAATAGTTTAAAGGTTTTTGATATTTCTTCATAAGAAGTAAACAGCTGACCAACTTCGAAATTTGATGGTGTTTTATATAAAGGAGTTTTGTCCATTCTATAAATAGAATTTATTTTTTAATTGAATTTTTTTAACAACTAAAAAGCTACTTTCAATACAACATTTAGTTGAAAAATGAAAACTGTTTCATTTGTAAGATTTTTTTTGTAGAAACAAAAATGCAATTATAATTTACTACTAATAATAATAAAATAACTCTACTAAAGAGCAGTTCCAAATTTTGACGTTATATAAAATGACAAATTCATGGTCTGTCAATGTTTTTTTTAGGTGTGTTTATTAGTAAGTTCTTATTGCCTATCTACAATGACGCTGTCATGTCGTTCTCATTCCGCTCTCATTACGTAGTCAACAAAGGTGTGTCCACAATGAAATGTACATGACAGCGTTTTTTGACATTGTTTTGTTTACAAATTTCATGAATTAAAATATATTCAATAATTTAAAGTTTATTGTATAGCTATTTTGAATAATGGTTTGATATTATGTAACTCATAATAGAAAAAAAATAAATAATTTTACCAATTTTTTATTCTGATATATTTTTTTTTATTTTTCACTAAAAAATATTGATCTAAGTTCAATTATTTGACTTTTAAATACGTAAAGAAAGCGAAAAAGTTAAACAACTTTTTTAAAGACTGCCACATGGCTGCGTATATTGTAGAAACAAGCAGAACTGATTGAAATGAACGCCTTGAAACTTAACGCGAGCAAGTCAGAAATATGTCTCTTTAATAGGAAAAGAGAGAAAGCACCGAGATTAATTAATGACGTCAAATACCTTGGTATATACCTAGATGAGAAGCTCAGATGGGGCAAACATTTAAGCGAAAAGAAAGAAAAAGCTTTAAGAGCCCTATTGGGCTGCAGAAGTGCATTCGGTAAAACCTGGGGTCTATCGTCAAAAATAATGATTTGGATATACATGTGATAACGTGATCTATGATAACATACGAAGCGCTGGTTTGGTGGACGGCCATCAAACAGAAGAGATATATTAAAACATTAGGGGATAACGCTAGGGGATAACTGGTTCCATCAGAACCACATCAACCAAGGCTATAGAAACAACATTGGATATAGAACCAATTGAAATAGAGTTAAAGAGATGAGCGATGGACACCGCTCTTCGGCTTTATATGACAGGCAACTGGCTAAACAAAGAAAGTCAGTACGGACACAAGGAAATCATGATCCAAGCAAAAAACTGGGGCGGAATAATGAACTTGGCAATGAGTCCCCTAGCAACCAGTGATGACATGGTAAGGGAACTCAGACTAGACAGTAAATTTGAAACGGATACGGAAATATCCCATATCAACGGCAGAACATCACCGATTACGGAAGACATATATATTATATATCGACGCGGCTAAGAAAGATAACCGCTGCGGTGTAGGGATAGTATGTGACGAACCAGTTGTAAGGATTGCTAGATCACTAGCAAGCCATGCAACAGTACGCCAACTGGAATCAACTGCTATAGAGAAAGCAGTGCAAGAATTGCAACGAAGAGAAATTCGAGGCAGAATGATAAATATTTTATGGACTGCAAATCCATAATAAATATAATGGAGGGTATTCTGCATAAATCAAAAGTCAACACTGAATTGTTTGAAAGCTCTGAATTCAAAGTCTGCACTGGAACCCAGCACATTCAGGATTCCCCGGAAATGAAAGAGTAGACGAAATGGCAAAGAGAGCCGATTGGACTCTCACACTCAGAGATGAAACAATTCACAAAAGTCGGGGCTAAAAACCCAAGCTAAGGAACAATGGATTCCTACACTCCACCGGAACAACCCATACAAAGATTTCCTGGGGAGAAACAAGTTGCAGAAAAACGAAAAACTAAAAAGGGGGGGGATCTCAGATTTATGACAGGTATAAACACGGGCCAATAATGCTTAGAGCCCATGCAGCAAAAATAGGTAAGGCAACTACGGGAATGTGCAGAATCTGTAAAAGGGAGGACAAAACGGTTCTCCATGTCCTATGCCAATGCAAAACTCTGGAAGACTGAAGACTTAAAATCTTAGGAGGAAGACACTGGGATGACTTAAGTACTGTAAGCGAGTTAGACCAGGGAAAATTGATAAGTTTCATGGGGGGTATAGAATGGCTCAACGAGGCGCTAGTAAATACGAGCGACTCTGAGAGCAGGAGTGAACAACGGTCCGCAAGGCCTAGGTGTGAGGGATACCCGTGTTTCTCCCCTTCAAAACAACAACAACAAGTTTTGAAAAAAAAATTACAAAATTTTACTTATTTTTTCTGATCTAACGGTAAAACTTACAATATTCTTTTCTATTTATTTATTTGACTGACAAAGTCGCAACCGCAACACTTTTTAATTTAAAAAAATTAAAGCACACTAAATTATTACTTTTGCATTTAATATAACAAAATTTCAAATAAGTATTTAACACATTTGTTAATTCCTGTACTTAAATGAATATACTATCAGATAGTTGCGCATTTGTAAATATATTGTGATTCAATTTCAAATATGCCTATACTTTATATTAAAAGATACGTATGCAAAGAAACTAGTTGCGCTTTAAAAAAATCATTGTAAGAATACTTCCTAAACAATATATCGTTCAGTTTTTCTCTTGCAGAAATTTCAATAACAGAATGGTTTCGGAACGAAGTAGCGTACATATTATATAATTTATTTACTTTTATTATTGGATTTTATATTGTTTAGGCAGTTGTAAAAAGTGCATTAAAACGTGTCTTTAAGAGTGTCTCATCTTATTACTATAGATAATTGATCAAAAGTTCTACTCTAATTTTATCATAGACTAGTACTAGAATGGCAAGGCAATAGGGAAAATATTTTCAGACAAATTTCAAAATTAAGTACTTTGTACCTACCGTTTGTATGTAATGACTAGTTTCTTCGCGAATCATATATTTTGAAAGTGAAATATAAAAGAAACTTTTAAGTACTCCAAAGGTAAAACTGAATGAAAAAAAATATTGAGTGCAAAAAAAATTACTGAACTTTGTATTTTTTTATGTTATTTAAATTAATAATATAGAGTTGATAAAATATTTTTTTTTTTTTGTAAAACACCCGAATGGTGATTTTGTTTATAACAATCTAGCAACTTAATACTAATAAGCTATTTTTCTTTAAATCTTAATAGGCTACTTTTTAAAATACAAAGGCTAATCCTACGTTAGTTTCTTTATTTTTTGTTAATTTTTGTTTTACACCAATTAAAATGGCTTTAGTCGTTTCAATCTGCGTGTTGTATCATCATTATTAAGAGTTTTAAAGCCTCGACGTTGATGTGATGTTGTAAACTATTTTGATGACTTTGTGCATATGTTGTTATAACCTTGTCTACCAAATGCTTGTGCAGGTTGACATTTCGAATATACCACGGAGCATCAACTATACCATGTAGTACTTTATTTTGGAAATGTTATATTATGTTTCTGATGCTTATACTGGCGCACCCGCAGAGCTGAATAAGTTCAAACTGGTTTCAGGACTTGTTGACAAAAAAGAACCTTATTTCTAACTGATAGTGCAGAATGCCTACCATGTAACTAATACATTTTTCTGAACTTTAAGTTTAGCTCATCTCGTTTTTTCTTTACATGAGTTTTCCACTTGAGCTTTGTATCGAGAAATATTATGCCCAGATATTTAGCTGTGATAAAACCAAATCATTTGATCGTTAATGTACACAGGTTCATGTTTAACACGTTTATTGGGGAAATCAATGAGCACCAATTTAGCTTCGTTCAACTTAATACGCCATTTGAGGGCCAATTCTAGGATTTGTTTAATTGCATTTTACAGCTTTTTTGTTTAAATGTTGTTGTTGTCGGTGGCTATAATAGAGTATCATCCATCAGCAAATGTTGCAACTGTATTTTTTTCAAAAGTAGGTAGGTCACTGGTGTATACAAGAGAGAGGACTGGCCCCAATACATTACATTGCCGAACACCTGTCGATGGCTAAAATAGCAGTATTATCAGCAAATGTTGCAACTGTATTTTTTTCGAAAGTAGGTAAGTCACTAGTGTAAAGAAGAGAGAGGATTGGCCTCAATACACTAGCTTGTAAAATACCTGCCCTGATTTTCTTTAGTTCAGCAACGTTTATTCCAAAGCAACGTTCCGATAAATATTAAATTAATATTTTTGAATACTGAGCAGGAAGGAGTGATTTTAACTTATTATTTTAACCTTAGTGCTACACTTTATCAAAAAGCTTGTTTTCATCTAAAAGTATAGCTGAACCATAGGTCTTTCTAGGTTTCTTGTAGTACTCTAAAGCGAATATTCAGTAATTGAATCATTAGTTACATTTTGGCGAAATTCATTTACATTATTATTTTTTAATTTCTAGACTTAAACTGCTAGTCATTTAATTTAATTTGGTTTTATCGCTCGGATTTCTGGTTTGATGCCACTTTTTTTTCATTTTTCTTTTCTGGGAAATTAGTTCTAGGATTTCTTTTTTTAACTTTGCTTACAGTTGTAGGTGTATTGTGCCATGCTGATTAATGTATTTCATTGATTAATTTTTTTACTTCGAATTTTTATTTGGAATTTTTTTTAAAAAGAAAAAAAAATTAAAAGAAATTATGAGGGAAGAGAGAAGTACTTTGAAATTATATACTGTGATTACATTGTTTGGTTAATTTTCTTTTCAAAGCAAAGTAAAGCAAGCAATGCAACAAAGCGTACATTGGCCCATTCGTCGTTATTTCAGATTTTCACTGAAAATAATTAAGACTTCCATTGAAGGCATACCCTGACATCGTAAATGTGTTTGCGACGTCGTGAATACAATGTCGTATGATCGCAAATGTAAACTTCAAACATTTTACATTGACTCATGATCGTAAACTCTTTTTACATTGTATTCGCGACCTACTTTCACGACGCGTGTTGTTAAATTGAGGATCGAAAATTTTTTGGATACAAATAAAAAAATTAAAAGTTATTTGAAGTTTTAATTTGAATTTTGGTCAGTTGAACTTTTTTTTTTTGTGGTGTTAAAGTCCCTAATTTAATAAAGAAAAAAAAAGCCATGGAAGAAAAGTAAGTAAAATTTAATTTTTGTGAGATCCTTAATTTTTTTGTTAAAATTGTTAAAATTTTTGGCATTTCATTTTGACGCAATCGGAATTGTAAACAAAATACATTAGGTTTCTTCACGAACAAAAAATTAAACTTAATTGAATTAATTTGTTATATTTGACATTTTAATTCCGTTAGTTTATATGACTAGTTTGCTTTTTGAACCAATCAAAAAATTAAAAAAATGACATTGCCATATAAAAAGTTTGCTACCCTTTTCGAACAAATGGAATAAACGAACGGAATCTTTTAATTCAATTATTTCAAAAATAATAAGCCTCAGGGCCAGTTTTTAAATAATTCAATTAAAGCTAATTGAGTTATTTTACTTTGACAACTGATGATAACAAGTTTGTTTATAAACAAAAGGTAAATGCTTACATTTTTCATGTTAATAAAAAGTTAAATTTTTTTTAAATAATTTCTAAAATAATAATTTTGTAATTAAAATTTTTTATAACTTTTTTCTTTTATTTTAATCAATTTAAAATTAGTTTACTCTCTTTGACTTATTAAATTTCAAACTTATTTATAGTAATATTTAAAATAGGTATAAATTTTAAACCAATATTACAAAACTCATTACAATGCCTCGTTGAAAAATTCTTATTACACAAAAAAAAAACATAGACAGCCCGTGGAACTACTATATTTAATTTGTTTGTAAATAATGTTTTTTTCTGTAGAAATAAAAATGCATTCATAATTCATAATGTACATTGCAAATAAATTATGTTTATATCGTAATGAAAAGTATATCTATATATTATTTTCTACTAAACGATTTTTTTTTTTCAGATTAATTTTGCAGCAAATAAAACTTTATGCTTAACTAAATAATAATTTAATGCTAGAATTAAATGTGCAGAGTTCTATCAGTACCCACGGCAGAAAAAATTATTTAGAATATGGTATTAAAATACATGGCATAATTTTCGCTTAACTGCAACTTAAAAAATGAACTTACAAAAACAAAAAACGAGCGCTCAGAGCTAAAAATAAACCAATTTTTTTTTTGACAGTTCATGCTCTGCTCAGATTAAAAAAAAAAAAAATGCCTATTGTTACTTTCACTGTGCGAATTAGCATTATTTTCCAAATGTTTTTTTGATTTAGATTTTCAACGTTGATGGCTATAAATTTTGTTGCACGTAAGGCCTCACCTTAAATATACGTTGGGTTTTTAAAATTTAAAAATTGACAAAGCGTATAATAATTTTGTTATTATTTTCTCTTATGTTGCTAAGGTAATGTTTTTAAAATAAAAATAAAAAATGTATTTTGTATAAAAATTAAAAATTTACGCGCGTATCAATTTCGGGATTTTCAAAGTATCGACGTATGGCGTATTTTACGTCGTAGCTTATATGTTTTTAATTAGGTTTCGGCCTAAATCACAATTTCAAAAACCGAAATCCCATAGCTAAACATCTTATTGGTTAACTTTTTTTTATGGAACTAGGTGTCTCATCGATAACATTTAATGAGCGTAATTAGATGCATTTGTCTCTCACTGGGTGCCACCCTACTTCCCCGCTGAAATATAATCGTCAAATGTGTTAAGCAAATAAAGAAAAATAGCACGCTTAAGCAAAATTAAAATAAAAAAATAAATTTGACTTATTCAAAGTATTTAAATATAAATTTGTTACAGAATCTTTTGAATTTTCTGTTGTTTTAATTTAATTATTCAAAATTTTTATTGTATTATATATATTATATATTACTATTGGTGTCAATGAAATCCGATTCCTTTTCATTTATATTTTTGGTTTTAAGTATCCGATTGAATGTTTTTGATATTATTGGAATTAATTGTATCACTAGACTTTAGGTTTCTAAACTTTTTCTTCTCTTTAATATAATTATTATATTCTTCTTCATTAATTTTATGATTATGTTCAGATATCATTGTGGTTACTTTCCATAAATTATTTTGACATTTATAAAGGTTTACATGAGCAGTACAACCTGTATATGAAATCGAACCGTAGCTGGAAATTGCACGTGTACTGCATTTTTTTGCATTTATCCCATAAGTACATTTATATAAAATGCGATTATCAGATTTTAATTTAACTATTAGTGGTTGATAATTTTGTTCACAAAATTGAATAAAATATTTTGAAATTTCATCATAATTTTTAAATAATTGTCCAATATAAAAATTATATGATGAAGGAATATCATTTATGTAAGTTTTGTAAAGATTTGTATACCTTGGATAATCAAAGTCGTCTTCATTTAATATATGATTATGAGTTAATATTAATTTAGTTATTTTCCATTGATTAATATTTAAATTTTTTAAGTTCATTTGAGCTTTACAACCGTTATATTTAGTTCTTCCTTTATTACCATAAATGCATTTATATGAGACATATTTTTTAGCTCTTGAACTTACACGAAATGTTGGATTTTTTTGCATAAAAAATTCGTCAAAATATCCTTGAAATTCATCAAGATTATTTAAAATTTGTCCTTCATAAAAATCACTGGCATCAATTGATAAATTAGTTGCCTTTACAGGTTCAGCTTCTTCTAATGAGATATCGTTTTCAAAATTATTGTGATCATCTAATGAGATATTGCTTTGAACATTGTTGTGGTTGTCGTTGCTTTTTATTGGAGATAGCATTGTAAAAAGGGTCTGATTATTACTATCATTATGTTCATAATAAGAATTGTTATCGTCTTTGTTAGTCTTTCTGTAATTATTAAATTCTTCTTCACCAATTTTATGACTATGTACCAATATAAGTTTTGTTACTTCCCATAAATAATTTTTATTTTTACATAAGCATATTTCAGCAATACAACCTGAGGATTCTGAATTTTGTTTAATATCATGATAACATTTATATATAACTTGATTATTACAGCGTGTTTTAATCACAAATGGATGATAATATTTTTCACAAAATAATTTAAAAGTTTTTGATATTTCTTCATAACAAGTAAACAGCTGTCTAATTTTAAAATTTGATGGTGTTTCATATAATGGTATTTGTTCCATTCTATAAACAGTATTAATTAAAATATAAATTTTAAAACGATATTACTTAATAAGAAACACAAACTTTCATTACAACGCCTCATTGAAAAATGAAAAATGTTTATTACATATTCAACAAAAAAAATCATTGACAGCCTGTGGAACTACTATATTTAATTTGTTTGTAAATAATGTTTTTTTCAGTAGAAATAAAAATGCAGTTATAGTAACAGTCATAGTAATCTACAAATTACAATTAACATTTCGCTCTTTACCAGTGCTGCCGAAGTTACTTTGATCGGAGTATTTGTACTCCTCTCTAACTATTGGTACTACAGAACTCCCATACACTAAATTATACAAATACATGTATTTCGTCTACGACACTAGAAGAAGTCTGCAAGTCTTAGACAAAATACTTGTATTTTTTTTAAATAAATCTACTGAAATTAAAAGAATCTACTCGTTTTAATTTTTAAATAATTTTTTATAAAAAGATTTAATATAGTTTTGCATGATTATGATAACTTTTTTATATGTTTGCAGCAACTTCATTTGTTGTGATACTTTTAAATATGTTTATAATACTAAACTTTATTTAATATTAATTTAAAAAAGGCCCTTATGAAATGAATTGAAAAGGCAAGATATAATTATTTTTATACTATGTATTTTGTAATGAATTAAAAAGAATGTTTGTTTAAGTGATTGAGTTTTTAGTTGAATTATAAACAATTTGTAAGTAGAATTAAAATTTAATTTTCAATTTCTTATACTAAAATTTCTATAAAAATTTTCTGGTTATTTTAAACTTTTTTTTGATAATAACGTTTCATTTTCTAATAAATTATCTATGTACTTTACTTATAAAGTATTAATATAAATGTTATGCCATCAATTAAAAGGCAAACTGTAATTTAATTTTATAGTATTTTATAATGAATTCAAAAAACTGTTTGTTTATTAAAGAATTTAAATTTTAAATGAATTACAATTGAATAAACTGCCAAAATTCACAAAATTTAAGTAGTTTTATTAATAACTATATTAAACATTTTTTTACATTGTACTTCCCTGGTACTCCCCTGAAAATTTCAATTTTACTTCCCTAAAAAATCATTCAACGGCAGCACTGCTCTCTACACCTTTCTGCATGATTATGTGTGTATTTTCTGTGTAATGTCAAACAAAGTTAAATGTATTGAATTATATGAAAGTGTCCACAATAGACGCAGCCATGTCGCAGCCATTACACAGTCATTAAAAAAGTTGTAACTTTTTCACTTTATCTACGTACTCAAATGTCAAATAACTAAACTTCGATAAATATTTTTTATTGAATAAAAAAAAATATATCAGAACAAAAAAGTGGTAAAATTATTTATTCTTTTTCTATCTTGGGTTAAATAATATCAAACTATTTTTCAAAATAGCTATACAGTAAACTTTAAACTATTGAATATTTTTTAATGCATGAAATTTGTAAACAAAACAATGTCAAAAAACGCTGTCATGCACATTTCATTGTGGACACTCATTTGTTGACTACGTAATGAGAGCTGAATGAAAGCGACATCACGAGAGTGTCATTGTAGATAGGCCATAATTCATAATGTAAATTGCATATATATTATGTTTATATCGTAATGAAAAGGTAATGATCGCGTTCTGTAGCATCTAGTGCAGTGCAGCGCTCGATATTATTTTCTACTAAACCATTTTTTTCTAGGTTAATTTTGCAGCAAATAAAATTTTTTATAATTTTTTTGATCAGTTTAAAACTAATTTACTTTTCTTTGACTTAATAAATTTTAAACTTATTTACATACATCAGCTCAAATATCACTACTTTTCTAATATAAACAAAATATAATAATACAATTCATTTGTTTATATTAAAATAATTTTGTAATATAAACAAATGAAATTTCAAAATCAGCCGTTTCCCAAACTAATATAACTCAATTAATTTTTTTGACAAAAAACATCCTCACGAGACAAACGATTTTAATTGAATTTAGTTTAATTATTTGTGTGTGAAGAGACCTTATACATAATGTTTAAACTTTTTATATTTAACTCTGAAATTTTGAAATTCATTTTACTTTTAATTTCTTTCCAATTTAGTTTGATTGTTTGTACGATTTCATATGACACGTGCCTTATATGCTAATGACTTGACGAATGATTGCTAAATTATAACGAACTGGCGTTTCATGATACAATCGTATAAAATCATATGACTATTATAGTTAGTTCTGAATTTTGAACTTCATTAAATTTTTAAATTTCTGAAATGTCAAATATACTGCGGCATCCAGATTCTGGAATATGTCATTAATCATAGACAAATTTATTTTGTTCTAAGATACAAGGAGCCGGACTCCGCAACGGTATAAAATTTTTCGACAGTTTATTTCATATATTTTTTTTCAGCTGTCAAAAAATGTGCTAAAACCTTTTTGTCCTGCGAAATTCCAACGAAATTTTATTATATTTTAATAGCGCCACCTATTACTTCATGTAATCCTTAATAAAAGAAACAAAATGGATTTGAAAAATAAAATGGATAATAATAATAAAAACTAATATAAATATTTTGAAAAGAAATAATTATGTTTAAAAAAACTAAAAATTATGGGTGAATTTCAATGTTTCATCACGAATTTTTAGTACAGAAGAAAATATATTCTTGTTTCGTTTTATTCAAACCTTTTGTTCTAAGTTTCTTTACTTGTTAATTCTTTATACTTTTTATAATCAGAGTTTAAATTTTAAGATAACAATTGACATTTGCTAAAATTAACTACATTTGCAAAACTTTTGGGTTTTGTTAATTTGAAAGAAAAACTTAATCATATAAAAAACCATATAAAATCTCTATGTTTACTGTTTATACTAAGGATCGAATTACGAATGTAAAAAATTTTTTAATATAGTATTGCATAATTTGTATTCAGCTTTTGAGTTCTGGATTTCATTTTTGAAATTAAAAATAAATTTTTGTGGTTGCATATTAATAATGGATGGTTCAAAAAAAAAAATAAAATTTTTTTTCAATCATAAGTTTTTTTGCTAATGGATCGTATTTCTTAGTATTAAATGTGAAGATAGATCTAAACTGAACAAACTGAACACAAGAATAATTCGTTCCCAAACAGTTTCTAGTCGTTTGTAGATGTCACTAATAGTAAAAAAAAAAGTGTATATGTGGCTGATTGTATTGTAGCATTGTAGAACTACGCTGAATATTTGGTATTCGAAAAAAGATGGTCAGGAAATGAATAGTTCTTACTAATTAAACTTTCACTAAGTTGTTATTAACTTCTTTATATGTACTTTTACATATAAAGTAACTTCTTTATAGTTACTTTATATGTAAATAAAACGCTACTTCTGTATATGTAAATTTGTACTTTAGAATTAGGATATTAAACTTTGATATTTGTGCAAAATTTACATAAAAAATATTAAATTAAAAATAATTAAATAATTGTTCTCAACTAGATCGTTACGAATGCTATGAAATTTAAAATGGAAAATTAAGTACATAAGTGTGCAATTTTTTTTGATCAATTTTAGTTTTAATTTATTGAATTTATATGATTTCACTTTGTTTGTCTGTTCATCTTTTCTCAGTCTGTTTGGGTGTTTACAAAACTGTTTCACTATTAAATATAATTGCCTAACCGTGCTTTAGGAGCAATAAGGAGTTAAAAGCTAAAAATTCGATTACTTAAAACTTGAATATCTCCCAAATTTCGGTTGGAGTAATATTAATAGTTTTACTACTTTCCATTAATTTATATGGATATAACCTGATCTTCTTTTAAAAAAAAATGGTTTTAAAGGTGAAACTTTTCATTTAAATTTGCATTCTTTTAAAGGCTTTTGTTTATTCTTCATTCTTATAGATAATAAATTTAAAATTTAAAAATAGAGAAATAAAATTTTACTTTATGCTACTAGCAAAGTCAATTTAAAATTTGATGTTATACATATTTCTTCCCTTAATTTATTTCCTCATCTTAATATTTTATTTTTTCTAATATGTATGTAATCTGAGTGACCTATTTTTGATAATAATTTCAGTTCCTAAAGTAATTTAAAAAAAAAAATGTATATATAATTTATTACAAATTGGTTTAATTTTATTTCTAATAAAAAGGAATCTAGGTACATATAATTATCATATATCATGTATGAGCTAGTAAATTATCAAGCACTAACTAAAGTTATTAGCTTTAGGTAATTTTAGTTTTGAATTAGACTTTTGGAAAAAAAAACCTTAATGAATTAAGTACAAATTTTTTATATATTATCTTAGTAGTTTGATGTTTAAAACCGTCTTATATATTAAGTAAATTGTTATGTTTCATTGAAGTGGATGTGTTTCGTTAAAGATTGATTAATGATTAGAAACTTGAGTTCTGCCTGGTTTTGTGAGGTATTGCCAATAAGCGTTCTTAATTTAGGTATCACTGAGACATGTCTTTTACATCAATTCCGTCCTATAAATTAAAATAAAAAACCCAAAGCTACAAAATATTTGAAAAAATTGAATGTCAAAAGTTATTTGGGTTTTAATTTTTACTACTTTCGTATGACCGATATTTGATCTTTGTTACATTTGTACTACTACTACTTTCGTAGCAATGTCTGTCTGTAGTGCGATAACACTGTTAAGTGTTACCATGTACTTTTTGATTTTTTGGTCAACAAATATGGATTATAATACAACTAAGCTATAATTTTCAAAAAAGTTTTGGGTTAGTTATACCCAAAGTATTTTATTCCAAGTATCTTATATATCATCTTATACTTTGTATTTATCTTATGTATCTATTGGTATGTTTTTATACCCTACATCTATAGAATAGGTAAAGGGGTATATTAACTTTGGTATGGTGTTTGTAACCACCTAAAAGAAGCGAGCTAGATATGGAAAAGTATATATATTTGTGATCAGCGTGACCGCCTTAGTCGATATAGCCATGTCCGTCCGTCCGTCCGTCAGTCCGTCCGTCCGTCCGTTCGTAGGCACGATAACTCAAAAAATAATGGAGCTATCTTGATGAAATTTTAACTGTAGATTACTAGGACTGAAAGTACGGCGGGGATTGCATATGGGCGAAATCGGCCCATGGGTTCGGATTTTGGACCTTTTAATCGATCGAAGGGCTAACGCACATATATAAAAAATCACGATAACTCAACAACTAATGACGCTATCTACATCAAATTTGTGCTGTAGGTTACTAGTAATGAAACTACTTCGGGTATTGCGTAAGGTCGGGATTGGACCATGGGTTCGGAACCTAGATCTTTTTGATCAAATTTAGGCCAAACGAGTATAATTCCGAAACCAATGAAGATGGAACCTCCAAATTTGGTATTAGGGTGTCCCTTCCTATTTCCTAAGTGTCTTGGGAATTTGGGCCCCATTGGAGTAGTGGGTCAGGGACCAACCACACATTTCCGAAGACCTTAAAGCATATCTTTAAAATTAATAAAGATAACAACTTGAAAAAATGTAGAAGCTTCCAATTTGCTACAAGGGTGTTCTTTACTATCTCTTGCGTGTTCCCTTAATTTGGGATCAATTGGAGAGGTGGTTCAGTACCCCTCTCAGACCTCCCAAGTTTTAAAAGCTTATAACCGAAATTACTAAAAATAGTTACTTAAAATTAAGATAGACCGTTCAAATTGTGTACAAGGGTTAACAAGTACCATAAGTAAAGCGCGGGCTGTATAAGGGCGAAATCAGCCCATGGGTTCGGATTCTGGACCTTTTAGTCGGTGTCAGGGATAACGAACATATATTAAAAATCACGACAACTCAACAACTAATGAGGCTATCTTCATGAAATTTGTGATGTAGGTTATTGGTAATGAAACTACGGCGGTGATTACGTACGGTGAGGATTGGACAATGGGTTCGCAACTGAGAACTTTTTGATCGAATTTAGGCCAAACTAGCGTAATTCCGAAACCAATGAAGATATAACCTCCAAATTTGGTATCAGGGTGTCCCTTCCTATTGCGTAAGTGTCTTTGAAATTTGAGCACCATTGGACTAGTGGGTCGGGGACCAGCCACTCAGATCCGAGGACCTTAAAGCATATTTTCGAAATTAACAAAAATAGTAACTTGAAACAAATGTAGAAGCTTCAAATTTGGCCCAGGGTGTTTTTTACTATTTCTTCCGTGCCCCCCTAATTTGGGCACATTTGGAGTGGTGGTTCAGGACCTCTCTTAGACCCCCAAATGTGTAAAAGCTTATCATCGAAATTAATAAAACTAGTAACTTAAAATTAAGATAGAACGTTCCAATTGTATACAAGGGTTAACTAGTATTGAAAGTATGACGGGACTGCATATCGGCGAAATCGTACCATGGTTTCGGGTTCTGGAACCCTTGACAAGTTCAAGGACTAAAAAACATATATCTTAAAAACACCATAACTCAAAAAATAATGCCGGTATTTTGATGAAATTTAAACTCTAGGTTACTAGTAATGAAAGTACCATGCGAATTGGTTCTGGTCGAGTTTAAATTCAAGCCAAAGAATATATTTCCTATGTCCTATGTGTCTCCGCAATCTAGACTAAATTGTAGTGGTTCAGCTATGTTCAAAGGTACTTGCTGCATTTATGTAAAATTTATTTGAATATTTAAATGAATTATATGAAAAGTTCAAAATTTGTAATTGTATTTTAGAAGTACATTTATTGCATATTTTGCGTTTATAAGCTTTTCTATTAAGTATATAAACTAACCATTTAAAATAATTGCAATTTTTAAAAATTTGGATTATTAAATATATTATGCTTTGATTATCTTTTTATCACAAAATTTAACAATTAGAATTTTTTCATTTTGTAATTGAATTGGAATAAATATATTTTCATTTATTTCAAGTTTGTTTGTTTTTTAATATTTTTAAATAGATAAATTAGTAAGATTTTGTAATATTTTTTAATAGATATTGTAATTAGAAAATGTTTTTAGTATTATAAAGTTAATTTGGTTAGCTATGTCTTACGATCAAATTAATAACAGCTTTTATAGTGTTAAAATGACTTATGAATATGTCCTTAAATTTGAACCAAATAGGTGTAGGGTATTTCTAAGTCGGTTGCACCGACTGACTGTTTCTTTACTTGTTAAAATTAACTACTTTGAAGAGTTAATATTAAATGTGGTGATTGAGAAGTTTTATAAAGGTTGTTTCCAAATTCTGTTTATTCAATGATTGTGAAAGGATATCCGACACTAATATATCGCTAATTAAAGGTAGGCTACAATCAATAAGAGGTTGTCCACGAAAGTTCTTGGATGATTAAATTGACTTAATTTAACAGATTGAACTTAAATATTGCTTTTAAAGTATCTGATTCCTGAATTAAACACATATGGGATTTATATCACTGAAACTATATTATCAAAAATAAAAACAACATTTCTGTAATATTTAATGTATTTTATCAAAAGGTATTAATTTTGCCATCGATTTTATATATAATATATTTTCTGTGTCATAAATCAATTAACTCTCTTTATAATAATGAATTTATGGACTCACAAAGTTATGATCAAATATTTATGTTTTTATATTATTTTTAATTTTTATATTGAAACTACTTTTATGCTAATAATTTAGCACTTCTTTTAATAGAACTCAACAATTTTCTATGTTACATTACTTATACAATGTATAATAATTATGTTGATCTGATCATATAGTAGTTATTTGGGCGCACAATTTTCAAATTGCAATCCAATGTCTACATAAAAATAAAAGATTGGATTAAAGAACACACAAAATGTATATATATGAGAAGTCTATTCCATTCATTCATCCATATAATAATATAATGATAATGATTATGATAATGATTATATTCATAATAATTACGTATGTATCTACTTCCAGTTTTATCATATTCACTATATACTATTTATCTACTATATATACCAGATTGAAGAACTTTTGAAGTTCTTGCAAAAATTTTAAATTTATGGATAATTCGTGTGCGATTTTTTGCGCCGCATTTTTTTTTTGCCTTTATAATTGCTAAGAACGTCATATTTGTTCTGGCTTTTAATGGGATTAAGAAAATAAAGCAACTTCTGAATTTATGAGAATGCGTTTTTTTTTTAAATATTTTTTTTTTCCTAAATTTTATTAAGTAGCGATTTTAACACCTCTTTAGAAAAATTGCTAGCTTCGTTCAATAATTCGTTGATTGGTTGGTTTGGTATCTACTTTAAAAACAACTATAACAAAATTGTCACAATAAATTACAATATTTCGTTTTATAATTGAGGGTTAAAATTTCTTAATCTTGTTATTATTTTGAGGTTCCATTTGATTACAAAAAAAATTTTTATTTCTATATTAAGGTAAGGAATAAAAATCTAAGCCATAAAAAGAAAACTGTGATAGGGAAAACATTTATTGGTTTAAATATTTTACAGGGTGTCTTACGGGAATGCAGAATTATAACAGGGGATGATAGGTGAGTTTTAAACAAATTAAAAACTTTGTATTATAAGATACGTTTATTTGTTACGTTTTCCAAATACGGTAACTTCTATTATTATAATTATTATAGTTTATATTAGTTAATTATTATTATTATTTTTTTGTTATACAGTATATTAATGGAGAATATTTTTAGCTTAAGTATGAAAATTTATATAAGCAAGTGGTGAACATTTTCGGCTTCGCACATTTGTGCTCTTTACAGTACATTTTCCATAACTTTTCGTAAAATTTCCGGTGTTATGGCTTGAATTTCATTGCGAATGTTTTGTTTTAGCTCTGGTATGGTCGCTTTTAAATAACCTTAAAGAAAACAGTTATAAAACATGGTGCCAATTGAAATCGCTTCTTCGCGAAATAATGAGTTCGCCAAAGAGGTCCCGTAACAAAGCCATTGTGTCCCTTGGAGTGTGGGTTGTGGCTTCATCTTGTTGGAACCAAATCTGTTGATGGTTTTCTACAGTTGGCATCAAAAAATTGTGCAGCATCGTTCGATATTCAGCACCAGTAAACGTAACTGAGGCGCCATGTGCATTTGCAAAGAAAAATGGATCAATGATCCTTTCAGATAATACGCCGCACCAAACAGTACACTTAAGTGGGTGTAATTGTCGCTGATAAACTGTTCTTGGATTCTCCGTAGTCAATTTTGCTTGTTTACGAAACCGCATTCGATTGGAAATGGGCTTCATCGCTCATTATCAAATTAATGTTTCAAAATTAAATTCAACATTAGATTTTCAAAATAAAATTCAACAATTGTTGATAGCTGTTCTGTTGTGTACTGTTCCATTTCCAATTCCCCAAGTTTTCTTCACAAAATTCTGAAATAAAAATAAAAAATATAAATAAATTTAAAAAGTTATTAAATATTCAAACCATATCGGTCGTTTTGCGCCACCCTGTATTAAACTAAAACTCTCGAACTTAATTTTATGTTTATAATTTATAAATTAACACTCATAGGATCAATTTTAATACCGTCTTTACAATTTTGCCATCTGTAAAGTTACTAAATTATACTTAAAAAGTTCATCTATTAACAGAGTAATAAAAATTAAAATTTATAATAAGAAACCGTTAACTAAGTACCGTTTTTTTTAGTAAAATAGTTTAAATCACATTTTTTTATTTGAAAGGTGTCAAAATGTTAAAATTGGAGGCTTAATATATTTTTTTATATAAAAGTCACCCTGTATATAATTTTGATACTGGATTAAATAAGTTTACTTAATAAGTTTCCAAAAATGGTATTAAGGATGAACTATGAGTGTTCTATGAGTACTAAGTTTGATATAATGGGAGGTCTAAATTATAAACAACAAATTAAATTAGAAGAGAAGAGCGTATAGAAGAGACAATGTAAAAGTCCCATTATTTTCGGAAATCGTTAAGTTTAGATGTTACTAGTAAATTCAGCTTACTTTTGAAACACACTGTATATGAAGGATTTTATGTAAGCATATGAATGAGAGGATGTTATATATATTTTAACTAATTTTGAATATATAAGTATTTCCATGTAATGTCTTCCGGGTTTTTTTTGTTTTTAGTTCGTTTTTACATAATTGGTTAATTATAACCCTTTCATTAGGATTAGATTATTATCTATATATAAATATATATATTTTGAAAGGTTTATTAGTGATAATTATTAGTAAATAATGCTAATATTTTTGAATTTTAAATTAGTAATTATAATAAAATATTATTTAGAATTTTAAATTATCAGTGAAGCGCCAATAATATTATTAGAAATAGCTGATCTATTTTAAAAACATTGATAACTTTGAGATATATCTTTTAATCATTTAAGATTAAACAGATTAGAATTAGAGTATAAAGATAAAAATCAGAGTATTAGAATATTATTTTTAAAAATTCTCAAATATATGGTGATATAAATTTGTAAACTTGTGTCATTTAAATTATACTTTGTAATAGAGTTCGTGATCAAGATAAGATAAAAGTTATGACATTTCCTTATATATTTTTCCTGGTATACCCTATTATATTTAAATTTGTACACTCTTTTGTTATGCATTTTAATTTTTTTTTTAAACATAAACAAAGTGTCAAAATGTGTGTATATTATCGCGTTAGATACTTTTAAAATTAACTAAGATCACTGTTTTAATGATTACTAAAATAAATTATTTTTAAATAAATTATTGTTAACAAGCATGGAAAAGCAGAAAAGGTCCTAATGAATTCCACAAAGATAATATTGTAAGTTTTAATATACTAATGTACCATTCCATTTGTATTTAAAGTTATACTGTATTTGAGTATCTGTGAGTTATATTATTCAATTAAATTATTTATTTACTTTATATATTTTCTACATTTGTTTAGATTATTATCTTAGTTTTTTTTTACTAATTATTTTTTATTACCTAATAATTATTTTTTTTACTAATAATTATAATACTGATAAAAAGTTAATATATGCTCGAGCCCGAGCTCCTCGAGTGAAAGGTTAGCACTATAAGCACTGTGCCACCCAGCTGTTATGGGCTACATCTAAATAAACATACATAAAAGAAATATCTGAGATTAAAAAGAAAAATTACTTTTATAATAAGCCATAATGGTTTTTCATACACCGATAGAGTTACAAACCTTGAAGTACTTAGAAATATAAATAGACAACTCCTTCTAATTGTTAAACGCAGAAAGCTTAGTTACTTTGGTCACATCAAATTAGGCTTCAAATATGAACTACTCCAATTAATTATGTAAGGAAGAATCGACGGGGAAATAGTCATCGGAAGGAAAAAAATGTCGTGGTTGAGAAATATTTGCGACTGGAACTGGACGGCTATTAGAACAATAGGAGAATTGGTTCATAGTGGAAGAAGCCTACAATAAAACGAGTATAAAGTGATCACCTAACATCCAGTAGTGGATTGGCAGTAGAAGAAGAAGAATGGTTTTTCAATTGAGTTCAACCATTTTGAGACATAATTATGATTTCTTGGAATATGGTTAAATATCTCATTCCTCACTAATATTAAGCAATAAGGTATTATGTCTCATTGAATGAAATAAAAAAAGTAAATACAATGATTTTGAATTCAATTTTAGAATCCCTCATAATTCAGAATCTCACATTCATGCATATATGTATATATTAAATACCTACTTTGACTGAGAATTAAACTCGGGTTCCTCGACTGAAAAGTTCACACTCAACCAATCGCATTCCGCCCTATATAAATCTTCGCATCTTTGTTTTCTCCATGTATACAATTATACCTTAAATATAATACCGTTAAAATGTATTTACATAATATATTATGTAAATTAGATTTTCCAAATGAAATATTATTATGTTATTTTACGAACATTGAAAAAATATAATCTCAACATTAAATTACATCCAAAAAAATTTTCTCATAATTTTACAAAAATAATATCATCTGCTGTCATTCTGCCATAATATGTTGATTGAAATACTTATACACATATATTATAAATTATAATCAATATATGTATAACATTTTTCAGCTTTCAAAATTTCATGGTTATAATTATTAAAAATTTCCAAAAAACAAACTGAAGGAATTGTAATCCAATTCAATTGGTCTTTTTACGAATCCAACATAAATAAGGATAAGAAGTAGGTAGGTAATAAAGAAGCAAAATTACAACAACTTTTTTTTTCATGATAATATAATCATTATCCCTATCTAAATACCTTTCTATCAATCTATATATATATTCATTCATCTCAATTAATGTTAAGAAATACACTTGAAAATTTATCATAATCCACAATAACGTGATTTTGTTGTCTTCTAAAAATATCATTAAGGCAGTTCTGATTTATTACATACTTTTAAATGAACTTGCCTGTGTCTATGGCTTTATTTTTCATTCTGTCAGTTAGTGATACATTTATATTAGAAATCTGACCATAAATTTATAAGAATTGTATGGTTCAGTGGTTGGCGAAGTGGCTTTGGATGTAAAAGATCTGAGTTCGATCCTCGTCGAAAGGAAAAAAAAATTTTTTTTAATTTCAACAGAAATAATAAAAAAAATTATAAAAAAATTAATTTATTTGGATAGTTTCTTTAAAAATTTGTAACTTTTAAAACTAAAATATTTCACTTTGATAATGTAAAACCATAGAGTTGTGGACAGATTTCTATTATTAAGAAATCATAGTGATACAGACTGAAAAATAAATTTCTCATATAATACTTAAAAGTTTTCAAACATTAAAAGAACTGTTTCTTATACCAGCAATTTACTCTTATATTAAAACAGTAACAAACTCCCAAGATCTACCTTCAATTTTTTATTTTCTACATTTTAGGGGGCTAGTACTACTTTAATAAAAGTATATATTGAATAAAATATTTTTTTTTATTTTATTTTTTTGTTAGAATGATTTTATCCAAAATATATGAAAAAACAAGTAATGAAAAAAATCAAAGTTTTTTAAAAAAGTACAATTTCCAATATCCGAATTCCAAAAAAAAAAAAAATATTCTGTAATAAGTTTAGCTTTGAAACTTTTCTTAAAAATCTAGATGCACTTGTTGCAAGTTTCAAGGAGGCCCTTAATAATTGAGAAAAACTGTTAACCCATTATTAAATATAATTTTGAAGCTTCAATTTTTTGATATTAATTCCAACAAAAATGTGACAGGTAATGGACAGGTGACGCCCTATGCCCCACCAGGGGTTCTAGGATCCAGTAAGTAAGTAAGTAATGGACAGGTATTAAATTTTCATGTGATTTTTGAACCCTTAAAACTCCTAAACAGCGGATAACACAAAAATATTTTCTTAAAAGACTACTTATTTCCATGCATGTAACTAACTCTAAATCGGAAGACATAAAGGGTTAAAAATTATGTGTCACATAGCGGTAAATAAAAACACCATATAGCAAGCTTATGAAAGCAGCTTGGTATATAACTATCCCTAGTTAATATTTCATTGCTTTATTTCAAACAGTGTAAAAGTTTTGTAAACATTCGGAAAAAGACGGATTGAAATATAAAAAAAAGTAAGTGTTCAAAAATTTTTTGAAAATGTGCTAAAAATTTCTGATTTTATTATTTTTATATGTACCTTAAAGTCTTAAAGCAAATACTTACTTTCTACAGGTATTGAAGGTACTATAAAGTAGAATATATATATTTATATAGCATTCATATTGCAAAATCCAATTGTACAGTAGCATCAAATTCCTTTTTTTTCAATATTTCTTTTATTGTTGTTGTTCTTTTCATAATTTTTTAAATCAACAATCAGATCAGATCTCTTAAGCTTCAGTTTTATTTTTATTTCAGATCAAAGATCGAAGTTATATATTGTTCCATTTATACTCATTACTGCTGCTGGTTGTTTTCATTTAAAACTTCTTAAGTTTTCCAAAAAATAAAAAATAAAAAAAAAAAAAACCAAAAATTTGTTTTCGGAATAAAAAATAAAAAACCAAAAAAAAATTATATTCGAATAAGAATAAAATGTGGCGGAATGAGAGGATCAAACTTAGTAAGTTAGTATAAGTAAGTAAGTATAAGTAAAAGGTTTAAACAATTGTCGTAAAGAAAAGAGAACGGAAGTCGTAAACAATAGCTCACAAAAAAAAAAACAAGAATTGATAATCTTAACTATATCAATGATGATCATATCAATGTTAAATATTGATTTTGATTGATATTTATGTATTATTAATATTTGTATTTAGAAAGTAGATATTGTTCTTGAGAAATGTATCTGAAGATTTAATATAAAATTTTACAAAGGATAATACTTTTCAAAAGGATTCACATTCAAAAAGAAAATTTATTTTTTCAATTTATTAATTTCAAAATTATTTACATTATATATTAACATATATTTTTATATTTTAGATATTGTAAGCATTCTTATAAAGTTAAAGGGAGCGTAAGACGAATGAGCATATGGCATTCATAATGTGTCTAATATTATGTAGATTTAAATTTATATTTTTGAATTTTAATTAAAAAATTTTATATTAAAATTTGTTAATTGAAAGAAAATATTCAATTTTTGAGTTGCGGAGGTATGACTATATAGAAATCTTCAGATTGTTACATTATTAAAAAATTTCAATATTCATAATTTTGTATAAAATATGCATCACTTATATACAAACACATCTTTAGTCATCAATTAACTACAAATCGCATCAAATTTTTAAAATAAAAATAAAATAAAAAAAAAACAAGTAAAGAAACAGTAAGTCGATGCAACCTAACCTAAAGCTAATTTAGAAATACTTTACATTTTTTTGGTTCAAATTAAATGAGAAGACCATATGCCATTTTAAAACCATAGAAGCTTTTATTAGTTTGATCGTAAGACATAGTTAACAAAATTAACTTAATAATACTAAAAACATTTTCTAATTATTTTACCTATTCAAAAATATTAAGATTTCTTACTAATTTATCTATTCAAAAATAATAAAAAAGAAAAGAATTTGAAATAAATGTATTTTATTAAATGCAATTACAGATTTAAAACTTTTTATACAAAGTTTTACACACATACAACAATTACTTCTCTTCAGGATTATTAATTTTAGCTGTACTGCATTTACTGTTGAATGATTTAATACACTTGATTAATTAATTCAATTTTAAATAATTTTTAAATTTATTCTCTTAATTTATTTATTTTTTTAATGTTATACATAATTCAATTTTAAATATTTTAATTCTTTTAATTTGAAAAATTTTGGTTTGATTTAATTTATAAGTTTATAGGATTCCTATTTAGTTTTCCTTGAAATATGACGTGATCCAGGTTACAGGTATGGAAATGTTTAATTTCAATTGGAAATATTGGGATTAGAATTGGTTATTATTATAAATTTATGATAAGGAATTTTGAGCACTTCTGTTATAAATAAGTATTACAATCATAATTATCTGTGTCACTAATTTTCATTAAACTCAAAGTTATTCAAAAGAAATATTAAGGTTTATATAATTTGATAGTTTTTAATGTAAACTTTTTTAACTATCAATCATATCATTAAATTTATACAATTTAAATTCTGCGCGTTTAAGATTATGTGAAATAGGAGATTTAAAGGTATGAAATAAAAAAATATGAATGAAATAAAATTGGTCATTCATTATTAGATATATTATTTTATAACATTTTAGTAGAATGAAAAATTTTTTGATAAGTATGACCATTAGATGCTTTGATGATCTAGTGGGCAAGCACATGACATAGTATTCGAGCTGGAAACCAGAAAAGATTATGAACCAAAATGATTACAATAAATGCTATTAAAGCAATAGATTATAACGGAATATCCTATACTTATCTGTAACCTAATACGAGCGTTCAGTGTTTCACTAATAACTAAAGGCAAAATAATTTATATTTAAAATGAATTAAAAAAATAGTTTAAAAATGAAATTAATTAACCATAAAAATGGTCATTACCACATATTTAATTTTTACCTTAATTTATCCTTCCATGTTACACTGCTAAGCGCCCAAATTGTTTGGCTTCTTGATCAAACATATACATATATATATATAAATACATAAAAGTTTCATCTAGTAAACTAAAATTACATTCATAACAAATATAAAAAAAAAAAAAAAAAAAAAACCGAAATATAAAGTGAAGAAATCTTGTCTTAAAGATCATCTCTCAATTTCGTCCAAAAACTTCATTGCAGAACTGTGATTTCTTCTTCCTTTTCAGTTTTTTTACCATCATCATTATTATTATTATGGTACCATCTGTCTCAATTTACATTTAATTTTTTTTTATTGTTGTTTTTTTTTTTAATTCACTTTGAATGCGTTTTTTTTTTTGGACGGAATCAAATTTCATTCTTAGTAAAATTTTTTTGGAGCCAAAAAATATTTTCAAAAAAAAATTTTGTTTTTTCACTATTGCATGGACTTTCAAAATAAATTTTATATGTGTTCTTTATTATTTTTGGATAATCATTTTTTACCTAAGATCTTGGATGAATGAACAATAAAACAAAATAAAAAAAAAATTCGAATAACCGAAGCAAACGAGTCATTTGGTGTTGTTTACCAAAAAAAAATAAAAACAGAATTAAATCAATGGAAGGATACACGGAGTTATTAACAAAATATGTACCAACAGTACCAACAGTACATTTGCGCATGGTATGGAAATAAAATAAAACTGATTTTAATTTTTGGCTCTTTAAAATTTTGAAAATGTTCAGTGGTAAGAATTTACCTGTATATAGATTATTTTTCATATTAAATATAAATAACTATGGCGTGAAATAAAGTGGCATGCAATAAAGGCATAATAACCCTTTTTAGGTTTATAATGAAAAAGAAAGACTTACGTCAAATGGTATACTAAATTTGTTATTATGTTTCTGACGCAGTACGGGAGGGGGAGGGAAGAGGAATATTGAGAAGGAGGATTGAATCAGAATTAAAAAGTAAATTAATAAAGCTTTATGTGTCGGGCCGTTCGTCCGTATGATAACTAAAAAACTACAAGAGCTTGGATTGTGAAAATTTAACAAATTCGCTTTTAATATAAGAATCAACGGTTTCGGGTAATTTCCATATGTAACTTCTTCTTTTATATGAACATTTCTGTATATTTAATAAAGCTAGATGTCTAAAATTTTTTAAAAAGTTGTTGATTTTTATGACCAAAGTTTGTGCAAAACTTACTTAGTCTAGCGCAGTGGATTCGAGTATTTGCCATACAACTTCAATATTAAATTGAATATTACTCCCTTACCCTAACAAAGCTGGGTATTTAAAATTTTGACCAAACTAATTTTTAAATAACCATAGCCGAAAAAAAGTCTGAAATAACATTTTAAATATATAAAAAATTTAACGAAGACAAGTTTTTTATACCTAATCCCTGGCTAGCATGATTAAAATTTTAATTGCAGATATAGAATACTTTAAAAAGGAATGTACCCAGTTGTTGAATTCAACACTAAAATCCTTTTAATATGTATTTATCTCAAACATATTTCAAACACAACAGCTTTTAACATAATGGACGCTTAGAGCTCAAATGACTTCAATTTACTTTTGTTTAAGAATTATAGTCATAGAACTAAGCCAATATTTAGGTGAGGTGTTAGTAGATAGTATTCAGTTGGAAAAACAAAATAACAAATTAATGTTAACGCTTTGTTGCACTTGCAGCCTTGAAACTTATCAAGATGAATGCGTTCATTCTGATAAAGAAAGAACTCAGAACACAGACAACTGCGAAACCGGATTATTTACGGAAATAATGGACAAATTTCTTAGAACTAAACAGGAAGCTTCGGAATGGCCTAAAGATTGCAACAAAGAAGAATTAAAACAAAATTATTTGAAACAATTTTTCCAACAAGAAAAATCCTGTTTCAATCTCATTTTCCAAAAACCCTGGAAAAAGATTATACAGTAAACTTATATTGAACTCTTTTTGGGGAAAAATTTGGTCAACGGGAAAACCAGACAAAAACAGAAATAATAAAAAGTCCAGCTGTAGTCTCTTCTGTTTCTCGATGCGGCAATATTTGTCATTTAAAATCAAACTAAAACTGTCAAGATTTTATTTCGTATGGCCTTATTTCATTGCCCCATAAATACCTATAGTGTAACTTGTACCAGTATTGAGTATTATATATACATATATTTTGGTTATAGTGCGTATGGGACATGGGTAGGAGTTTAATGAGATGAGAATAATAAAATCAAAGTAAGTATATAGTAATGTAAGGAAGCCAGAAATTAAGATTAAATCTTTTTTGCAAGGCTGCTGTTATTTTATGTTTATGTAATATATATATATATATAATATAAGTCTTTATATGTGTGAGTGTGATTAATCATTATATACTCTTTACAAGAAAATGAATTTTTTTCCCATGGATTTGATAATTTTCCTTTAATTTTGTTGTTGTTGTTTTTGTTGATTTAAGGGAGGATAGGAGTAGGAGGATAAAATGTTGAATGGATAAGATTATTACAAAAAACTTTATTTTTAAAAGGAAGTTGACAAATTTTTTCTTCAAGTTTTTTTTAATTCTTTTGTAGAGTTACGCACATTTTAAACAAAAGAATCAAGGTTTTTATTGTTTAAAATAAATTTTTTTTTTCTTAAAATTGAGATTTATTAAAAGAAGTGTGAAAATTTGTTTAAAGTTCTTTCAAAAAATTTTTATCCAAATAACCGGGGGGTTTTTTTTTATTTTTCAAAGAAACTTTCATTTGCATATTGCATAAACATTTTTGAATATACTGTTATAACTGTACGTACTTGTAAGTAGTAAATCTTTTTATTGCTTAAGGATTTAATGGTAGTAGATTAGGTTATGCTTATTTTGAGTTTCTTGAATTGTGGACCATCCCTTCCATGATTTATGATCAATTAATCATAGTAGAACAATAGAAGCTTGCTTCGCAATGTACCATATTTTTAATATTTAGCATCCAATTAATGATTATCATCAATATAGAGAAACTTTAGGCATTAGAATTTGGCTTTCTGGAAAACTTTGTTTGTTCCCTTTTTAACTTGTAATAACCCTTTCCTTTTAACTTGTAACAACTCTTCTATCCTCCTTAATTTTCTTTTATATGCATAAGTATTTAATTTAAGCTTTCCTATATGTGCAATATTTCAATAATAAAATGTTTAATTTTTCACATGGAATCGACTCCTGAAGCTAATTTTATATAGAAAATAAATTTATTATATACCTGAAATATTTTAAATTTTTTCGAAAATGGTTAATATAGTTAAAGAATGAAGCAAAAACTAAAAAGGTATAGAAATCATGTACATAACGGTATTTCCTGTTTCTAATTTTATTTGAGACATCCATATTGAAAGATCCTAGTTTTTTAATTAAACTATACCAGCTACATCAAAAACATCAAATTAAAAATTTTTTAAATTAATTGTGTAAAATTTTCAATTTAAAACGAAGGTGAATAGCTTCGGCTTTACTTTGTTATTTCGCATTTTCCTATAAGTGAGTGGGCAAATTAGATAAATTTACATATCTGACCAATCGCATAGTTGTAAAGATGCCGCCTTTCATTGTGGAAGGTTTCGGGTTCAAACCCTGGTCAGATTATATCTAATAAAACAATATCGTAAAATTCTATAATTATATCGTAATAGTTTATATCGTAATTTAAAATAAGATTTAATAAAAATATATAAATAACAACTCTTGTGTAAAATAATAGATAGCGCACAAAATTAACATTTGTGTATTTATAATCTTATATAGAATAGCTACAGCCGAGTAATCAACAGCTTAGTGAATCTAACGATTAAAAAAACTGAAGCGTATAGTTTAATCTTTGATAAATATAATTCCATAATTTTATATAATTCATATTAAATGATTCTCTAAATATTCAAAATTAAATGACTTATCAAAAAAACAAAAACAAACAACGAAAACTCCTAAAAGTAGGCCAGCATACTTATAATTAATAATTTTTATTGCCATTTAATAATAATCATTTCCAATTATCATTTATTAAATGTACAAATTTATAATCAAATTATAATTAAATGATCAATACAATATAATAATTCTATTTAATTTCTTGAACATTTTTAATAATTTCTTTCTCAAAATTTTCCCAAACCCAAAGTCTTTACAAAAGACTTTACAAAAGTCTTTACCAAATTCTATACTAATTTGAATATAAGTAAAAAAACGCTCGTAAAAATATATAATATATGTAATTTGTATAATAATAATTTAACATTTAAACAAATTTAAAAATTTTCAGTTTAAATTATACTTTAACAACATCCGTATATACCTACAAAGAATAAATATTTCTCATTTTCCTACTGTGAGCATATATCATTATACTGAATCTTCAAATAGAATCATTAGAACCTTCAGATGTTTATTTTATTTTCTTCAAATTTCTTCAGATTTCTTTAATTTTTTTTTTTCTTATTTTGTTAAATAGCAACTTGTTGTACATTAAAAGTTAAACAGGTTGAAAGAACATTATTTCAATTAACCTAAAAATCATCAATGAAACTTCTTTTAAATGGTTAAAGATTGCAGTATTAAATTTTATATAGATATTTGTATAGCGGCCCATCACTAACTATAGACCTTTAGTAATAAAAAGTAGAAGACTAAAATATTATGAAAAAAAAATTTAAATATCTTCAGTACTTTATGCTTTTCATCTGCCTATTTTTCGTCAATTTAAATGAATTCTGAACAGATAATCGAAATAAAATAAAAAAATTTGGATACTTTAAATATTTCAAAATGTAAGATAGTGTATCGATCTTTTACGTAATAAGATCAAACTTTCAAATTCAAGAAAAGATTGAACGCTAATAGATTAAAAAAAAAGAATACTAAAAATAAGTTTGAGAGAAATAGCAATGATTTAATTTAGGTATTTATATGTGGAATTTGTGATAGATCATCTTAAGATCATTAGAGTCTTTTGTCTCGTTGGTTCAACTCAATGGAGTCGATATCTATCTATATGAAATTTGAAAATTAAAATTTATCTACTTATGGATCATGTTTAGATCATTAGAGTCTTTTCTCTAGTTGGTTCAACTTTAATTAGTCTATATATCTATGAAATTTTAAAATTAAATTTTATCTATATAGATAATTTTTTGATCATAAGAGTCTTTTACCTGGTTGGTTCAACTCTAAGGAATCGATATCACTTGTATTTTTCGGAACGAGAAATCTTTTTCTCCTCATTATTTGTTTTCACTCAGATCATTCGAGTTTTATTAATTCATAATTTTTTAATAGTTGGATTTTACTCTAAGAAGCCGATGACTTCACTCAAACTATTATAGTTTGACTATTCCATAGTTTTTTCTGGTGGGTTCAACTTTGTTAAGATTCATCTAATGGCACTTGTAGTTTCCGGGCGATAAATATTTTTCTTTTAATTATTTGTCAGATCATTCAAGTAAAAAATCATTAATATCATATTAAATAAATCCTATTTAAGAGCCGATGACTTCACTCAAACTTTTAGGTTTTTTGTTTTTTTTTTACGAGAGGAGTGGAAAGCTTCAAAAGTCACCAAATCAAACTGTGCATAAGTCCTATAAGTAATGTGCTATTTTAACACATCCCTTCCACCATTTTTGAACAAAACTTTAGGATGAAACTTATAATACAAACGTACAATTTGGTTTCGAGGATAGGGATGTGAATGATAAGAATTTTTTGAAAATTTAGAAAATATAAAATTATATGATTTGAAAATGACATTTGAATTTTGATGAGAAGATTGATTAAAGTTCGTTCCAACTGATTATAATATTTATTAACTTTGTTATTACTGATCTAGTAAAAATTTCTAAAAGAGTTTTAAAGATTGTTTCAAGAAAGCAAAATCAAAAAAAAATTGTTGAAATTTCAATCTAAGATTAGAACTGTTAAAATAACATTTACCATTCTTTGCCTGAAAGAAAACTATTGATTTCTTTTTTTTCGTATAGAATAGAAATGCACAAATTACTACATATGTATTCAGATTTATAATTTTAAACAGGGGTCCGGAACGAAATCAAAATAAAAATTAAAAATTTCGGCACGATAATTATTTCGGAACAAAACAAATATTGCTCCGATTTAAAGTATCATTCCGGAACTTTATCTGATTTAAGATTTTATTCTATTCTTTTTAAAACTTTAATCACAAAAACCGAAAAAAATTAAGTTCCACTGAAAATAAAATTCGTTACACCTTACTATTTCTAAAAAACAATTTAAAAAAATTAAAATTCGCACGGGTCTTGGGACCATTAGTTAGACCCGCATAATTTAAAAAAAGTGATCACAGAATTTTTAATAGAACCTAAATATAGCATTAAAAATTGATAAAGTTCAACTGTTAATCCCGCTCCAACAAATAGCCCCGCCCGATGCTTCTTTTCGAGACTTTTCGAAATTATTTTCGCCTTTTTAGTG
Organism: Dolichopus griseipennis; assembly: GCA_963082915.1. Taxonomy (NCBI): domain Eukaryota; kingdom Metazoa; phylum Arthropoda; class Insecta; order Diptera; family Dolichopodidae; genus Dolichopus; species Dolichopus griseipennis. The sequence continues at coordinate 27,180,308 of OY720442.1, read as the reverse complement.
TCTACTACAGAATTGGGAACATGGTTTTTTAATTAAGTCGGTATCCGACTTCCGAATCCCAATTTTGCTCCAATATCGTTTTGTTCCGGACCCCTGACTTTCAAACCAAATCAAAGTGAATTTGAAGTGAAATTTTTCACAAAGGAATACTGTTAAGTTAACAAAACAAAAACCCACGTTACCATCAATATAAAATCAATTTTAAATTAACCTATATGTTATATATAATATATATATATATTTCAACAGAGTATTGAACTAACATATTTTGTGGGTTGAGTAATAAAAATTAACATTTTTCTCCTCAGATTTGTAATTCTCAAGCGATTGCTTAAGAATTTGGTTTTCAATACAAAACAAGAACATTACCGGATTACATATCTGTATATACATATATACATAAAAGTGGTACATATAATACATGGAAAATTCCAGTTCGTTATGGTTCTTACAATTGTAAAAGATTAAAATTGTAAAAAAACTTGAAAATACAATTTCTTGCCACATTACATATTCTTCTTCCGCCCAAAAGAAAATCTAAATAAACATTTTCAATATAAGAAAATGTGCATTTTAAGATGCAATTATTACGTGTTTATTACGAGATATATTTCTCTTAGTTCAATTTTAAATATAAAGTTTATTTGTGTTATACAGTTTTAGTGTTAAAGATTTATTTGAATTTAATTGAAATTGAATTTTTTTAAAAAACTGGTCCATGATTTTCAATAGAATCAAAATATAGTTACACATTGGATTAATTTTATATATTTATATAAGTTCATTGAAAGAATTGTTCTTTTTTTGAAATCTAATTTGTCGTCATAACAAAAACATTTCAAATAATGCAAATTAAAGTGCAATATGTGCTATGGTTACAAAAGCGTGACAGGGGGTTTTTCACAACTTATTCCCAAAATTGACGATTCCCAAAACAACTTTTTCCAAAATTAAGGACTTTTTTGATTCTTTGTTTTGGGGATTTTTGTCGTACAACCGAACACGAAGCAGTACATATCCACCCTTATTTCTATTCGTCTATTCGTTTATTCTGATCGTCTTGACTGTTTTAATGTAAATTGCTTTAACCTTATCAGTTGGAGGGAGTTTAAAAGGGTAGAGACAAAAAATAACAATATAAAACTCACATTCAACACCTTCTAATTAGAGTTAGAAAATTTTATAGTAGCTATTGGAGAAGGTAAGTCTGGTGTGAGCAGTATCTGAAATTTTAGCATCAGTAACGTATATTGAGTAATTCTACCTTCCATTCCAGAAGTCCGGACTGGAATTCCATGTTAAAGTTAAAAAATTTATCTGATCTTCAATTTGATTTGGCTACCATTCGCTATTGGGTTTAATTAATTAATGGCATTAACAATAAATGATAATTCTATATTATTTAAAAAACGATTTCAAATATAATACAAACAAATAATTTAATTGAATAATATAACTGACAGATATATAACTATCATATTTCAGTAAATAAGAATTGGATTTGAATCTATTGATTTTTAAAACGTTTCCACATGTTATAAGGTCATACGTTACTGTTATAAGGTCTAGTACTATTTTATATATTAAGTGTATGTGGAATTCATTAAGATCAATTCTAATTCCAAGAATACTCGTATAACATGTCCAGTAGCTTTCCTTCTGTTATCACATGTACCTATGGTACATACAAGCATTTTAGGCCAAAAGTTGGATTGTTAGCATGTAAATTAAAAAGTCCCAATTTCATAAAAGTTTTTCCAAACTACAAAACTACTGTTTCTTTTAAAAGAACATTGCCTTATCCACCCTGGAACATATTTTACAAAATATTCAAAAGGAATTTGAAACAACATATAAGTATCATACCAAATGTAACATTAATATTGATATGTGAAAATCAACAAGCGACACAGTTGTAATTGAAAAAAAAAAAAAATGGTAATAAAAGAAAAATTGAAAACAAATAAAAAATTAATAAAAAAAAAAAACAATTTGTGCTACTTTTTATGCGTGAAAATTCTTTGAAACATTGTGTAATGTTTGAAAACAATTTCAATCGTTATTCTGCCTTACAACCACCAAAGTATATTTCATTGTACAAAATTATTAAAAAAAAAGAAAGATTCATTTAAAGAAGTTGTACTCTCTTTTCAGGAGTATATACGTGACATGTATATATAATACATAATAAGTGCACAATATATAATGTACTATATATTATACTATAGTTACTTTTTTCAATCATGACAACGTAAAGTTAAAAGAAAAATCTTGGTCTTAAATGACCACAAATTGCAAAAAGTTAAAAAAAATAAAAACAGTAAGATCACATTATATAAAACAACAGATTATATTAACTTAATATAGTTTGGGGTAGAACCTTTATAATTATGAAAATTTTTTGTTAAATATATTAATACTTATTTTTTTAAGGGCCTCGATGGTGTAGTGGATAAGAGTTTGCTGAAGAAATGTAACTGCGGGTTCGATTCTCGAACAGGACGGATATAAAATATTTAATTGAAAAAAAAGTAATTTAAAAAGCAATTCTTCTTTACAAGATCCCCTTAATGACCGAATACAATTTTTATATAAAATATACAACATCAACCAAATTAATAATATTATTTATAAATTAATATAAACTATTGAAAGTTAGATGTGCAACGGATATCATGGCCTATATGTTAGAATGGGTAATTGCTGGGTGACCTAGTGGTTAAAGTGCCGATCTTTCATGCGAAAGGCAAGGGTTCGAATCACAGTGAAAGTGAAGAATTTTTCTGGTTTTTGAATCGACTCAGCTACCATTCGCCGTTGGGTTCAAATTAATGGCTTAATCAATAATTAATAATTATATATCTTTAATAAAAAATACATTAATATAACAATATAAACAAATACAAAATGTAAACAAATAATTTAATTGAATATTATAACTCACAGAAAGAATATCACGTAGCTCAAATACAAAATATTACAATATAAACAAAAATAGAATTGTATCTATTAAAACTTTAAGACGTTTCTACATGTTATAAGGCGTAGTACTATCACATGTTTAAATTGTGTATGGAATTCATTAAGATAAATTCTAATAACACGAATATAATGTGACCCCCTGTTCCAACACGTACCTGTGGTATAGACCGGCTTATTAGCCAAAAAGCTAAACAGTTAGCACTGAAAAAAAAAAAATAAAAAAAATATTTATTTGTTTTACTAATTTAGCAATTTTTTATTTACTTGGGAAGTGTTGACACCCCTAAATTAGGTTTGTAAATACAATTTTCTTTTCAAAAAGTATGTTCCTATTCGAAAGTATTCCAATATATTAAGATTCCACTGTATTATGTATTTCATATTTAATAATATTTCGTGGTGGTCATTTAATATTTCTTTTGCAAAGTCACCAATTTAACAACAGTGTATAAATCTATTAACGGAAAATAAAACAGAGAATAATATAATATACAACATATCATAATATATATATGTACCTTAGAATATAAATATATATATATATATATATATATGTACCTTAGAGCGTAAAAATTTTATTACCTCATTTTTAATTGATTTAGATAGAAAAGGGGAGGTGGTGCAATTTTTTTTTTTTTTATTATTATTTCAAATTGAAAGTATAGATGTATATATATACGGTTAATGTTGATTAGTTTATGTGTTCGGTTCGCGGTTTTTTTTTTGTTGTTGTTTATTTTCTTTTAAGAGTTCATAAATAAATATATATAATATATAATTGATATCTTTACTTTATGTAAGACTACTAAATAAATTAAAATTGTAAGAAAAATAAAAACAAAAACAAATATAAGAAAAAAATCTTAAAAAAAAGGCTTAAGGAAGGTACTGGTATATAATAAAAAAAATACCTAAAGGCCAAGGCTTCTAATTCTTAAATACAAAAAAAAAAATACAAAATTAAACTTAAAATAAAGTTAATAGTATTTAATTTGTTTTATTATTATTATTGTTTTATTTATTTTTTATTTCTATTACTATTATTAACTTTTAGAACAGAGTTAAAAGATTGAAGATCGGTCAAAAATGTTTCTAATGAAAATTATATTTTATTATTAATCTAAATGGTGAAAATATCTAATAGATAAATGATATCTATAAGATTAAAAAAAAAAAAAAAATTTATAATATGTATACTTGAAGTAAAATATAGTACAACTTGCAAACTTAAAAATTGAAAAAATTATAAAAGAAAAAAGAAAAACAAGATTAATCGTTATGAAATGGTTTAATTTTTCAAATATTCCGTCTTTATTCTCTCGGGATAGAAAATAAATATTATTATTACTTATTATATAAGTTTATATAGCTGTATATAGATAAAATAATTATATATATATAAACAAACTGTGTTGATTTAGTTCCTATATTTGTAATTTGTAACAAAGTATATTTATCTGCTTCAAGTGCACAGAATAATTATTTACGCACATTTGTAACCGCTGTTTTGTTTTTTTTATTTTAAAAAATATCAGAAGAAGCTGTTAATGCAGTTTTGTTTTTTGTTTTTGTAATTGACGTTTTGCAATTGACAGTAGATTTTTTATGTATTGACATAAAATGTATGGTATAAAAATTTTTAATGCAGTACTTTAGGGATTAATTTTGTTTTTTTTTTTGATATAAAATGTTAATAAATTGATGTTCAGAGTGTAGGTACATAACATTTGACACTTTGTATATTTGAGGTGCATTTTTAAAATGTCAAAGATAAAAATTGAAATTATTTATGTATGTTTGAAGATTAATCAAAAAGTTCAATCAAAAAATATACATATGTATGAGATAATAAAAATGATTTTAAAATAATAAAAATATTTTTTAATTAGATTTATATTTGATTACATTATATACTTATTCCTTTCTTTGGAATTTGAGAATTGCTTAATTATTAGAACATTAATTTTAGCAAATGTTCTAATTTTTTGCCTCATTTTGCAAGGTTGGGTAAGCGATTTTGCATCTACAATTCTTTTTTTCGAAGTAATTTGAACATTTTCGTGGAACGACCATATATTTTTTGTTGCAAAAGTGGCCGCGAAATGTCCTGGATTCTTAAGCAGGAGTAGGAGACACTTTACATCTCCAAATCTACTTCAAATTTATAAAACCTATATTCAGACGAGACTTGGTTATAGTTCTTACATACTTGATGGAGCACCCAGCATCGATCTCTAATATGTGGATAAGATACAAAAAAGATCTGTTCGTATTATCAATGATAACAACGGTGGATTAATAGTTCAGGTACATTAGTCTATAACACTCTGTTGGAACCGAGTTTGTTCCTTTTCACGCTTAACTGCTGCTTTTAATTTTGTTCGTTACTGGTCTTCCTGATATTATCTACATCACTTTTTACCTGCCAGTTTAAGTCGAGCGTTTGATTTATCTATTCCGGATTTTTTTCCTTCATTCAGTGAAATATATTGTTTCTTACCTTAAATTAGTTTGTTTCTATTTCTTTGAGACCTTCGTTTTTTTTGTATCGGTGGAACTTATTTTCAAAAATTTGTAACTTGTTGTTTAAATGTTTTTGAGTTGTCAAGCTTCTCGCCGTAAAGAAGAATTTCACGACTGTTTCATATTTTTTTTTGATTCTGTGCTTTTGTTTAGCTGTTATCATCTACAGATCGCCCTTAGATTACCTAATGTCATTCTAGTACATTTGATGCGTTTCTCAATATCTTCTTCAGCTTCTCATTAATTTGCCAGATCTCCTATGTTTTAGTTCTTTATTGCTAATTGGTAATTAGTTTAGGATGTTAGAATAAATTGATAAATTGGTTGTCTATGAATGCATATCTGAAAATTCTTAATTGATAAAAAAATAATATTGAATTGATTATGAAACTAGCGCCATTGACTTTTAAAAATTAATTGCCATTAATTTTAAATCAAAAAGACAAAAATGGTTAATTCATGTTTGAATTAAGATACTGCATTTCAAATTTAAAAATTTTATCTGGACCTTTAAGTTTACACGTCAGTATATATCATTATTTCATTAAATAAAAGTTTAAAATAACTAAGAATAAATTTTGAAATTGAACAAATTACAAACACTTAGCATGTTTTCGAAGTAATTTTTTTTTTGATGATATCAAGTAATTAAAAAAAGAATCGCACCTTGTTTTTCCAAAACTTCATTAGAGTTTTTCTTGTATTTATTACATTAATATAAAATATTTTCAATGAATAAATTATATTATTAGATATTTTACTACTTTCACCAATTTGATCTTAATGGTTTTTTTTTCTAGTTGTTTTTTTTTTTTTTTAATTTTATTTTTAATTTTTCTTTTTATTCTGAATAAATTTATTATAGAAAATTTTTTGAGATCATTTTCTTTAGCACTTAAATGGGTGCTACAAACTAACCCCCAATTTATTAACTCCCAGGAAAAAAATAAACAAAATGACCTTTTTTTGTCCAACGTCCAACTGCCGGACGATTTTATCAAATATTCCTTTCTTTGAAAAAGAAAAGTCAGCAACCGAAGATACTACATTTAATTGTAGGAACGTGTAATAAAAGCTCGGAATTCGAACGTTAAATTGACTTTATTTCATTGCCGAAATTTAAGAATTTTTTTTGAAGAATTTATTTCTAAGATTAACTTGTTAGAAAGTTCACGGATTTTTAAAATTGGTGAAATAATACCATGTTTTCGGGTTCTGGAAGGAATGACCCCATTTCATAAAAATTGACAATCCGACAATCTTCTGTTGAAAAGTTATAAAAACTACAATTTAATCAAAGTTTAGAGTAATTAAAGGTTTTGTAAAAAAAAAAATTGTCAGACAATTGTGAAAATTTTGTCTAAATGTCACCTGTCAATATTTATTAAATGGGGCTCTGGGGACATTCCTTCCAGAACCCGAACCCATTGTACTATTTCACCAATTTTGAATTTCCGTCTTTATTTTATCATGTGGAACCTATCGTTTAAATTTTTACCACATTTAAAAGATAGGTATTTTAATTACTTTTTTAAAATATTGAACAATATTAAAGACTTGGGGTCTAGTTTGCAGCGCCAGTTAAATGTTAGTAGGTAACATTTTTGAAAGTTTTAAAATGAAATAAAATTCAATTTGTTTAATTTTTTTTTTTAATAGTTTTTAAAAACAATTCAAACCAATTACTATGTACATTTCGTCTTTCATTTAAAAAAAAAAACGCATCATGAAAAACCTTTTAATAGTTTTTTTTTTTTATTTTAAACCAAATTTAAAGGCAATGTGTTATAAGAAAAAAAGAAATTTCAAACCTCTTTTACACATACACAATTATTTTTGTTTTTTTTCCTTATTAGCCTTTACACCTTTTTGAACTTTTCAAATATTTCCAAGTTGTTCTAAACTTCTAATACTAAATTTGGGTGTGGTATTTTCTAATAGAGTAAAAATGATATCAAATCAAAAAGAAAAACTAAGTAAGACAACATTTTCATAACATTCATTTAGTTATAACAAGATTATAAGATTATTTGAAAAGTGTCTTAATGGTGCATATGAAAATTTATGTAACTACTCGAATTATAAAATTTATTTGGTTTTTTTTTTTGAGTTTGAATTCGTAAAGTTTATCAATACTTAAATATAGTTCTTCTTCTTCAGTTTTTGTATCCTCTAATCGGAAATTGGCTCACATCTTCTTTTTGCATTTGTTTAATCCAATGTTACCTATAATTTAAAAATGTTTTAAGACATTAAGACACTAAAATTCTTCTGCTGTCTGAACCTCTTCTTTTTTTTAATTTTGTCTAGGTCATTTATTGAACTATTTAGTTATTATTTTTTTATAATTAAAACTTAATCTAACTTATCCTTACTTTTAGAACCTAACCTAATTAAAAACAATTTGTATCAAATACTTAATGCTAATTTTTTTTCTTAGTTTATGTCTGATATTGATATCTCAGATGTTATCCATTTATATCGCCCGGGTTATATTCTATGACTTTGCATGTAGTCCGTCTATTATAGTGATAAAATAGGGGGATATGATTATCGTCTTGAGTATAGGTATTTTTGTCCAGACAGATAAAATGCTCCGGTGCTATAAAGCTTGTGAGCAAGGCCTTTCTAATGTACTCCGTGTTGTGGTAGAATACTATAATAGAAGATATTTACCCGTGTTTTTTGCTCTTTCATAATGATTTCTAATCAATTTTATTATAAGTTTGTATATTCTTATGAATTATGATTTTAGCTTTCTTGTAAAAATTGGAATAATAAAAATTGATTGAAGTAAAAATGCTTGTAGTCGGACTCGGGCTTCCTGTTTATATTGGGACAAATTCTTATACACTTTCTTTCAAATTTTCGTAATGTTTCCATTAAGCTTGTACTAAGAATAAATTAAGCCTCCATTTTTAAATTTTGGCAATAACAAAATTTATTGCATACTTTTAGGCAAATATTTTCTTTTTGGCTAGTTTGTTTAATTTATTTTAAATTCTTAAACACTTTGGAAATTGTGAAGGCTTAAAATTATTATTTTTTGTGAATTTAAGTTTATATACCTGAAAGTTAATGACTACATAATAAAAATAATAATTTAAATATATTTTAATGCAGGTTTAAGCTCCATATAGAAGTTACACTTGATCGTTTTTAAACTTTGCATTAGGATAATATAGTAATCAGTACAAATGCTGCAAATACAGGACTGTTTTCGAACTCTGCATTTGACTAGGACTCGAATGGTTTTTCTATTTACAAATGCTGAAAGAACTGTAAATATTTTTAAAAATTATAAAAGGTATTTCAAAAATTATGTCATACACCATACAGAATAAGTCTATAAAAATCTTTAAGATTATTTACATATTTTAAGAACGGTGATCAAAGTTACCACTCGCAGAAGTTCGGTATTCAAACCGAATTTTCGGTGTTAAAAAAATTTTAATTTGATAGAGATTTGAAATTAAATTCGAGTAAATTTTGAGTATTTAAAAAAAATAGTGGACTCTCATTCCTTTATAGTAAATAAAATTAAAATACATAAAAATTTCAAAATTCTGGTTCTAAATTCTAACTTTGTTTAAAATGTTTGTTTTTCTTTTGTTTTTTTTTTAAATGAAATTCTATTCCAAATAGTTAAAAATTAAAATTCTTTAAATTTTATATTTACAAAAAATAAAAAAAATAAAACAAATGTTGAAATTTTAATAAAAAAGATTTTCTAACACTATATAAGTTTTCTATATCAAAGTAAAAGATACTTTACAGATACTTTAAACGAACGATACAAATATAATGTATCTAAGATGATGATACGTACTACTATTACTATTGTATAGTAGTTATATGATAAATATAATGAAAATCTATCTATATATTTTATAAAAGTCATAAAAGAGTTTATAAAACATGTATTAAACATATTTTGATTTTTTTTTTTTTTTTATTAATATGTAATAAGATTTGCAATTCGTTTTTATTTTTATCCAAAGAAAACCATTTATTTTATTCATTTTTATTTTATATTAATATTTTTATTTCATTAAGGAAATTATAAATTGTAATGCGTTTTTTTTTTGTTTTGTTCTGTTTTTATTTTTTTTTTTAAATTTTGTTTTATTATATTCCGATTTGTATCTTTTCTGCAAAAAAAAAAAAAAACACAGTAACATAAAGAATAAATTCTTTTTAATCTGTTATTGGCAGGAGTTTAAATTGTTGTATGATAGAAGTAGCTATAAAAGTGCGTTAAATATTAAATAAATAAAAGAAAAAGAAACAATTTATTCTATACTAATAGAGTATTAATGATATAAATAGGTAAAGGTGGAATCACATTTGCTGCAGAAAATTGTCAGAATAAAAAACAATTGTGTAGTAATAATAAGGGGTATATGACTTCTTATACTTCGCATGCAAACTCTCTTAACACTTTTCTATGAAAATATTTAAGAGTTCAAAGTGTTTAGCTACACTTAGGCTATACATTAAATAATTCAAAAATTATTCCATAGAAATAGAGTATTAACGATATAAGTCAGATTAAGGTGGAATTACATTTGCTGCAGAATATTGTCAGAATAAAAAACAATTGTTATTCAAGGTATTTTATCAAAGTTTAATATGAATAATAATAATAATAATAATAAGGGCATATGATGCTTAATAAATTGCTTAAGGTTAAAGACTTCCAAATTACGCATGCGAGCCGCCTTAACACTTTTTTACTAACACTATTAATAGAGTATTAATGATATAATTATAAGGCTAAGGTGGAATCACATTTCCTGCAGAATTTTTCAAGTAGTATATAAAACCACTGTTAAACTAGTATTTCATTCAAATATGCAGCATATGACGTTTTATACATTTCTTTCTGAACATTTTTCTGCTTAAAAAAGTTTTCTTTCAAAAGCTGTATGTAAAGTAAAAAAAAGCTGTGTACAGGTATATAAAATATAGGTATATAAAAGTGTATAACATTTTGAAAAACCCATTTATCTAATCTTTAGACTAAATTTTTAATAACGTTTATGCTCATCAGTGTATCTGCGCTACAGTTCAGGATGCTTCAGCTATACATCTTACTTCAATATTCTGTTATCTGTTCTCTGTTATGAGCCATAACTTTGCAACTTGATATTTGTAATGTACTAAACCTTTTTTGACCATTTTTCATCTGTTCATCTTCTTGTGCCTCTCTACCTCCTGTTATGTTTTTATACAACTTGGCTTGAAAAATCCTATATTAAAATCCTGATATAAAAACAACAACAAACCCGTAAACGGTCTTGTATTATTGTATTTCATGTTGTAATATAATTCGCAGAAATAATGCCTAGAAATGTGTTTCATTCTTTATGAATTTTAATCTGTTATATTAATAAAACTAATTCAAATGTTAAAGTATGCTGATTTCAGATTAAAATATTTATTAAGATATTATAATTAAAGAATTAATTTATCTTGAAAATGTTTCAGTTAAAATAACAGATTATAGTTTTCAAATAATTATATTTGGTTTAAGTAGTTTGTTTAATAAGTTGCATAAAAATTGTAAATGAATAAAGTTTAAATTTAAATTTTTTGGTGGCTTGTGACTTTATAGGAAAAATCAAAATACTTTGTTAATAAAATGAGTTTACTTTTCATATTCCATTTCCAAAAAATTAGGCGGGGTTCAGAATTATATACAAAATCATTTCAATAATCTGATTAACGGATGTTTTAGCAGCACTTGTTTTTTCAAATGCTTTGTTGCTAACATATTATATATGAAAATTTTAAGAAGTAATACTTAAGTAGTAAATGTCAATTAATGGTAATTGTATTTTTATATTCAACTACAGTTCAAAAATATTTAGGAGTACAAGAATTTTTAAATTTGGGGTTCAATCAACTTTAACAGGAACTCAGGAACTAATAGATTCAGAAATACACTATCGGGAGGAAAAGCAGATACACTGTTGGTAGGCACAAGCCGCTTTTTACTAATCAAATAATATTTTTTTACAAATTAAAACTTAATTAAATTTCATTACCAAAAACGGTGCAATACAAACTTGTTATTACATGATTTGTATTAGCAATAAGTATAATTGGCCAAATATAGCTCCGGTAAACTAATAAGCTAAATTTCTGAAAGATCTGTAACTGCAAGAGCAACTATTTGAAAAAAAAACCTTGATAATTGTGAAGTTTAAAAGAATATAAATGAATTAAAAACTGAAATACAAAAACATAACATATGGTCACTCTATTTTTAATAAATACGTAAACTGTAAGCAATATTTTGTTAATATTTTAATTTATAGCTTATAAATTATCTATTCAATGATTGTTTTCTAATTGATAATGATGTTTATGCTAAGATTTAATCAGTGAACATTTTTAAAAGACGACATGAATTATAATTTATAATAAACTAATTGTAAGAATATTAACAAAATTATATGTTTAGAATAAATTTAAATACATATTTATATAATATAAATTAAAATTTAAGATTTTTGTGGTGGTTCATGGTGGTTGTGGAATTGCAATTGTTTTAGGTAATAATGAATATAAAAATATGTAAAATTCCTAAAATTGTGATAATTTGCAGAAAGGAAAGGAATTTTTTTAGAAAGGAATTTAATAATAAATATTATATAAATTAATTATTGAGCGTTTGGATGAAATGCATATGAAGTAAATAGAAACCGAGCAGTTTCTTTTAAATTTCACTAAAATTTTTATTTTTAAAAAATACATACACGTATTTCGTCTACGACAGGCAAACTTTTCTTTGCTTTTAATGCATACTTGGATTTCCGGAGTCCTGTGTGTACAAGGAGAACGAACATTGCTATGTCGATTAAGAAGGTGACGCTGATGAAAATATATGTACTTTTCTATATCTAGTGGTCACAAACACCAGACCAAAGTTAGTATACTCCTATGTATAACTTATAAAGTGTAAACACAATGTATTTTAACTTTTCTCAAAATCTTTAAACGCCGATTGTTCATTATCCCGAATCCACTGAAATGCTCCTTAGTACACTTATTTGTATTTTGATACAATGTATTAAATATTACAAGCAGACATTTAGATCTAGATCAATGATCTGATCTATATCCTAAAAAAACATTAGATCCAACTTGAAGCTGTTTTCCACAGATCCGATGGAAAAAAAAGATCTGATCATAAAAATTGTTCTGATCTTTTATAAATCACTTTTTTGATTAATTCATCTTTTTTTTTGATCTAATCTTTTCAGATGAAAATCTTTAAACAAGACCCATTTTAAATTTAATACTACACATTTAAATGACCGAAGCTTTTCACTTGCTTTAGATCAGATCATTTTGATTCGATCAACTAAAGATCAGAAATAGATTGTTAGATCTCAAAAATGATACTTAAAAGTTCACTTGATTTTTGAAAGTGATCTTTTAATCTATGATACAGGTCTAAATGTCTGATTACCAGCCTATATCATTGATTGCCCATATTACAAATTGCCTGTATTTGTAAAACTCTTCTTAAGATTTTTATATATAATATTTTAGCAACAAAGCACTTGAAAAAACAAGTGCTGCTAAAACATCCGCTAATCAGATTATTGAAATGATTTTGTATATAATTCTGTACCCCGCTTAATTTTTTTCATACAGAGTGTGACCTAAGTTGTGACCTAACCCACACAAAAAAAAATCTTTTTTAATCGATCATATATGCTTCCTAGAATCGATGATATTAATATATGCTTTTTCATTATTATTTATAGCAAAAATTATTTTGGCTTTCTATTTCTAAATATTAAAATTTTAAAATGCATTTATTTCCGAATAAACTAAATGTGGGTTAGGCCACTCTGCTTCTGAGCCACTCTGAAATACCGGCAACCTTTTAGTGAAATTGCAATAAATACAGGCAAAATGATACTATACTCTCCCCAATTGCATTAGACGTGTATATTGGTTCGGGAATAAAATAGACATTAGTGTGTTAAAAAATATATGAAAATTAAAACGTATATTGTCGATTTAATCGAAAAATTTACAGATTCAATTTGTTTTCTATCGTTTTAATAGCAACTTTTTTTTGTAAATTTTTTAAGTATGTAGACCGGAAATAACTGCAAGTTCAATGAAACAATATAGTTGAGATTTTGTTTTTTTAAGTTTTTACGAATGTTTCTGCGCAATCGCTACACAATCAATCAAAATGCGTATGCAAAAAAAAAAAACAGAAAACGAGTGAATATCAAAAATCTGTCTTATTGCAGGTGTGTGTGAGTGTATATTTATAATAAATTTTTTTTTGGCTAAAATTTTTTTTGATAACAGGTTGTAAAATTTTACCTTTTTCAATATAAAATACATTTAGAGGACAGGTGGTTTCAATTCAACTCTTTTGTTAAATTTTTTTTGTATTCATTTTGGAAACAACAAAAAATTATATTTTTAATAGTTACAGTTCCAACTTTAGGGTTCTTTTATTTTTTCATTCATTATTATTTTCATTTTGCAATGCTTGTTGCACTTTATTGTGGTTTCCTTCAAAGTTTTCAGTTGACTCTTTATAATTGTATTAATGAATTATAACTGTTTATTGGGGAAAAAAAAACGGGCATTGCCTAATATTACCTATTCAAATGTCCGCGTCAGCCTTAGCAACCATTGTAATAGATTTTACATTCTTAATCCTATTTTGCATAACAACCATCGTTTTAGCCTTGGCAACCATGAAAATTGATTTTTAATGTAATTTTGCATAAAAATCATTCCATTAGCCTTAGCAACCATGGAAATGGATTTGTAGCTAAGCAACCATCAACTTAGTTTTTGGAAATGGCGAGATAATCTTTATCATTATGATATGATTGATTAGTAAAATTTAAGTTGAGACCCGTGCTTTGAGCGTAATTGAGTTTCAAAGTTGAGTTGAGAGTAATCAATTTAATTTAAAAATTTCATTTAACTTTTGTTTGAAGTTATGAACGTTAGAGATAGATTATAATCCGCTTTTTAATGTGCATAACATTAAAAGTTCCAAAAAATGTGCAACAATTGTTTTTTTTTTAATTTTTTTTGTTTTTTTACATATGCTATACATGTGAGTTCCGTTTTTTTATTATGTAGATGTGTATATTTTACATCCTTTTGTACAGCATGTACTCAAGAAGTTACTGAATTTTGTAGTAAGTTTCCGTTTATTTTTTCGATTTGTTGTTCCGATTTTGTTTTTGTTTTGATAATTTATTAGGGAATTAATAAAATCCTTTGATCACTGTTATAATAGTGGGAAGAAAAGAAGCAACAAATCTCTAGATATAATACAGGGTGTTGAAAAATTTTTTTTATAAATGTTTTCAATTTTATTTTTATACTTATAATTTATTTTTCATACAGATGTATAACAGAGGAAAATTGATTTGCAGAATTAAAACAGATTATGCAGTTTAAATATGGCTATTATTAACATTAACTAGTCTTCCAAAATGTTCTCCATGATTTCAGCTACAATTTTTAGACCCAATGATCCATATATCAAAAGTATATAAAACTTCAAATATTTCTTATTTTCAGTTCTTACCACAAACTACACAATTTAAATATGCCAATTTTAATATGAAAGTCAAGATTTTTTAAGCACCTGTGGAAAAAAGGTTAACTAAAATCAAACTATAGCAAAATCAATTTAGACACAATATTAACACTATCAATGTAAGGTATATAGTTTAAACTAGGCTATTCTACAGAAAAAAAGTGTAAATTTATTGCCCAAAAAATATATTACGATTTTATGTCATACATTAAGTACATTTAGTCCAGAACTGTGTCTAAAGGGAGATGTCAAATTACAAAATCTAAATTGGTTAAATCTAATTCGGTTAAAAATCCAATTACTTTAGGTTTTATAGAAGATTATGAGGTGTAACGAAGACTGGTGGAGTACATTTGTTTTGGAATGTAGATTTAATATTGATTTTGACTTGGGATCGTCTTAGGATTATATTAATCAATTAGTATTATTAAACTAACACTAATATGACAATTGGTTGAATGTGTTAAACTGAGCTAAAGCTCAAATCTGTTATCATCTAACATAGACTATGCTTGAATTCAAAGTTTTTATTTAAAAAAATTGAGGTTTGATTTCCAGCTAAATTTTTTTTTCAAAAGTAAGTATTGAGCCGAGCTCATTTAGATAATACTTATTCTAAGAGATAAGTATTATTTTGAAATATTTATGAAAGTTTTAAGGTAATCCTTTAATAACTGTAAGGTTATAAGAAAAGAAAATGCAAATATAGCTAAAATATGTACAGGGTGTTTAAAAACTAGATTTGGAAATTGGAAAAAAAACGAAGCTGCAGAAGAAATTGAAACTATAGAACTTTATACAATTTACATCGAACAACAATTTCATGAATCTTTTAGAACTATTGAAGTAATGGAGAATTATACTGTTTAAGTAATAGAGAATTGGGTAAATGCATTAAAAAATGGTAGGTATATCTTAACATTTTTTTAATGTCCTTTCATTATAATCTTTATGTTTTTTTTTGTTTTTTTTTTAAATATTTTCAAAATAATCACCACCCATTCATCAATATATAACAATCCTAAATATTCATTTCGATAATCCTTTCAATAGTTTCCATATCATGATTTGAAGAACAGGACAAAGGTAAAATAAAAATAAAAAATTATGCGTTTTATTGTATAAAAAGCGATTTTAAAATTTAAATAAAAAAAAAACAATTTTTAAAAATCTTTAAATTTGAAAAAAATATTTTTTGTCTTTATTTTATTTTTTGAAAAAAAAAACCTCAATGGTTTTTTTTGAAGTTTCAGTATAAACAAAGCAACATTAAAAACAGACGTTTCAACCATGTACAACACCTGTCTTTTTTTTCATCATCATTATTATTAAGGTAAAAATAAATTGAAGTTTTTGGTTATAAAACTCTCTGTCTGTTTCTTCTGTGTAAAAACTTTTTTTTTTTTGGGATTAATTTTGTCGGTTTCGAAATTTTGATTTTAAATTTTCAATTCTGGTATCTTTGGAGTTGGTGTATTGTGTTGTATATGTTGGGATTTTATATATAGACGATGATAATAATGATGCTGCAATGATAAAGTTGGTAATAATAATGGTACATAACATCATTTTAAACTCAAACTCAAAATAAAAACGGAACCCGCACTTTAAAATCGATTTGAAGAAATGGTTTTTGGTTTTTCCTTTTTCAAATCCCAGTGCAATAAAAATTTTGTATAATGAATTCTGTTACAACTTTTCATGATCTGGGTTTTTCGAAGATATAGAAGCAATGTTGATATTGCATTTTTGGTTGCTGTTATCATATTTTAGTTTATACCTAACCACAAAAAACTTACCACATACTAAATGAAAAGTAAAGGTAATGATCTTACGTTCTTGAGAGTATAAAAACCTTAAAACACCATAAGATAAATTATGATCAAATGATGGTAATAAACTGATATATTTCGAAGAATATAGCATGTAAGTATTACTTTTTAAAAGAAGTTTTTGTATTATAAAATATCAGAAACATTAATTTTTTAAAACTATTTAAGTTTAAGGAAAAAGTGAGTTCTCAGACTTTCATTTGAAGAAGGAACCTATGTTGGGCCATCAGAAGAGATTTTTTACTTAGTATTAGCATTGGTGAATTGTTGATTACTTGGTTAACTTGGTTTATTGTGAATTAACAGTATGGTATTAATTTAGAATAATGAATTTATCAGTAGAATTGCAGTCATATTATTAATAGGAGATCCCCGAAATACAACTAAAATACAATACTAATTAAAATAAATTGGATATTTTTAAAATTTGTGGGCAAGTTTCGAAATCACGGAAATGGGAATCTATTTTCAGTTCTCATTTATCAATACTAACATTGGAAGTATGGATCTCTGAATTACGAACAATAATTAGCCAAGCTCAATAAAACGTTTTATGTGCCAATCGTGAGTGTCAATTATCAGAAGTCATTTATCACAATTTGTAATAATTTTCAAAAATTTTAAATTAGCGTCATCGTCAGTGTCAAATGCATGAAAAATTTCATATCTATTGTGAATTTGATGAAATTAATTCTTGTAATAATTGGTATCAGGAGCGTCAAATATGTGATATTTATCTGTTTATTTTATCAACAGTTTATTAGAATATGATAAATATATATAATTTGTTGAAACAAAGTATTTTTACTTAATATGGCAAGCAATATTTTATTTGCAAGCAATTAAAAATATAGCAAGCAATATTTTATTGAATTTGACAGTTCCCATGATTGGAAAATTTCAAGGCTAGATTTTTTAATATTTGGAACTGCTCTTTGCCTTATTAAGCCTTGGTTTATCTTTAATACGCTCCAATACATATTGAAATGAAGATTTGTTCAAACGGCAGTAATTAATAAACAGTCAACATATAAAGTTTTACCATTTAACTGCATCGCGTTTAAATTATCTCTCAAACTTTTACGTATTCTCTGTAAACTAAGTTATTATTCTTCGTTCGGAGCTTGGGACCTTATTTTTCAATCTCAATTATTTCGTTAAAACCACAGCAAACAAAAACTCTTTAAATAATTTTTACATTAACATTTATAAATTTTTTTAATTTTTAATATTCAAGTTAAACTCAAAGTACTTCTTCAAAAAAACTTCAAATTATCACAATAATAAAATTTTATCATAAAATTTATCATTTGCTCTTTTTAATATAATTTTTGATAAATTTTATCACTTATCACTTATTTGTGATAGTTGACACTCGTGATAGACCTTTATATGAAATGAAATATTTTACAACTAATCTATACGGACAAAGGTGACGACGTTTAATTAATCAGCAAGCAAATATCGATTCATCACGCCAGCTTTACTGCTATTACCAAAATAGGAGAGTTGAAACTTTATTTAAAATTTTAATCACAATTCTGATCCCTCAAAATAACTTTATTTTAGAACTCTGAATTAGTTATTTGGAGCAAAATATTTTTTGTTTTCATTGGACCCTAGATTTAATTAAATTTTTTTTACTGCTCCGGGAGGGAACAAAATTTGAAAGAATTCTTTTAAAATTAGGTCTAGTGTCTTTTCGTTTCAGATCACTGCTTTAAAGTTCGTATAAACTATAGAACTCTAAGGCTACTCCCATCTTTAAGATCAACCTACTCGCTGTTTTAAGAGGGATTTCTGAATACCCTGATTATGAGTTGAATATAAAGACCTAGTGAACGAGTTCGGAACATTTTTAGGGGAGGCAGTAGATACAAAAACTTATTAAATTTGAGCTACTCTTGTTTTACTTTACGCATTTTTTTAAATAAATATAAAAATTTATTGAACAGAACTGTGGAAATTTTCATACAATTGAACAAAAATTCATGCCTAAGAAAACGCACCTATACATACCATACCTAGAGTTCCTTCATTCATATATGATTTTTAAAAAATGCCTTTTTTTCGTAAACAAATTCATCAACAGGTATTATAAAGAAACAAAAACCATGGGCAGATGTCACTTTTTTTTTTTTTTTCTTTATATTTTTATTTTTAAAATGTGGTTTTTTTTTTGTTCTTCTGATCTTAATTTGGTTTTTCCCAATTCGATATACTTTGGGACCGATATACCTGTATAGATAATTATTTGTTCCTTTGTTTCATGTTTTATTGAAAACACTATACGAAAACAGGAGATAATTAAACTGGGATTAAAAAGGAAGTTAAGGTAAGAAACAAAAAAAAAAAAAAATGTAAAACTGTACATATTCTGTATTCCATAATTGTTTTAAAGGTCCATGAAAAATTAATTGATTGGAAAAAATTATAATGATTCCTTCGAAGCCGGAATTATTGAAAAATAAAAACTTTAAAATTGATGGATTTTCAATATTGGAAAGAAAATTACTGGACTAAATCTATTGTTTTTTTTTAACTATTATAAAAAGGAAGTTAAAAAAAACAGAGTTTTGATTAATGTTGAAGTCAAAGGACGAAAGGATAAGGATGGTTATAAGTGTCAAACTTTTAAATTGAAATAGCAATTATAGATTATTTTTAAAGATATAAGACAGATGGTTAAGTGTTGCATCTAAAGTATAAAAATTTGAAATAGTGTTAGATAAAAAAAAATTGAGAACATTTGTTTGAAAAATGCCTCTTTTATGTGAGGAAAAGTATACGTGAGTCATGCGATGAATGAAAGAAAATTCATCTTAATAACTTGCATAGTATATGTTTTGCCCGCGAATTTAGACTTACAGGCAATTTAATTTCTCTGTCAATTAATTTGGGTTTGGTGCTTGTTTTTCTATAGCTAATTTTGAATATAATATTAGATTGCTGCCTATCTTCTGTGGTACAATCAAGGAACGATCTTAATATATTTAAAGATAAAGTTTTCCAAATACAATTTTCTTTGAGCTTTAGGTTTATCACCTTATTCTGCAGATAAGATTTTAATAGTCGTCAACATTTCAATGTCTGACATTTATAATCTAAATTTAGTAATTCGGATCATTGACTAGAAAGCTATCAAGTTATATATATATAGGTATTTTACTCTGAATTTCTTACGTTTGTTTACGATGCAGCGAATAAATTTTTTTGTTATCGTTCTAAAAGATAGTCTTGATGAATCAGTAACTTACCAAATTTTAAATATTATAGACTTAAAATAAAAAAAAAGAACACTATGGTAAGTAATTCTATTCCATTACATTCTTCTTGCAGGTAAGTTTTCTTAAACTCTGATTAATGTTCCGACTACCTCAAATAAAAAAGTATTCTTTTTTGTTCCTATAAATATTTATCTACAATAAAAAAACAACAGTGGGGAGCTCGAAAATCTAATACCCGAATAATTGGAGTTAGAATTGTATTTTTAGGAAATTTAGTGGTAATAAGTACTATTAACATTACTTGAATCCAATTTGGCTGTAGAACCGATCTAGTAGAATTTATCTAAATATATTCTATGGGGTAAGTTATTTACAATGAAAGGAAATACTGGAAGGAAGATGTTATAGACAAAATCTATGATCACATTAAGAAAAGCGGTGTTTATATTGGAGCATCGCTTTGATCATCGATAAAGAATATAAATTTTCTACGCAATGCTCTTATCGACGCTCTTATCACTTATCTCAGCCCAAACATAAACGCATGCTTAGTTACGTTAATCAAGTTATTATCTGACTAATGGCGTAAGTGATAAAGATGCCGCCTTTCATGTGGAAAATCTCTGGTTCGAACCCCGGCCAGATAATATCTAATTAAAAAATATCGTAAAATTGTATAATTATATCGTAATAGTGAATATCGTAATATAAGATAAGATTTAATATAAATATATAAATAGATAATAGATAATAGATGAAGATAATAGATGTCACCCAAAATTAACATTTGTGTATTGATAATCTTATACAATAGCTACAGTCGAGTAATCGACGACTTAGTGAATATAACGTTTAAATATACTGAAACCTAGTCTAAATAGACTTGGTAAATGCCCTATACTTCTTAAAGGAGTGGAAATGAAATATAAAAAGAAACATCAAATCATTACTTATAAGTGTAGTTTAAATAAATTGTAGGAGTTGTTTTACTAAAAAAAAACAACAAAAAACCATTTTCTAATCATTCAATAATAATTTTAATCTTTCTTTTTCAGTCTTCCCCATGTCTTCAGTTTTAATCACAATTATCTAATTAAATTCGGGCGTCTCTTTCTTCCCCCATTATTTTATAGAAGCGGAGTCAATTAATTGTTCGATAATGCAAATAAAAAAGAAAAACAAAATAAAATTGACATGTGCCATTTTATCACCCATTCAATCATTTTGGCAATTACAGACGATTCCACAAGTTATACTCATATAAAATAAATGGAAACTCATATATAAAATATATAGAAACATAAAACAAACAAAAACACGAACACAAAACATTATAAAGATTATTTAATTTTTCCATGATGATGATTATAAGACATCTGCCAAAAAATAAAATTCAATTCAAAACTTTTAACATTTTATTAACACACCTTTAAAAGAAATGGTCTCATTTTCATTATATGCAAGAAGACTAAAAATTTTTAACGTCATCAAGGCTTTATTTAATTTTTTTTTTTAGCTTCCTTTCCATTCCAAAAGTACATCACAATTCACAACACTCACTATAATAAAATTACATTTCACTTAAAAAAAAAAATAAAAAAAAAGCAAACGATAACCGCACACTTACTATATATGCAACTTAAATTATAGCTTGTGCATTGGGAACTCATTTAAATCCAATTAACCTAAATATTTCCTTCAAATTAAGAACGATAAAAATCATTTAATGAATTAAAATATAAGCACAACAAAATTTTCGATTTTTATCGAAAAATTGTGATAACGATTATTATTTTTTTTAATTGTTATTATTATAATATACATATATGACTTATTTATATAACTCCATATTAAATTAAGTTTATAAATTATTTAGCTAGGTATTCAAAATATGAAAAAATTGTATATTCCACGAATATGAAATATGAAACTTACATAATTTTAAATAATTCCCTGCAGTGTTATAAAAATGTTGCTCCCATTATTCGTTTTTTTCGACTTTGAGTGCTTTTAAATTTGTTTAAACTCTGGGTTGCCATAGTTTAGGCCATATATACACCAAAATCATATTTGACAAAAGATCAACGAAGTTAGATTAGTAAAAAATACTCACTTATCAAAAAAATTATTATTTGATTAGTGCTGATAAGCAATTGGTGCAATTGAATATCCAAACTAATTTGGTAAGTAGAAAGCGCACATTCCCAAACGTAATATATGCGACATAAGATATCTTTGTATATTCCTTTTCTAGTCCTCATAGGGCATTTACCAAGTATATTTAGACTAGACTTCAGTTTCTTCAATCGTTATATTCACTATGACGTTGATTACTCAGCTGTAGCTATTCTATAAGATTATGAATACACAAATGTTTATTTTGTGCGCCACCTATTATTTTACACAAAACTTATTTATATATTTATATTAGATCTTATCTTATATTACGATATTAACTATTACGATATAATTATACAATTTTACGATATTTTTTTTTTAAATATAACCCGACAGGGGTTTGAATCCGAGAGTTTCCACATGAAAAGCGGCGTCTTTACTCCTACGCCATTGGTCAAATAAGACAACTAATTTCCAATATTACTCAATGGTAAAATGACTCTTACTTTATACTCAATGTTGTATAAAGTCCTATGTAAATTAAAATACACAGAGAAATTTATTCTCGAGAATATGATTTTCGATATTGTAAGTTGTAAGATCGACAAAACGAATTCCACTGGTGCTTTTTATATTTATATCCACGCAATAAACAGTTTCAGCTCCCCAGAAAAGAATTAAGGCAATTATCAAGATTTCTTCAATTGATTTTATCTAGAGTAAAATGATTCTGTGGTCACAAAATGCAATATGATTTGGTCTATATACTTTTATAACGTAACTATTTTAACTTAAACTATTCGTGAATCTACGCTCCATGCATTGAACCATTTTTAAACTTAAAACCTATTTTTCTATATTTTTTTAATTGACCAACTTATAGGGTTTGGAAGCGTTACATAATATCGGTTAAGTAAAACTTTTTTTGAAATTTAAATTTTTTATTGAAATCTCGCATTTTTTCAAAAATTTCATTTTTAAGGATTATAGAGTTAGATAAAAAATCAGAATTATCAGCCTTTTCCAGTTTGTAATCAGAATTATCAGCCTTTTCCAGACAAAGATTTGCTAAAATGTGATTTTTAAAAAAGTGGATTTACTAAAACGAGATTTTTAAAAACCGAGATTTTCGAAAAACGAGATTTTTAAAAAACGAGATTTTCGAAAATCGTAATTTTCTGAAACGTGATTTTGTGAAAACGGGATTTATTAAACCGAGAAATCGAACTCAACCCACCGGGTTCAATGTTGTCATTAAAATATTTTACAAAATCATATTAAAACTCCATAGTACCAATTGGAACTCCATTACACTTGCTTCCTAATTAAATTTTCAATTTATATTTTGTAGCAATTTATGAATCGGAAATCTGTAAACAAAATCACTATAATTTTATTAAAAAATGTAAATACATAATTGAAATTTATTTTCTTAATTTTTACTTAACAAACCGACCAATTTATATTCTATGGCTTTAATTAATTTTGTCAGTTTTTTCAAATAATTATAATTTAATTCTGGGGTTTTTGAAGAAAATTAAACCAGTTTTTTAAAATTTACCAAAATATTTTCTTATATTAAATTAAATTTTAATTACTTTGTATATATTTAAGATTGCACATACCTACCTATACACTCATATATGAAAAAACATATTTATTAAAAATGATGAAAAAAAAATTTGCAATCTGCATTTAATAGCTACCACCATGTTATGAGGGTACTTTAAGTCAAAATTTTGTGAATTTAAAATAAAAAATTAAATGAAACTGAATTTATACCGGTCAAAATGTGAATTGGAAACTATACACATGTTTTGTATCTGAATTCATATATGGCAACATCACAAGTCAAAACTTTTAGCAAAAGAAAAAGAAACCGGCCCAAAAACTCTTTAAAATTACTTATTACTATCAACAACTTCAACCTTTAAAAATCGTCATCCAGAGTTGAAGTTGTAGTATAAATGGATGAATTGATGAAAAACTATTATATTTCAATATATATATATAAAATACAATGAATGATAAGAATGGATGAAGACAAACACCACCTGCCTTATACCTGAACAAGAGAATGTTTTAATTTTTTTTCTTTTTGTTGTTTTTTGATAATTTTTATTACGATCGTGTTATAATAATTATCATAAAAAGAGACACCAACTGCCATTCTTTTTTTCTTTCTCTTATTCAATTTTTTTTTTTTTTTTATATTTTTAAATCATTTGAATTCGATGTGGTTGTTCGGGTGCATGTTAACTTTTCTAATAGGGTTCCCAGATTTTTGTTATTAAAACAAGTAAAGAAACAGTCAGTCGGTGCAACCGACTTAGAAATACCCTACACCTATTTGGTTCAAATTTAAGGACATATCCATAAGTCATTTTAACACCATAAAAGCTGTTATTAATTTGATCGTAAGACATAGCTAGCCAAATTAACTTTATAATACTAAAAACATTTTCTAATTATATTATCTATTAAAAAATATTACAAATTCTTACTAATTTGTCTATTTAAAAATATTCAAAAACAAGCAAACTTGAAATAAATGAAAATATATTTATTCCAACTCAATTACAAAATGAAAAAATTCTAATTATTAAATTTTGTGATAAAAAGATAATCAAAGCATAATATATTTAATAATCCAAATTTTTAAAAATTGCAATTATTTTAAGTGGTTAGTTTATATACCTAATAGAAAAGCTTACAAACGCAAAATATGCAATAAATGTATTTCTAAAATACAATTACAAATTTAGACCTTTTCATATAATTCATTTAAATATTCAAATAAATTTTACATAAATGCAGCAAGTACCTTTGAATATAGCTGAACCACTACAATTAAGTCTAGATTTCGGAGACACATAGGACATAGGAAATATATTCTTTGGCTTTGAAATTAAACTCAACCAGAACCAATTCCCATGGTACTTTCATTACTAGTAACCTAGAGTTTAAATTTCATCAAAATACCGGCATTATTTTTTGAGTTATGGTGTTTTAAGATATATGTTAGTTAGTCCTTGAACTTGTCAAGGGTTCCAGAACCCCAAACCATGGTACGATTTCGCCCATATGCAGTCCCGTCATACTTTCAATACTAGTTAACCCTTGTATACAATTGGAACGTTCTATCTTAATTTTAAGTTACTAGTTTTATTAATTTCGATGATAAGCTTTTACACATTTGGGGGTCTAAGAGAGGTCCTAAACCACCACTCCAAATGATCCCAAATTAGAGGGGCATAGAAGAAATAGTAAAGAACACCCTGGGCCAAATTTGAAGCTTCTACATTTGTTTCAAGTTACTATTTTTATTAATTTCGAAAATATGCTTTAAGGTCCTCGGAACTGAGTGCCTGGTCCCCGACCCACTAGTCCAATGGGGTCCAAATTTCAAAGACACTTATGCAATAGGAAGGGAGACCCTGATACCAAATTTGGAGGTTATATCTTCATTGGTTTCGGAATTACGCTAGTTTGGCCTAAATTCGATAAAAAAGTTCTCAGTTCCGAACCCATTGTCCAATCCTCACCGTACGTAATCACTGCCGTAGTTTCATTACCAATAACCTACAGCACAAATTTCATGAAGATAGCCTCATTAGTTGTTGAGTTATCGTGATTTTTAATATATGTTCGTTATCCCTGACACCGACTAAAAGGTCCAGAATCCGAACCCATGGGCTGATTTCGCCCTTACACAGCCCGCGCTTTACTTATAGTACTAGTTAATCCTTGTACACAATTTAAACGATCTATCTTAATTTTAAGTAACTATTTTTAGTAATTTCGATTATAAGCTTTTAAAACTTGGGAGGTCTGAGAGGGGTACTGAACCACCACTCCAATTGATCCCAAATTAAGGGAACACGCAAGAGATAGTAAAGAACACCCTTGTGGCAAATTGGAAGCTTCTACATTTTTTCAAGTTGTTATCTTTATTAATTTTAAAGATATGTTTTAAGGTCTTCGGAAATGTGTGGCTGGTCCCCGACCCAGTAGTCCAATGGGACCCAAATTCTCAAGACACTTAGGAGATAGGAGGGGACACCCTGATACCAAATTTGGAGGTTCTATCTTCATTGGTTTCGGAATTATGCTCGTTTGGCCTAAATTCGATCAAAAAGTTCTAGGTTCCGAACGCATGGTCCAATCCCGACCTTACGGAATCCCCGAAGTAGTTTCATTACTAGTTACCTACAGCACCAATTTGATGAAGAAAGCGTCATTAGTTGTTGAGTTATCGTGATTTCTTATATATGTTCGTTAGCCCTTCGATCGATAAAAAGGTCCAGAATCCGAACCCATGGGCCGATTTCGCCCATATGCAATCCCCGCCGTACTTTCAGTCCTAGTAACCTACAGTTAAAATTTCATCAAGATAGCTCCATTATTTTTTGAGTTATCGTGCCTACGGACGGACGGAAGGACGGACGGACGGACGGACGGACGGACGGACATGGCTATATCGACTAAGGCGGTCACGCTGATCACAAATATATATACTTTTCCATATCTAGCTCGCTTCCTTTAGGTGGTTACAAACACCATACCAAAGTTAATATACCCCTTTACCTATTCTATAGGTGTAGGGTATAAAAAGGGATCAATATAAGAATTGAACTATTAAAATGTTATGTAAAACTTAATTAAAGAAAATAAAGTAAACTAATAGTAAACTTAGTATAGAAATCAAGGCTATACATCTCTGAATTATCGTGCAAGTTCTATCTAACGGAGTTTCCAGTAATAGAATTAAATTAACTTTTGTAGAAGTTTAGTAAAATGCCTATATTTAACATGTAACCTCCTATTAAGCCATGACAACCAACTAGATCGATAGAACAAGTAGCACTTACCCACGTCCATTTAAATATTGAAGCGATATACCTAATGAAACTTGCGCCCAACCTAAGTCAATTATGCTTAAACAATTCCAGCGCAACACTGGAGAGTTAATTTTTGCTCTATGGAAATTTAAAAAAAACTGATTAGGGAAATTAATTTATTGTGAGGACTATTACAATATGCTTCAGTCGAATGATGTATATTTCAAGTACAATTACAGTACCAATTCCTAATATTAATTACTTTTGATACATATAAAAAATGAATGTACATATTTGTAAAATAATTTAAAACATGGAAAATAATTGAATTCTTGATACTTAAGTATAACCTGGTACTTAATTACTCCAAAACACTTAAGTATCAAAAAATAATTGCAAAAAGTAATTAAACTAAAAATTTGATTACTTTCTGGATATTTACTTAATTTATTATAAAAGAAAGTTAGTTTATTTATTTAATTATACTTAAATTTTGCAAGTATTGAAATCTAATACTGATACTTGGCAGAGTAATGAGTATTAGGTAGTGGTAACTGATACTTACAACTGTACTTCAGTAGTTTTTTACTTAATATTATACAGGTCTGATTTATTCAAATACTTTTTGTCAATAAAGTTCCATTCTACAATTTACCAAAATTTAAAACGAACCTTTTTCGATTCATTACCAATGTACCGCCCAATAGTTCGTTAATATCCTATTGATCCCTTTCAATTAAACCTTTACGTATTTACAACGGAATCCGTTCCTAGTTTAGTAAGTATTTTAAATAAAAAATTGCTATAACCCTAGACTCAGTTTTGGTATTTCATTCGCAGCATTCTCTTATTACTAACATCACATATACATTTCAACTTTTTTAATCAATTTTTAAACGACTTGCCATATAAAGATAAATCAGTTAAAAAAAAAAACTTAAACAAGTAGAAATTATAGTACATCTGGTAAGTCTATTTAATAATAAGTATTTTTTTTCTGAAGAAGTTAAAAAACAAATATAAAAAAATACAAAAAAAAAATAAAATCACCTTTGTTAGGCACGCGTCTGTCCAATTTGGTTTTGTTTCAAGGGAGTTTGATCCGTCTTTTTATACTTTAGTATCATGGGACTTTTATTAGAGTATCAAAATATAAAAAAAAAACAAAAATAATAATAATAATAAAAATGATCGTTCATTTTTATTTTAATAATGCCAGTTGGTTTTTTAACTGTAGTACCTTTAAAAAAAAAATCGCTTGAAGTTATTTTTTTACGATTGAATAATTTAATTGTTAAAAAGGATTTTTAAAAAATTTATTTTTTTCCTTCTATTTTTCTTAAATTTTTTTTTTATTGTTTTTTTTTTTGAAAAAATCTTGTCAGCTGCTCCTTTTTTTTTGTTTTCTCTGTCTAAAGATTTTGAAATTAATTTTGAATTAATATTTAATTAATATACCTAAGAATAATTCGTTAAAGAAAGGATGGCAAGGATTAAGGATCAGTTGTTTGTTGAAATTAAAAATGAAAAAAATTTTATAAATTTAATTTTACAATAGGATTGATTTTACGAGTAATTGAAATTGATCTTAAAACTCTATATTTGGATAATGGGAAGGAGGGAATAGAGGAATAATAGAATGGTGCTATGCTTTGAGTTCTTTATAATATAATTAGAGTTTTTGAAATAAATTAGTAATATTTAGAATCCTTCATTTCTAAATGAAATGCAAAAAGTATAAAAACATATTTTATTTATTAATTTGTTAGCAGATATATTAAACTTAAATATAGAATATAGCTTTTACACCTGCGTTCTATAAGTTGAATATAGGGTTGCTTTTTATATTAAATTAATTCACAATATAAAAGTTTTCATATTAAAACAAATTATAAGTATAAAAATTCAATTCAATATAATTAAGTGAGTTCAAGACTCCGGGCAATTTAGTCATAGTAGGTAGTTTTCACAGGGTAAAAATTGTTTTAAGGTTGTACAGCCCTATTCGATCTTGGTAATGTCAAATGTAAAGTGTCAAATATGAAATCATCATTTTATATTTGTTTATAGGAGATTTTAATTATTAAAAATGTCAAATTCTTAGTTTATTTGTATATAATTATATTTTTTAATATGAGAAATTATGCCTCCGCCATCTTTTGCAATTGCATGTAATTTTTTTAATACAGACCCTATGTTGTTGTGCCTGAATCTTATGGAAAAAAACAAAGCTATTGAGAACTGTGAGTAAAATGAAGGAAATTATAAATTTAATTCTATACAAATTAAATTCCAAATAAGGAATTCCAAATAATTCCAAATGATTAGAATCAAGTAGAAGTACTAAAAATCAAATTCTGAAATTGAATCTAATTTATTTTAACATAAATTTTTCGGATATTTTTTTCTAAAAGTCTTCCGCAAATTTAAATTTTTTAGAAAAATTTAAGGAAACATAAAATCTAAAAATTCCAATTTTAATATTGTTTTATTTTCCAAGTTTAAAATTTTTTTTTATCTGCAAATCAAGGTTATTTTACTAATTCGCACCTTTTTTGCAAACCTAACAAAGAATTTCCCAAAAAAAAAAAAAAAGATACAATTAAAGGTAAAATTAAAAAGAAATAAAGGTAATTTTTCAGGTTTTTCTCTGGTCAATACGCAAATTATTCAAAATAATTCTGAAAAGATTTGGGAAAAAACAATAGAGTAACAAATTTTGCACTAATTTAATGCTTATATACCTTAGCCAGTCCAATTACATCTATAAGTAAATATATGCAATAAAATAAATCTAATGATTTTAATTTTAAGGGGCCGTTATTTCTGTGTAGAATTTGACTCAATGATAATAAAATTTGGTTCGGTTTTAAATTTAAGTCGTACAATTTTTCTTTTAAATCCAAGAAAACACCTTTTTTTTTTTAAATAAAAATTTGGGTTTTAAAATTTTTATGTTTCTTAAAAATTTAAAACAAAAACTCCTAAGAAATGTCACCTGCCATATACTTAATTCCATACTTTTTTAACTTGAATTACAAAAACAAAGATTACATCTTAAAAGTTAAACAGAGTAATCAATACAATATATACGTATTATTGTATAGGAGATTAGGAACAATTTTAAAATCTAGATGACATTTTCTTTTCATAGTTTCACAAACTGATCTTGTATCAAAATTAATATCGACTCAGGTAAAAAAAAAAATAGAAGTTCCATTTTATGATGATGAGCATCAGGAAAAAAAAGCCGGATAAATTTTACAAAATCTCAGGTATAAAAAATTTATTTAAAAAAATCTTTATAAATATGTATATGGATTTTGTGGGCATTGTACAGGGTGTTTTTTTTATTACTTAATTAGTTTGAATAGTGTTCTGCTCAAATCTATGCAAAAAAGATGACGTGTCACATGACTTGGGACATAATGCCTTTAGGTTTTATGTGCCACTTCTGATCGGTCATATTGACCAAACTCAATTTGGTCACAACGTCTCATTATCTGTGAGTCATAATGCCCTTGGTGACATTTTTGTTAATTTTTTAATTTACCGCCCACCAAAAAGAGTAAAAATATCATAATTTAAAACTTTATGACTCACCTTAAAAAATTCTAAAAACTATTACATTTGGATACTCTTTTAACAGGTGTTATAAAATTTTTCTATATTCTAGGTCAGATCCATGGTCTCCACGCTCTCACCAAGGAGCTACTTTTTGCCCTTGCCTTAGTCCTACATTTTACAACTTTTCTCATGCATAAGGATTTTTGGCGGCGTTTTCACCCACAGTTGGTAGGATGTATTACCCCTCAATTTTCGGTGATCCATTCAACCTAAATTTTGTCAGGGGTATCGTGTTTCACCTTTGGAGGAATATTTTTTCCCGATAAAATTTGGTGGCACGTTGCCCTCGGAAAATCGTAGTGTCCGTTAGATCAAATTTTACCATGGCGATATCATCGATCCTCACTTATAATTAATTTTGAATTTTTTTTTGATATTTTATATTCTAAATAGCCTTTGCCTTTAAACTTTTATTTTTAATTACAAAAGTTTTTAGATCCACTGCACATCACCTTGTCCCAATGCTTGGAATAAAAAAAGAAACGATCTACACATAGTTACAGGAATTAAAATAAGGTATTGGGTGATTTTGAAATTGTCTTTATTTTTCAAGATATTAAAACCGTTATTTATTTAAATGCCTATACATTTTCTAGAAAATTAATCATTTTTAAAATAATAAGGAAGAAACAAAAAAACAAAAATAAAAATCGGATGTAAATTACTCAGGTAAAAATATTTTTTTGTAAGAGGGTTGTGTATATAAATCAGGTAAAAAAATTTAAATTAAAATGGAAAAAAAATAAGCACGAGGCAAAAATGTGATTTAAACTAGTATTACAATATTTTTCTAGATATAAAGTTATTGAAGGACTTGCTTTGCTTTTAATCATAAATTTGATTAAAATGAGAAATATAATTAATTCTATTGACGGCTGGGTAGTTAGAGTGCCGACCTAACATTGGAGAGGCCCGGGTTCGCATCCCAGTAAAATTGACAAAAAACCTTTTATCTGAATATCAAACTTGGCTTAGCTAGCATTCGCTATTGTACAGTAATTAATATAACAATATAAACAAATACAAAATGTAAAAAAATAATTTAATTAAATATTATAACTCACAGATATAGAAACACATATAACTCAAATATAAAATTATTACAATATATAACAAATAGAATTGTATCTAATGAAAATCTAAAAGTCTCTACATGTTATAAGACCTAGGACTAACTCATTTTTTAATTCAATATGGAATTCATTAATAATAAGAATATAATATGTCCTTCTATTCCAACATGTACCCAAATGTACCAATGATGTAGACAGGATTATTAGCTTAACAGTTGAACAGTTAGCGTTTAAAAAAAATGTTTGAATTTAAGGTACAGTGCATTCAATTCTAATTTAAGATCAATCTACATTTAACCGAACTTTTAAACTGAAAAAATAGCATTCTAAGATACAATTTAATCAACCCCCCAGAGTTTGACCAATCCCTGCTCATTTGAATGCTAATTATATTATTTCTCACAGGTATAATTTTCATAAATCTAAAATAGTGTTTTCGAACCACAGTCAAAGCTGTTTCGCAAAGCTGTTTTTAAAATTTAATAAAGAGCATATGTCTAATGAATCATCAGAAACGACTGAAGATTTTAAATCAAAACTCTTGAGAGAATAATAAATAAAACGTTCTTACCATTTTTTTAGAAATACAATCAATAAAGAACCGTATAAGTGACTTATCTAGAAGACATGTTTAAGAACAAATAAAAACAATTATATATTTTTTTTTTGTAGGTACTGTATTTATTTATTGTAAATGATATAAGATTAAAGGAGCCCTCTTTTATTCAATTTTAATACTATAGAATTATTGTCTTGTGCTTAAAAAAAAAATGAAAGAATAGAAAATAACAATAAAAAATCTAAACAACATATAACTAACAAAAACTAAAATTTTGATAGATGATTTATAATTATTCTAGATTTATTTCTTATTTTTAGGCACAGGATCATAATAGTCACAATAGAGTATATACATCTATTGAATTCATATATTATTTTATGAATTTCTTTCTATTATCATATGTATATACATATACATGTTTTTCTATTTTAAAATAGCGACGCAGCTGTACAGTTTGTATTCAATTCCACTCAAAGAATCCAGAATAGAATTTTGAAATACAAGATTCTAACAATAGCCTTTTTAATCCAGATTGTTCACAAAATAGTCAAGGCGTCCTTTTTTTTTGTTTATAATTTTTTTTTTTAGTTTTTCTTGTTTACCACCTTAAATAGGTGACTTGAAACATGAACTATTTTGACCGGTGTTCACCAATTACTTTTATGTAAAATATATCATACCTCATAGATTATAAATATCTAAGAAAACAGTGGTTAATTTTAATAACTCAACTGTCCTTCTGTTTTTTTTAAGAGATATGTTTTAATCATATGCTAATAGTACTGTACGAATCCTTTTTTTTCCTGTTTTATCTGTGGGAGCATATGGCTTCTACAAAGCTTCTGTATTGCAATCGATTGTAAGCTAGTTGTTTCACTTCTGCCCACGTTCTGCCGCTATTCTCAATTTCCTCAGCGACTGACCTTCTCCATGTTATCAAAGGTGTTCCCACACTTCTTTTTCCCTGTGGATTCAAGTCAAATGGTCGGCGCGCGATGCTTTCTGACTCTTTCCGAAGTGTATGACATTTTCTCCATTTTCTTCTCTTTTTTTGGCAGAGAATAGTTTCCTGTTCCGATATTCTCGGTAATTCTTAATTTCAAACGAATCTCTGAAAAAATTGTTTTGGGACATGACTTGATCCTATTCTTTTAACAAGATATGTCAACAATTACTCCGTTGCAGAAGAGAATTTGTTTTATGGTTTATTTATCCAATTCCTTTTGCTGCAAGCTGTAGAACTTCGAAATCTCTACTTTGTTGAAAATGAGCTGCTGTTTTTAAACCTCCTGATATAGGGTTATTTAATCTTACTTTTATTTAGGTTTATTATTACGTTATTTTCTTCGTAGTTAATCACATCATCAGATGTTTGAATAAATTCCCATATGGATCGGCAGAATGTGCAAATAGATCCCTAGTTTTGTGTTGTTGATTTTTCGAATTTAGCCTTCTTCGGGTAATGTCTTTTTCAGATTTTTAATCTTCAAATGCTGGAATTAAGATGCTTTCAAAACATTATTATAACCAGTTCTTCTCATCATTTCTATTTAAGTTTTATTGATAACAGGATTCCATTTCCATCTTTAATAATAAAACAAGAAAAATGTTCTACTGCTATTACATTTGCGATGAAATTATGAAATATTTTCTATTATTATTATTATTATTGTTTTGAACCACTAAATCATACAACCACGTGAAATTTATATTATATAAAACACGTGGTAATGAAATATTATTACCAGTTATTTAATCCCATGTACATATATAAATATAGAACTATTATTATTATATATATATATATAAATATAGAGAATTAGATTTGCAATACTAGTATAGGACATGTGCGCAATAACTATAAATTAAAAAAAAAAACCTAACGAGGATTCCATTCTAAAGTACAGATTTTTCAAAACATCGATGACGTAAGCGTATTTTGTATGTAGAATGTTAAAACAAGATAAAAAGTTAAAAAAAATAGCATTTCTTTAAATTTTCATTCTTAAGAAAGAATTTTTGAAGAAGTCATTGTCGTTGTTGGGTGAAATTCAAAGAAAGATGAAAAGAATGAAAGGCAGCAAGGTAAATACAAAAAAAAACGCGGTTAGATAGCTCCTGTTGAGTTATTATTACTATTATTGTTTTTATAAAGGTTAGATTTCTTTTTTTTAATTTAAAATTAACTGAAAAAAATTCAAAACAACATTTAAAAGATTAGATGAATAGTTTATTATGAGAAGAAAACAACAATAATACACAAAACACCGTTATTAAATAATGAAAAAGAATTAAAAACAAAAAAAGGGTGGTGGTAAAAGCAAGCAAACGCGTTCAAGGTAAACGTATCCTTGAATTTAATTACCTATTCTCATATTATATAAAAAAAAACACTAGTGAACACAGTTCAATTAAATTTATTTATTAATAATTTATTTTCAAACAAACACTTCATAATAAATAATAAAATTTAAAATTAAAAACAATGAATTATGAATAGGTTCATTATATTTCAAATGCAATTTGGGACAGGTAATTGCTATATGGAATTTTGTATATAGGGTTGATATGAAAAAACGAAAGAAATTCGAAATTTGACTTACTGTGAGAAAATGTAATCGAAACGTGTTAATTAAAATTTAAAAAAAATCAGAATAATGTATATGGAGTATTCTTAAGATATAATATAAGGACCCTATATATACAAGGGATATTCTTAATATATAATATCAGGGCCTTATTGTAATTACAACTTTTCAAACACCTTTTTACACAAGAGAGTGGTTTTACTCATTAAACTTCATTGATTTGTTGTTGTCGAATATGGTTATGGTGCAAAAAATGATTATTTATAATTAGTGTTAAGATGTTGGTGCAATTGGGCCCATATTTACTTAAATTCATTTGATATATTGAATATAAGTTTAAATAATCGTTATGATTTTGACTTTTATCGTGACTCGAGCCTGATGTTTTCAATAAATATCTTCACAACATAGATTGTGTCAAGAGTGCCAATGTCCTAAAGAAATTCCTCATACAAATCTTAAAATCTACCACAAAATCAAAACTTTTAAATTAAGTAATAATCATTATGCGTCCTTAAACAAGCTTACAACAAAATAATACTCTGCTTGTCCGTTTCAATATTGCGCTAATTTTCGCTCTAATTTACCAGAGCTGCTACTTAGTATACAATTCAAGAAGTTTCTGTCTGGGTTTCTCAATCTCTGTCTGGTAAATTTCAACATTTGTTTTAAATATTGCTTCTGCTTAGTGCTTATAACTAAGTTATAAAGAGATATCTGCGCATTTAGAATATTGATCTTATCGTCCTCTTAATTTTTTCCTTATGGCTAATGCAGCTCCCATTTCAAAACCTAAGGCCTTAATTGTACGTTGTTTTTGTCCTTTTCATACCATTTTTTTAAGTGTTAACTCTTCAATTGTTAAGCTAATAAGTATATTCGGGGCAGTTAAAATAGGGGGATTATTATTAGAATTGATCTTAATAGATTCCACATACAATTTGGAATATGAGATGTACTAAGCCCTATAACATGTATAAACGTCTTAGGTTTTTAATAGATTCCATTTGCTATTATATTGTAATAATTTTATATTAGATTCTAAGGTATTTCTATTTTTATATTAATATATTATTTTATTAAAGATTTATAATTATTATTTATTGGTTATTTCATTAATTTGAACCCAATGGCAAATGTTTTTAATTCCACTTTTTTTCAGAACTTGAACCGAGTCTTTCTAATGAAAGGTCGACACTCTAACATATGATTATGGCATATTCACATGATTAAGTTAATAACTCCTATTTGGGGTTTTGCTACCCAGAAATTTATAAAAACTTTAATATAAATTGATGTTCAAGAATTGATAATCTAGTATTGAAATTTAAGAAATACTTAAGAATTGAATAAAATATACAAAATAGTCACAAAGAATACGAAATGCCCTCTTCCCTTACTACAACAACTGTGCAATTTAACTCAAAATAATTTATAACAACTTTTCAAATATTTACATATTTAAATTAAAAGTTTTTTAACAATATTTACATATATGAAAAAGTTTTTTTTTTAATTTAAGTTACTTTCCAATTTCACATAATTTACGCCTTAAAAAATTAAAAAAAATTCAAAATTCTAACATTTGATGAATTCGGAAATTACAAAATTTATATCACCCCAATTTAATATTATATGCCTACAGCTATTAAAAAGTTAATTTAAATTTAATTTAGTATTTACGAGAAATAAAAATAAAAACCAAAATTTTATTGCAACATTCATTTTTGGCGTGACCTTAAAACAATTCATGTATAACTGATGTTATATGTTCTAGATATCATGCTGGTTTTTATTTTCCATTTCAATAATGGTACATACATATATACATTTATTTATCACTATTTACAATAATTTAATATGTTAACACTTTCCCCTCAAATGTCAATATCAGAACTTTCAAAAAAAGAAAAATTAAACTTCAAAATATTTTAAACAAAACTTGTACATATAAATACTCCCCAAATTTTGGCAAAAAAAATTTTAAAACGCAATTTAAAATTTTTAAAACGTAAATTCTCTTAAAATGTAAACCATTATTATTATTATTATTATTATTATTATTATTATTATTATTAATAACTCATCCCAAATAATTATTTATATCTAAGGCAAAAATAAAAAGAACTAAAAACTATGAATGTACTTACATTCGAATAGATTAAAAAGTACTTGAAAAAGAATAATTTTAACAAATAATATACAAGAATATTTCATAAATCTTTTGAAGTTATTTTTATTTTTATTAATAAAGGCTGGAACACATTTCTTTAATTTTGTTAATAAGAAAATGTGTTCCAGCCTTTATTTTTAATAATAAGAAAATGTGTTCCAATCTTTAGTTATAAAAATTATATGATTTTTTTAATTCAATTAAATAAGATTGGGGCCTAAGATCTTTGGGTCTTTATTTTTAGAATCTGTTGATTAAAAATGAGTTTGAGACAGGAAATAAAGTAAGGCAAGAATAGAATATAAGTTTTTAGTAGGTAGGCTAAACAGTAACTGGAAACCTTCCCAGATTATAATCCGAGAAGAATTTACAACGCGTCTGTCAAATCACTTATGCTATATGGCAGTGAATATATATGAAGCTATACAGGTTTTTGTATATAAATGCCTCAGCATAATCTAATAGATTTTCTGACGAAATCGAATATCTAATATGTAGCGCACGTTGGACCATGTGCAAGGAAGATCCTATTGAAATACAAAGAAGTGAGAAAAAATTTGATGGAATGGACTTACAAATAGAGTACAAGATAAAAAATTAGCAAGGGAAGTTAAAGATTAACAGACTTAAAGTAAAATCAATATTAGGCAGACCCCGAAATAGTTAAAAAATAACGGTATACAAGTTAAGGCTAAAGTTTAAAACAAACACGCACGAAAATGATTGGTTATAAAATGAGATTTTTGAACTTTTTCTTTGATTTGATAAATTTCACCAGATAAAAATCAATTTCTAAACTGTTTTATTACATTTTCTTATAAAATTTTAAATATTGTAATTATTAAGTACTTTTATCATAATTATAACAACAATTTTGTCACTAACTTATAAAATTTCAAAAAAAAAATATTTATCTGAGAATTTAATTCACTTCTGGTTTTAAAAATAGCATTTTTGAAAAGTACACAAGGAACATTAACGCAAGGGTCATTTTTGAATTGAATAAAAGATACACGAATTTTACAATATGATATATGATGTATAAAAACTACTATTCATTATATTTTTATTTATGTTTGATATCATCATAATAATAATAAAATATAATTACAATAAAATAATAATAATCATAAAAATGTCTTGAATTACATAAACATATATGTATATATAATATGTAAAGATGTTAAAGGTTTTGTATTGTGTAATATTTAAAAGATTTAAGAAAATAAAAAAAAACAATAACAAAAGAAACCAAACAGGAATATTGCCATCTTCATCCCCAAATACAAAAAACAAAACCTTGTTTTTGATGAATAGAATATAAAGGATAATAAAAGGACATTAAATCTGGTATATATTATCTGTTTGATAATTCCAAAAGAATTAAACGTAGTTAACTCATTTTATTGTAAGATAAATTAGTAATAAAAGTAAAATACTTCATTTAAGAGTGCGCTAGCATAACTTTTGGAAGTACATAATATAAATTGAGTGACACTTCGAATTATAAGTAATAAAATTTGATAGTGTGAGGTTAAGTTAGCTGATAAGTTATCTCAGATCCTACATTTAAACTTTGAATATTTTATAAACCAAATTCGTAGTCAGAGTTTAAACTTAGTTCATCTTCTGTCATTTTAAACGTCAACTCAAAAATTGATTTTTCTTATAAGTGTCAATTATTTTTAATAGTTGTCAAAAGTCATTTGACTTGTCATTTTTTTAAAAAAACGAGTTGTTTAATTTCATTTATATTTGTAACAAATTAGACAGTTAAAACATTAATGTCAAAATGTCAAAATTAAACAATTGACATTTAAACAAAGCTAAAGATTAAATTTTGATAAGCTTAAGACTAATTAAAACTTAAAAAGTTAAAATAAATTTTAAATTGAAATATGTTGCACCGAAGTATTTAATACCTAAAAAAATATATTAGAAACGAAATTCAAAATGAAGAATACCTTTTCTTAAAAAAACAAATCCAGTTTTTTGAAGTAAACCGAAAATAATCTATAGTTAAAAGGAATAAAATGAATATTTAGTATATTATAAATTGGTAGTTACTGTACTACACTTAAGATGATGTCATTAAATCTTCAATTTAAAATTTATTATTACAATTTTATATACGTTTTATATGTGGATGGTAGAAAATTTGATCTGTGTTTTTTTTTTGGGGAGGGTAAGAATTCTAAATCTAAAAAATTATTCTGAAGGGACAAAATAAAACTTTATTTGGACTAGTTTTTTTAAAAACAAAAATTTTGTGGGGCAAAATGGTTTTATTTTTTTTCTGTAGGAATAAATGTAAATGGATATACGCGTAATTGAGTTTTAAAGACAAGGTTCGTTTAATCTTCTTTTTAGATAACTACATTTTTATTAGAAGTGTTGCAGTAAAATGTTGAATAAGTGTTGCATTAAATGAATTATTATAAATGGCGCATTTTATTTATAAAAAATTATAATTTTTTTGTTTTTATTAATTTTTCACTCTTTTAAGGAGCATAGGATATTCACTAAGTCTATGTAGTTTAGGGTTCAGTTTCTTTTATAGTTCAACAAGCCGTTCATTGCACAATACTGTTAAGTTAATGCGCCATCTATTATCTTCTTAATTCATCTATCGCCATTTAAATCTTATTTTTATATTACGATATAAACCATTACGATATAATTATACAATTTTACGATATTTTTTATTAAATATGATCTGGCAGGGGTTTGAAACCGAGGCCTTAGACATGAAAGGCGGCGTCTTTACCATTATGGTTGTTTTTAATAATAGAATATATAAGGGACCCATGAAATCAGGTCCTGCGAAATAAAACCCTCGAGATGCTATTTCTCATTCAATTTAAATTTCGACTTTTTGAGAAATAAATACCCGAAGTATTGTTTCTCAAGAATTCGAGGATGGAACTGAAAGAGAAATACAACCTTGGAGTCCTATTTCTTATATACTTTTGTATATAAAAGGTTTTAAATTAGAAGAATTTTAGGATTGTATTCCATATCAGTGTATTCCTATTTTCCAGATCATTTATATATGTAGATTAGATCCTGAATTTGAAGATGTAAAAGTTGCATTTAAACTTCTGGAAAAGGGAAATATCTCCCTTTTTTTTTTAGCTCGATCTCTTCAGAATATCTCTCTAAATGATAATTAGGACTCTGGGACTTTATTTTTTAAGAAGTTGAAAATTAAGTTGAAAGAGTAATAAGAGTATTTTAATTAGAAATAAAATACCGGGAGCTTTATTTCTCAATTGCAAAGTGAAATAACACTCCGGGATAAGACATATTAAAGTGTAAATATATATTTACATATAAAAGGAATACTTATTTATTAACATATTCAAAGTCGAAATAGCCTTTCCGTTACCGGATTAGCCTTTATGCTGCTGCATGCATACTTGATTTTGATACTGCGTTTAGAGATGTTTGGATAATGTAATATATTCTCTTGAAATTATGGACTTTCCTTGCAGTTAAAGATTAAATTTTCATTATAAATTGATTTCAAGTTTTGGCGTTATAATTTTAAATAACTTGTCCATTTTGGAAAATCGAACATGAACCTAATTTACAGAGATAGACAGAGACGAAAAGATTGATATTTGAATTGTAATTTTAAAACTAATCAAAACAGCTAATTTAACTTGAACATATACGATTTAAACTTTACAAATATTTATTTTAAAAGTATATACATTGTTTGTAAATCTAAAATTAGCTGATTTGTAAATATATTTATATAATCAAAAATAAACTTTACTCCTCTCAAGTTGCCCTACGGATAAGTCTTATCAAAAAATGAGTTTCTTTTTCTATATATATGTACAAGAATGCAGAGTCAGCAAATTTCAAAAAAAAAAAAACTGAAAGCATAAATTCTTTTGTATTTTTGCTGACTCAAAAAAACAGAAACAATAAAAATAATAAAATCTTAGTCAGAAAACTTATTATGGAATTAATTTTTGCTGCTAAGGAATTTAAAATTGTAAAGATAAAAAAACTTTTAAGAAGTTTAACTATACATTTTCGTATGATATTACAAAAAATAAAAATATTTTCAACTTTGATAAAATGAGAGATTTAAAAGACAAAAATTAGATTTTAAATATGTACTAAATTGATGAAGTTAGAAATTTATTACATAAAATTGAATAAAAAACAAGATTGATAATTGATCTGTAAAATCTTAAGTTATTTTTGAAATTCTGCTAAATTTAGCCTCTTAACTGTCAATTTGATCGTGGATTTCGGCTAAAAATTCAGCCAAAAAATAAATATGTAGTTCAATAAAATTTGAATAGAATTTTGACATTATAATTATTATTTTGAATGAAATGAAATAATGAAGCGTATAAGGAGTTGAAAGGAACCAGTTGAAATCACAATTTTTTAATACCAAAAAAAAACTTAAAATACGTTATTAATAGTTTTACTAAATTGGAGTAAAAACGACGTGGAAGGTTTTAAGAAGCATCGTTGTCTACACATAAAAAAAAAACAAAGTTAGTTATACAACTGATTTTTTTTTAAAGATTCACTATTTCAAAAATTATCATATGGCTAGCCAAATCCACCTGAAGGAGAATGATGCAAAAACAAAGGGACCTATCTAGAAAATTATGGTTGAAAATAAAAAGAAAGAAATAAAATAGAAATAAAAGGCAAGATTAAGTGGAAGACCTATGTTCCCTGAGGGAATAACAATGGGAAAAATCACTAAGTGGTTAAAACATAGGAAAACCAACTTGATCAACCTCTGCTTAGCATAACATAATCAACAGATCACAGCATACTATTGTGTTTCAGTTGGTCAATTAGTACAAAATAGTGTTAAGACAATTCAGGTTGGTCTAATTTCATGTAGTTACATCAATATAACAAGATCATAGTAACATTTTAAAAACTTATGATCAATCTTCGATCAATAAATAAATTTTTACGAGAAACTTTCTGATTTCAAGAATTTTTTTAAATAAGCCGAAAGGAAATGTTATCAGACCAATTTTTTAAGTAAAAGGGTTAATACAAGACCCCTTCATCCCCGAAAAAAGAAATATTTTATATAAATAAGACATTAAGGTATTTAATACGGTATAAAATTAGGTACCCGCTGTTTATAAAATATTTTTTTTTGAATTTCTGATTTGTAAAATCTATGAGAAAAAAATTGAATAATAAATTAACCACAATCAATTATCGAAGGGATCATCATCAAATTAAAATAACATTTTCACACCCTGATTTAAAATTAACTATATATTATTTACTTTAAATAAAGATCTTCAATTTTTAAATTGAAAGAATATTTGAAGAAATAAAAAATTTAATTTAATCCTAATTTTTAATGTGAATCAAAAACAATTTATAACAAATTATTTTCTATATATCAACTTTTATTAAAGTTTGCTTTTAATTTTTTTTTGTTTTATTCAATTGTAATTATAATTTTAAATGAAATATGTCAAATTGTCATTCTAAAATAATTTTCAATTATTGTTAGCATTTTGTTTGTTTTTATTTTTTTATGTTTGTCATACAGATCAGGATATGCGTATATCCTGATTATAAATAAAAATATACCTGAATCCTTAAACCTAATTATTGTTTTTACATAATTATTCGAGCATAAAATTTATCCTAAACTTGATCATAGTATATATGAATAGTTTTATGAAAGAAAAGAATGAAAGAAAGAGAAAAATATATTAAATGAAATTTTTTCGCACAGTATTACGAATATGTTGTGTGATGATGATTAACACAAAACTAAGAGGAAAAAAGATCAAATCTCAAAATCTCGTTACTGTACTAAAATTGAACTTCAAACTTCCTTTTCTCTGTTCTGTTGTAATCAAACAATCAGTTTTTATTTTATATTATTATTATTGCTTTTATTGCAAGTTGATTGTAAATTTGTTTTCATTTCCGTTTTTATAATCTGATCTGTAACAACCACGTTTCATGTACACAATATTTTACCTATGTATTATTTGTTTTTTTTTTTCAAATAAATAAAAAAAAATTTTACAAAAATATTATCGCAGGATCAATTGTCAAAAAAGAAACATTAGATATTTAAACTATTCTTGAAGCTTGTGTTATGAATCAGTGATTTTTTAGTAAGTTAGTAACGCAAAGATCTTGGTTATTAGACAGCGAGCGCCCCATTGTTCAAAAAATATTTAAACATATTTGTTTCTGGAAAGCAGGAGTAGAAGCAGAAGATAGACTAATCTGTAGCAGAAGGAAAACTATATGGTCATTAGTTTGGAAAAAAAATCACTTGCTCGCTGTTCGTGGGTCTTAAGTATAAACTATCCGAAAAGATTTTTTAAAAAGTAATAAGCTATTTATGGA
The DNA here is from genome assembly GCA_963082915.1 of Dolichopus griseipennis. NCBI lineage: Eukaryota > Metazoa > Arthropoda > Insecta > Diptera > Dolichopodidae > Dolichopus > Dolichopus griseipennis. The sequence continues at coordinate 27,136,780 of OY720442.1, read as the reverse complement.
TTGTATATTTTGTCCGTTGTATACTTGATTCTGTAAAGTGCATAGCATCACAATTGCGTATTAATCTCCACTAATATTTCGTGATGGCAATATATTCTTGTTTTTATCAACTTTTATTCGATATTTCTTCATTCTAACCAATTATCAAGAGAATTAAATCTTTCAGCCCAGATTTAAATTTTACGATTTATAGACTATGAACCAGATAAATTTGGTCTTCAAAATTTTATCTAGTGGGAATAACAGTAACCGGGCATGGCCCAAGTGTCTAATTAAAACTGATAAACTAAATCATAGATATTCTTAATTTTTGCCGCAAAAATTTTAAATTTGGCGATTGACACAATGTCGTTTTCACAATTTTTCAATAGCAGCTAAAAGTGAACCTCTAAAAGCATGTAAATAAAATTTAAAAATTTTTTCTTGAACGACAGCGGCCAGACTTTTTTCGAAAAATTAAATTTTTCAAACTATAATATAACATAAAAAAGTCAGCAAATTATAAAATTCTTTTTATTTGTTATATTTTATAAAAAATCTTTGAAATTAATAATTTAAATTTATTGTGAATAAAAAAAATATAATCTTAAGAAATAAATAAAAAGGGTAGAAAATTTTAAAATAAAAATTTAACCAAGAAATAACGAGTTTTTAAAAAAGGACCTTCAAAATGTAAAAAAATCCCTTTTCTATCGCAGTGAACATGTCTGCAGCAACAAGATTCAACATAACATCACAGGAATAGTTGTTAAAAAAAATAAAAATTACAATATAAAAAAATCGGTAAAAGAAAACCTGTCTTAAAGGGTTAGAAAAGAATGTGCGTTATGAATTTATACGTTTATGCTATTGTTATTGTTTTTTTTTATTCCTTTGCGGAAGGATTTTCGTTTTTTTTTCTGAGGTAACAAAATTTAATCTGCGCACATTTTTTATGTACACATATTATCATTTTATACATATATATATATAATAGATGTATGTATGTTTATTAATGTACATCCCATTAGATCATTTTATATATTGTACATATTGAAATGGGGAGGTTTTCGAGTTTTTATGGAAATTCAATTTCTTTAGAAACTAGAAAAAGTGTTGTTTGTTGTTTGTGTTAAATATGTTTGTTAAGAGGTTGTGAATGTTGCATTAAAAATACGAAATTCTAAGATAAGTAAGTTTTTTAGAAACTGTAAAATAGAAAATTAGCTTATTTTAAAAATATTTCCTCTTCCATATTGTTCTATGTAGGAGTATGAGAAAGTGTAGAAAGTTTTTCTAAATTTAGGTGTTTCGGATTCGAGGCTCTTCAGAATTTCAAGGTTATGGCGATCATCCCAAATTAATGAAGAAAGTTACCTGAAGTCTTCGAAGTGTGCATAAAATGTAGACTTGCTGTATGACAGGGAAACATGGTTGTTAATAGAACAAATGATCCATATAATATTCCTGAACAGATATCTGCGCATTGTATATAAAAAGTTGTGGGAATCAATATATGTGGCAAGGCAACCATCCAAAGAGCTTATCGTCAGAAAAAAAATATAGGCATGTGCTAAGTAAAATCAACTCGATTGCCAAAGAATTTTTCAATTAGAATCTTGAATGTAAAAGAAAAGTGTTAAGTCCATGTGGGAAGGATGAAAACCACCTGACGCAGAACTGTATGTAAAGGATATGTAAAGGAATATGTAAAGGAAAGAAGTGGGAAATACCTGGCTAAGAAGCTGGAAACCCCAGACTTCAAACTAAGGCCCCAAAGGTTTGGAAAAAGGAAAAAAAATGGTTTTCCTTAAGAAAAGGGAGTAGTAAATTTTTAAAAGTATCCAGGACAAGAGAATCCTTGAGGCCTATGCTTACTTTAACATCTTCCATAGCTCGAATATTATGAAATAAGTATAAGTAAATTGCTGAAGAGTAAGCATGTGAATCATAAAAGAAGGCATATTTTATTTAATAATATTGAATATATCTAAAGATATTAAGAAAACTTAGTTTAAGATTTTGCAAAAAGGAAGTCCGGATTCCAAAACAAGTTCTCTTTAATTTATTGAGAAGCTTTCTCACGCCTCTCTTAGAAGCTTTTTCACGTCCTCAGAAATGGTATTTTGTATTTATATAGTGTCAGTCACATATATTTAGAGATTTGATTGTAACAAAATTTGACACTTAGTGTGTATCGTTTATTTGATGTTTTTTTTTTCTAGTTTTGTAATATTCTATTCCTGAATAATTTAAAGGATTTCTTATCCCTATATTTTAATATGGTGAACAATTGTGAACAAAAGCAAGGAAATTAGAAAAAAAAAAATTTATTCATATTACGATTATAAATATTCTGTTATATTTAATTTTTTGTATTCTAAAGAACCCTTTTTTTTTTTAGGAAAAAACTATATCAAGGTTAAATTATTACAAAAGGCGATATCAGTAACAAATAAAAAAAATAATCCGGTTTATATTTTTGTTAGTTAGTATATTGTATTATAACTAAAAAAAAATGTTTTTGCTTGATTTTTTCCAGGTATTTAAAAAACAAATAAAAAAACAAGAAAACAAAACTGTTGTTCATTTTTTTTTTTTTTTTTACTTTTTTTGGCATTTTTAAATTTCGCGAAATCCCAGCTTCTTTTGATCTTCACTTTTTTAAAAACTTATTAAGGAATGTATATATTGGTATCTATTTAAATAAATATAGTCATATAGATACTATATAATATATACTATGGATATACATATATATACCTATGGCAGTTATATAAATAAAGACAAAAATTGTGTATCAGATTTTATTGATGGTATCAAAATATCTGGTGTATCATGTACCCATTGTAGAGCATCACATTATATACTAAAAGTTTATTGAATGCTTTTCAATAAAATTTTAAGACTTAAGTGATCAATGATCACTGAGACAACCACCAAAATATCGTTTCTTTTTTCTGTCCAGTTTTTGTTTTTTTTTTTTTACTAAGAATTGATAATATTTTTTACTTTATTTTTTTTTATAGTATGTAAGGAATCAATAAATGAGCGCCATTTTACTTCGAAGAAAAATTAATAAATGCTAAAAAAAAATATTTTTCTTAATTTTTTGTTTTTTTTTATTTTTTGCTTAATTAACGAAAATTTTAAAATTTTTTTAAATTACGAAGTGATTTTAAGATTTATTAGAACGTTAAAACGTAAGCTTTATTATTTTTAAAATACATGATAATAATTTTTAAAAGTGATTTATATATTGAAGAACTTAATTAAATGTAAGTTACATACAGCGAGGTATTAAGTTTTCACATAATTCAAGTATAATTCTATAATTATTATGGAGTATTTTATAAGGGCTGCATTAGAAGTTAGAACAAAATGATTAGATATCTGAAAATCAGAAACTATGGTTAGGTTAATAAGCCTCTCCATACCATAGGTACATGTTGGAACTTGAAGGCATATTATTTTGTTATTATCAGGATTGATTTTAATGAAATCCATATACAATTTTAACATGAGATAGTACTAGGGATTATAATATGTAAAAAACGTCTAAGATTTTTAATAGATGCCTGTATGTAATAATTTTATATTGAATTATTATTAATTATTATGGGTATGCCATTAATTTTTAAACCCAATAGCGAATGGTATCTGAGTCGAATAAAAAAGTTTATTCACTTTTATAGGGAATCGAACCTGGTTCTTAAAAATGAAATGTCGTCACTCTAACCACTATGCCACACAGCCATGACGAACAAAAGCAAAAACAAATCCTTTTACTATATGCAGCATTAAATTTTAAATTATAAATATTTTCAAAAAAAAAAGGCTGTGGAAGAAATTTAATCAACATTAGAAATTCGTCTAACTTAGAATAAATGAAACAGCAAAGTTCTACTGTAATATAAGCATCTACTTATAATTTTTTCCACTGTAAATGAAAGAAGTAAATCTAAAAATAATTTTTTTATTTTTTAACAAAATTATAAATGAATTTACATAGATATTTTTTCCTTTCTGAAGCTGGGAAGCATGTACCCAGTTATATTTTGAATGACCATTTTATGGCATCGACATTTCATCTTGTATCGCCTCTCTTCTTCTTTTCGCGAATCTTTTGACGAATTTGTTGCCTAATAATTTATTTGTTATTCAAACATTGTAGCTGGCTTTATTGCCTAGAAATTTTTGTATATATTGCATAATTATACGCATGTTTTCAATCCACTCTCAAAATTATAAATTTTTAAGATATATAGAGATTTCGTCATAAAACTAATATTCTGTTACTAGGGGTTTTCAGAATCAAGATATACTAATAATTTAAAATAGGGCACCACGTCACTAATCAAATAATTATCTCTAAATAAAAAATCATTTCTTATATAAGCTTTTGTTGCACCAAACCATATTTCATAATCAACTAATAAAGTTTTTATTACTAAAACTCTCAGTTATCAAAATATATTTATTTGATTACTTAATTAATGATAAGTGCTTGGAGCAATAGGGTCCAATTCAGTTTAAAAAAAAAACATTAATTAGTTATTTAAACATATTAAACTGATCTAAAGAAAACTATCATTCTATATACTCGTAGTAATCATATACATATATCAATCACCCCACTTTTACTATTCAAATCATTTTTTAAAACAAAAATATATTGTTTAGATTTAGATTTTAAGTTTTTTTTCTTAAATTTGCTTATTAGACCAAAATTATAATCACAAAACTGTATTAAACTAATTTTTGTTTGTTAAGTCATTTGAATACAGAAAAAAAAAACACAAAACTTTAAGAGAATTTTTAAGTATACAAAACACAAAAACGAGGAAGAGTGTAGAATAGACTGTGTCATCTCTAGGGTACCCACATGAACATAATATAAACGCAGAGCACCAACTATATTTTGGCCATCAAAATTAACTAGTTTTGGTAAAATTTAAGACAACAGGCTGCATCAGGTATAGAATAATGCTCATATAATATAAGAAGTTGTATGACATGTATTCGTTTCCATAGCGACGACGGCTCTTGAATAAAAATGAATTTGTGGAAATTTCAGAGTCCTAGCTTGTTTAGTTTTTGAGACGAACGGACACACATAGCTAGATCGATTCACATTTTCATTCTGGTCCTATCCATACGCTTAAGTGTATATATCTAGCCCTCATTATAAACAACATCATAAACGTAATGGAAAATTTACTATACCCTTTCGAACTAAGTTCCTATAAGGGTATAATAAATAGCCATAAAAATGATCGTAGATTCCAATTCAATAACAGTATTAAAAAAAAAACTTTAAGTTCAGCATTTTCTTACACAAAAACAAAAAAAACAAACTTCATCATTCAATTTCATGATTCTTTGATTATTTATTTCACGATTTATATACGCTATGACTAATTGATTCTTCAATTTCTCCCAAAAACAAAACAAAATAAGAAATCAATAACAAAAATTTTACTCAATATTAAACAATCTATGGATTATAGCTTATATTTTGTTAGTAAATCCATCATTCAATTTAAATTACTGTATATTGTACATAATATAGACCTACTCTATACCACGTCTTCATTTTTTTAGTGTTATATTTTTTTTTGTATCTTAAGATAGAAAAAAAAGACTTGATTCTTTTTTAGTTTTTTATTTGATGAACACCAAGTTGAAGTAAAGTGCATGGGTCATTTAAGTCAGATCTGTACAATATTATAAGACTTTCCTTACTATATAGTTATTATGTTATTACTTATTATTTAAAGAAATTTTGTACATGTCAGGAATAAGGTGTCTCAAATGATTTGATCGTAATTAATGTACAATTAGTGTATTTAATGTTGAGGCTGTGTGCACAATGAAGCGTAGCCATGACGCATCATCGAAGGTGAATAACGTCAAAAAACGTAGTTGTCAAATTTTTCAAACAAAATGCAAAACGCAGAAAGTGTTAAAGTGACATTTAAAATTCAATAAATGAAGAAAACAAACCCAATTATATTTGTAATCATAGTGAAGTAAAAATAAATTAAATACATACTTTTAATAAAAGAATTAGCCAAAAATTATAGGGCTTAGATTTTTTAAAAATTAATAAGAACAATAAAAAGAAGTATTAATTAGCAGCTTTACATGACTATACTACAATACATTAAAAGAACAAAATAAATATTTTTTAATATAATAATTAAAGAATAAATAACTAAATCTGGTTTTTACATATTTCTTTAATAATACAAATTCTTATTTTCCATTTATATATATGTATTTGTTTTTAATAAATTCTTTTAAATTACAGATCCCCACCACAAACCCAAACAACACTAAATTTAAACTAGTTCTAAAGAAAAATTTTATTTAATATTTATTTTATTTAGATTTTTCGAATTTTAATAATTTATATGATAAATTTTTAATTTATATTCCTTATCATCAATTTTAGGCGAATACAAAAAAAAAAAATGGATGACAAAACATAAAAAATTAGTTGTCAAGTAGTAGCGTAAAAGTTAAAAGATGAGCAACTTTTGTGTCAAGTCTACATTGCAATTTTCAACGATCATTGCTCATAGGAGGTGAAGAAGTCATAACAAGTGAAAATTCAATTTAGAGGTGGCAAAACGAAAAACTAAGGATTTTAGGATCAATTTATGTGGAAATTCGATGATTTACAGTGAAGGAAAATGTTTAGATTACATAATTCTTATCTTAAGCTTTATTTGAGGTAGATTATTCTTATCCAAGAGAATTTCAGCTTCCTTCGATCTCATGTTATCAACCAACGCAAGTTCAACTTACTATATATTGTGGGAAACTCTGTACAAATACTATGTTTATATACATTTAGATGTATATGTATATATTACAATAATATTTTATTTTATTAATCTTTTTTTCCAACTATATTTAATTACAATTTAAAATACATGTGTACATTAAAGATAAGCTTCATTTATATATTTGTATACAAACATATACATATATACATATAGCATTGCACGTTTTTATTTTGTTTTTGCATTTTACTTTTAAAAATAAATTAAGATGAAAAACTAAAAAACAACAAAATTTTTGTAAATATTGTCCATTCAAAATTTACTTCAAGGCTTTAAAAACATGAAAAAACAGCGGCTATTTGAATGTTTCTTTCATTTTTTATTTCTTTGATTCCGATTACGCGCGAGAATCTTTTTCTAAAATACAAACTTAAAAATTTATCTTGAGATACAAAAAATTTTCTTGATGCGTAAGCGTTTTATATTGGTTTATAAATCTAAAGATTTAACGTTTTGTCTAAAAAAAATTCACTCCGAATCTACCACCAATACACAAACCAATACATGTGCAAAATATTATTTTAAACTAAACATAAGAATTTTAATAGAGAATTTTCTATTTAAAAAAAACAAATTTTTGTAATATAGTATCTATAGATAGATATGGCAATGTTAAAATCAAGTTAAAATATTTTCAATCTATAACTTTTTTTATACATATATAATTGATATTGATTATATATATACATATTATGATTATTCAATAAGTTAAGAACTGTATATACTATTTGTATTTGTACATTAGGTACATATTTACAAAATAATCTTAAATATTGGTTAAATATAATTATGATACTGTTGGTGAATGATGAAGATGAAGATGATGATGATGATGATGATGATGATGATGTTGATGATGCTGAGATGTTGATGTATATTAAATCGTGATTCATGAAAACAATTTTATTCTATAATAACGGTAAAATTAATATATATATATACTTTTTGTAGTTGTAATTTTTTTAATTGTTTTTTATTATATGTAGGTAGGTATGTATATATGTAATATTGTAGGAAGATATTGAAAATTAAATAGAAATAAAATAAATATATAGAAATAAAGGGGAATTAAAAATTACGAATTGTAAACATTTTTTTTTTATTAATACCGTAACGTGTACGGTATATAGTCGTGATATGCAATATATAGTATTTATTATTAGTTTTACGATATTGGGGAGTTTTTTTTTATTTTTTTTTTTTGACTGTTGTTGTAGTTGGTAATTTAATATTAATAAATGATGTTTTTTGAGGAGAGGAGTATTAGTTTTCCACATAAGTTGTAATAAAATTGAATGAAACTTTGTTCCTTTTAATTAGTTACAGTAATATTTCGATAATCCGAATAATTGTCATATTTCAAACAAAAATTTCTAGTTTTTACTTTTGTACATTTTGATATTTACAATATTTTAAATAAACTAACAATAATAAATTTAAATTAAAACTTCAACACTTCATAAAAACAAAAATTTAATAGTTAATAATTTTTGTTTAAAAATATTCATACGGAAACATAAAAACAATTAACACATTGTAATTTTGAGCATAATTCGGATTATAGATTCTCCAAGCAGCAATCAATTCGGATTGTAGAATACTTAGTGCTTTGTAAACTGTCATTCGGATTATTGAATATTCTGATTATAGGGGTTTTGAATTATCGAAATATTACTATATTTAATTAATTATAAAAACATTAAATTTAAACTATAATTTAGTAACTATGTTGTAAAATTTTATTTAATTGGGAAAAAATACTTTCTTTCGGATTTTGACTGCTATTTTTTTACACTGATCACTATTTTTTTACACTGGTTAGAATAGAAAAGATTCTTTTATTTCAAGGACAAAATTGTTATGGACATATGGGATATATTTTTTATCTTAGTTTGTGCAATTTTTTACTAAAAATGTAGCCGAAAAAAATATATTTTCTTAAAAATATGAAACACTTTTGCACCTCTTAAATTTGAGTACTTGACTACCAAACTTCAGTAGGGACTATAGGAGAAGAAAAAGATGGAAAACATCCTTCTATTTGAACTATCTCTTGCGTGTATCTATAGGCGACAATGGGCGACTGTAAGAAGACCTAAGTCGAATATGAATATTACAAAACATGAAAATTTTGTGTCGCATTTATTGAACTTGAGGCTTAACAAATTACGAATTTTTTGATTTTTTAATTTAAACAAATTGGTTACTTAAAGATTTGGAATTAGTTTCTAAAGTAAATTAAAATTATTATGTTAAAAAATGATCATCAATTTAGTTTCAAAATTATAATCTTTTAACAGGTATGTACGTTAAAAGATTATAATTTATTGCATTCTTTAAAATCAAATTATAAATTCAAATTTTTAATTAGAATAAATATGTAATGTACCTATGACTATAATAAATATTTTTAAAATAAAACTACAGTCATAATCAATTTATTAAATTAAAACTTCATTCAATATTATTTAAACTTCATTTTAAAATAAAAATAAAAAAATAGCATGGTATTGTAACGACATCCAATTATTTTAATCAAATCATAAAATAAAAAAAAAAAAAAACACAATTTTCAATGTCAAATAACAACAACAACAACAACAAAAGGATAACAAAAAATCAACTTGATATAGGTACAAAATAGGTAAAAATATTCCTTCATTTAATTTTTATCCTACTTATACAATGTTACGATATGTTAATACTTATTATATTGCAATATATACAACACACACATATGTACATTCTGAAAAACCAAATTACAAAATAAAATAAATTTTTAACATCTATATATATACCTACCTCTATATCCCAAAAATCATTTTACATAATATACAATAAATACAAAAAGTTTATATAAATCGCTTTATATTTAACAACTATTATAATTCTGCAAGTCCATACAAAAATCTTTTATTATTTAAAATATCTAAAAATCTCTGTTATACTTTTTTTTTTTGTTTTTGTTATTGTTTTTTTTTTTATCTACGATTTTTCTTTTTTCCACTCTTTTCAGATTTTTAATTTAACAGAAAGAAAAACAACAATAACAACAACAAAAACAAAATAAAAAAAAGACATTTCTTGGAAATGCACTGATGAAAAAAAAACAACAACAACAATCAAAAAAAAAAATTTAACATACAAAAAAAAAACCATGTGGTTCTATTGAAAGCCATTGTATGTTTACATCATTTTCAATAGTCATCATAACCATTTATATAATCAACATCATTCACTTTAAAAGAAGCAACAGCATTACTATCATCATCATCATCATTATCATTATTATTATTACGATCAATTATATCAGCATCAACAATTATTTAACATTAAAAAAAAAAAACAACAAAACGAAATACTGTACATAAGAACATATATACTGTATATAGAGAATATTCATCTGTTATATATATAAATGTATACAACAGCATCCTGCATCACCAATGATTACAGTATATACCAAAAATATATAACAGCAAAACAACAACAGTAAGACTTTTAAAAATTAAAAAAACAAAAAAAAACAGCAAAACATCGTGTGTTGAAAAGAACAGCTGCCATTGAAGAGTTTTCTTTTTTATTTTCTTTTTCTCTTCTCTTATTTTTTTTTTGTCATTCATTATTGTTATTATAGTTGTTGTTTTTTTTTTTTTTTTGTATTTATATTTACCTAAATACCTACATCCATAGTTTGTTATATACATATATTTCTCTGTATTTTTTTTATATTCAATATCAATCGTCTATATTAAATAATTTTCAAAAAAAACCTCGAACTCTATCGCAATTCGCACAATTTGTTATATATATATATATATATATATATATATATATATATATATATATATAATATATATATACATATAATATACATAATAAAATTTTTAAACCATGTTTTTCAATATATAAGCCTTCGATTATATGATATGTACAGATATACTACTTTTTTATAATGTATGTATATATATAGTTTTATATATGTATATATATAAAATGAGCATATGTTAAAAAGTATAAAGGATATATAAGTATTTAATGCTTTAGACTCTGTTAAATTTTTACATTTTTAAGTCAAGTTTTAAAAAATGTTATATGTTTTATAATTACAATTAGTATGTTTGATTTTACAGATTGTCATTCAACATTTAACAGAAAACTTTTATAATATGTTAATTTGGATTTATACAACAGAACTGAATTTTAAATAACAGTTCAGGAAAAAAAATTAACATCAAATAAATATTGAAGAAAGGAGCGTCATTAATTGAAATTAAAAATTAAATTTACATCATCTTGGAATTGCAGTAAATTTACTGCACTTTATTGTGAAATACATTAACTAAAATAGAAAATAATTTTTGAATATTTAAATATTAATATATAATTTTAAAAATAAATTTAATTTAAAAGGATTCTACGGACTATCGATATTTCAAAAAACAAATGGTTGGTCCGGCAGAGACGTGTTTAAAAATAAGGAAATCAAACAATCCTTTAAAGGATAACCTTTGTAATCAGAATGAGACTTTAAAATCGAATTCTACTAAAATCATGAGAAATTGCATTTTTATAAAACAAATTTAAATATTAAATATTTAATAATTAATTGAAAAATCTAATAGAAATAAAAAATTATAATAGATAATTCCTTTTTATGAATATATTAAAAAATTTGCTTTCCTTTAAATTGTTATATGGTATTTTTACTATATCTATTATCGTGATCGGATTATTGCCCACACGAAAAATGCCCACACGAAAATTGCCCACAGAAAAATTATTATAAAACAGAATTGCCGCTTTTTCCAGAATATTTAATATTTTATTTTAAATCACTAATAGATTATCTCCTAGATAGAATATAATTTTTGATTTTTTCTCTATTTATTTTAATTTAATTTTTATATTTAATTCAATTTTCTGTGGGCAATTACCGTGTGGGCATTTTTCGTGTGGGCAATAATCATCGAATCATCTATTATGATCTTATTTTAGTTCAATTGTATCCTGTTACAAAAATATGTTTTCGGGTTTGAGAAGTTCTGATAATTAGAAAAAAAATTATTATAAAAGGATGTTTAGAAGGATCTTGTTGTTACAAAACTGTTTTCGAAAATTGTACTAAATCAATTTTCAAGTTAAATCTAGGATATTTAATTAATTAAATATATATCCGGAATCTTATTTTAGTTCAATTGCACCCTATTAATAATTAAAAATATGCTTTGGGTTTCAGAGGTTCTGATAATTAGAAAAAAAAATCCTAGAAAAAATATAAAGGATGATGTTTCAAAACTGTTTTGATTTAGTACAATTGTCAAATTAAATCTAGGATATTTAATTAATTAAATATTTTATAACTTGTATGTTAATCATGAATTAATATAATAATTGATTTTAATAAAAACTCAAATTTTCATTTATTTATTTTATTTTATATTTATTTAATAACAATTATTATTACGTATTATTATTTCAATTAACTATTAGGTATTTAATTTAATATAAATATTATAATAAATTTAATTATTTTAATTAATATTATAATTTATTATATACATTTAACTCAAAATAAATTAATGAAGCATTTGTAATATTAAATAAAAAAAAATTAATAGATTTAAAAATTCATTTAATTCAATTAATTAATTAATATTCAAATAAATTAAAAAATCTACTGCAAATATTTTTATTTATTAGGTTGTCAACCCTGATATATGAATTATTAATAATCTTCTTTAATTTGAAGCGGTATTTTTTTTCTTCTTATCATCATTTCACCCAGTCTTGTATTTTTTTTTTTTTTGATTTAATTTAAAAATTATATTTAACATAACCTTAAAATTATATTTAACATAAAGTAATGTTAACTTAAAAATATTAACAGAAGAAATGATTGTTTAATTTTTAATGCTTTTATATATAAGTATGTAACAACATTTTATATTCTCTGTATAAAATTCTTTCTCTATACATTAACATGTTATATAAGTACATAATACATAATAATAAAAAGAACCAAATATACAAAAACGATGGTTAAGTTGATCTGTGTTCTCTGTACTCTGTACTGTAATCACAATATCGTTGTAACATCGTAAGCTGAAACTTCAATTTTTTATTTTTTTAAAGTTATAAAACTGTTGTTGTTTTGTTGTTGTTTTTTTCTTCTTTTCTTTTTTATTTTATTTTATACTTTGTGAATTTTAACTTGTGAAGTTGTTGTGTGAGGATACAGAGATCTAAATTAAAGAAATTAAATTCACTCGTACGCGCGCATTCAACTGAAGCGGATGGGCTTCACTCCCAAAGAAAAAAAAAAAAACAAATAAATAAATAAAATAAAATATATTTAAATTAAAAAAAAAACATTAAATGTTAAAAAAAGAAGAAAAAACAGTGGATAGTTTCTGTTTTTCAAGTAACAGTTTTGAAATGTGTTATAAAAATTTACAGTGATTTTATATAACAATATTTGATATATATTTATATATATATGTATTTTTTTAAATAATTTAAAATAAAATTTTCGTATTTTAAAGAAATTATTAATTTTGACTTTGAATATGTATATAAAATTGTGCATTTAAAAAAAAAATTGACTTAATTAATTAATTTAAAATATAAATTAAAAAAATGTGAATTAATTAAAAATACTTATTATATTTTAAAAACTACTAATAATATTAACTAAATATATGTATTAATAAATTAATATCTGGGAACATAGTTAGTAATTAATAAACTAAATTTTTATAATTAATTAATTTTGGATAAATTATTAATTTAAATAAAATTAATATTATTAATTAATTTGGCTTATATTATTAGATTTATTTATATAAAAAAAAATATTTCTACCTGTCCTGAATACCTGGAATAATTTTATACTTTATTTAAAACTTTTAACTACTAAAAATCTAAAAATAAATTGTATTTACCTGTTATTAATATAAAAATTTTTATTTTCATGGTCATTTCGATTTTATTTTGGTTTGCATTTTTTTTTATTAAAATTGTGATATTTATTTTTGGATATTTTGTAATCAAATCAATTAAAACATATTAAATAATATTATTTATCTATTTATATTAATATATAATATAATTTATATATTCAGCTCATATTTAATACTTTTCAAGATCGTATAACACTTACGTATTTATTTTACGTACATTACATATAACAGAATAATTAAATAACATCCCGAAAAAAAAATTATACATATTTTGTATGTACATTATATATATATAAATGTATGTAACTAGGGTACATATGTAATTATTTTAGTAGGTAACTAAGTTAAAAAAACAAAATCAAAGAAAGAAAAAAAGGTAAAACAAGTTAAATGTAAAAAAAAAAGAAGGTAATAATATAAACAAAGTTTGAATAAGAATCGCGGCTTAAGGAATTAACAAATATATATATTTTGCAGTTATTTATTTATACATATATACATATTTGTTATTATTTTGCTTCTTTTTTTTTATCTCTATATATTCTACAATTACATAAAAATTATATATTATAAAACTATATTCATATGTATATATATAATACATAAGTACTTAAATTGGCTTTTGATTAAATTTCATATGATTCATTCAGTTTATTCTTTCAAGACTCTGTACATTACAGCAGCTAAGTTTTATTTTCAGATTAAAGTTTGAGTTTTTTTTAATTTATTATTATTTAAAAAAAAATTGAAGTTTATGTTATTTTGAATAAAATATAATTTTATAGTGTTAGATTTTTGCAGTTAAAGATTTTATTAGAAACGGATAACCGTTTACTATACATATAACGGTACCTATATGTATTAATAAAATATCAAATAAAAAATAACTAATTACTTTTCTATTTAATTTAAGTTCGCTTAAGTTTTTATTTAAGGTTAGTTTAAATTTACTGCAAACAATAAAATATACAGTACAGTTAAGATATAATGACTTCAATTAAATTCAAATTATATTTGAACGTAAATCGGGCATTTTGAAATAAAAGTTAGATAAATAATAACTTAAATAAAAGTTATATAAGTAATAATTTTTAATTAATTATTACATTTGAAAGTAAATTATATAATTTTAAAAGTAATCACATTTTTGTATTGTATAACACTTTATATACAATTTTTTAGTTTATATTAAATAAATTGATATTGATCAAAATATCTAAAAAAGAAAAACTGGAGTTTACTGTATTATGGTTTCATATTTCAATTCGCGCTTATTTGTTATTTTTTTTATTTATATTTAATTTTTAAATTTCCGGACATACTTTTTTTTTTATATTATATTTAAAGATAAAGAAATAACTTTGTGTATTAATAATTAAATATCACAACAATTTTTTAATGAATCAAATCATCTTTAAGATAAAAAAATATAATGAAAATTACTTGTAAAAAAAAATTAATATTATTAAAAAAAATATATTGAAAGGAAATAATTATAGCACATTGCGGTTTTTTTAAAAAAAAGAATAACTTTATAATATTATTAGTTTTTTATTCTAGTAACTAATATACTAATATAGGTTAAAATTATTTATTTTATAATATGTAATATGTATAGAAGTAGTAAATTTAAATTAAATGTTAATAGTTTTTTATTCTTCTATTGGATAACAAAATAATATTAAAGTTTTTTTCTAGCTAAAGTCATCATTTTTTTTTAATATAATTAATATAACTAACTATATTTTATTTTACTTTGGTAAAATATTTTATTATTTCCTCTCTTTATTTTACATTTTTTTTTTATTAATTTTGGAATTAAAAATTTTTTTAATATATTAAAAAGAACTAATTTAATTTTATTAAATTAAATTAAAAAAAAAAACATTTATAATTAATTGTATATAAAATAAAATTTTAATTATTAATTATTTATATTAGTATATATGGTGATAGAAAGTAAATTTCCAAAAATAGTTAAAATATATAATAGCAAAATTTTTTAGAATTATAATTATTTTAATAATTTAATTTTTATTTTAATTATTTATAGAAAATATAAAGTATATATATATATATATATATATACATAAAATATATTTAAATATACTAATTTAATATAAAGAATTAATATATACTATTAATATAATATAAAGCCCAATCCAAATTAAATGTGATGAAAGGAAATATTAAAAGAAAAATCGTTACATAATCTGGTAAGTTAAATTTTAATAATATTAATATTTTTTTAAATATATTAAATTAATAAATATTAATTTTTAAAACATATTAATTTATGGATTTGTCAATTAATAGTAACTGTTATACTTATTAGTTTTTAAAATTTTGCAGAACATTTTTGAACCTTTAATCAATTTATTTTAAAGATATATATATTAATTAATAATAAATATATATTAATAATATATTAATATATATTAATTAATATATTTATATAAAAATTATATATATATATATCAATTAATATATTATATAAATAATATAAAATATAATTAATATATTTATTAATTTACTAAGAAATTTAAGGATTAATTTAATATTAATTAAATAATTGATATATTAATGTAATATTAATTATTAAATTAAGGTTAAAAGAGGATTAATAAATTATTAATAGAATTGAAATTGATAATTGACAATCCATTAGTTAAATATATTCTTGAATTGAATTTTTTTATTATATATTTATATTATATGAATAATTATAAGTTTTATTATTTAGATAATTTTTAAAGTTGTAATGTAAGATACTAATAATTTATTAATTAATAACTTTTGATAAGTTTTTAAGTAGTACATTTTTTAAGTTCTTGAATTTTGATAATTAATTTTTGCAATTAAAACAAGTAAAATTACAATTGAATTTGTTTTAAAATACAAATAAATTTGTTAAGTTACATACTTATTTAATAAGTTACATACTTTTTATATACTTATAATTTATTTTAATATTTTATCATTATTTATTTATTTAATATATTAATCAAGTAAATAATTCAATATTTAAATTAGAAGGAAATAGCTAATTTCAAGGATAACATTAAAATTATAGACCCTTGCTCCTTGTTATAATTTTTTTTAAACGAATTTAAATTTTAAAAACAAACCAAAAGTTATTCAGGGATATTTTATACAATTACAATATATTTTAAACTTATAATGTAAAATTACATTCACTCATAATTTATGCAGAATACATTTACAATAACAACAATAATATATTTTTTATAACATTCTTAATCCTTCGTCCTTACCAATTATATAGAAAAAAAGTAGGTATAAATGGAAAAAACTGGAATAATTATAAAAGAATCCTGTCTTTTTTTTCTGGAATAATCACAATACATATTAACAGATAAATAATAAAATAACAATACAAAACAAAAAATGTCTAGAAATATCCTTGCTTAAGTTAAAAAATATCCTTAAAGGAAAGAATTGTTGTTGATTGTTGAATTTTCATTGTAGAAAAGCGTGTATTGAACGACCATGTAATAAGAACGTGATTTGTTTTTCTAGAAAATAACTAAAAGTATACAAGTTTTTATATGTATTAGTAAGTTGTTTACTATCTTGTACATAGTAGATATTAAGTCGCAATAATCCAAAACATAGAATATACGCAACCCTTTTAATAAATTTTTAAAAAGGCATTTCATTAGGTATAAAATTTATAGTGTGTGAATATCTTATAACTACATTTATTTTACAATTAGTTTAGTTGAAATAGAGGATTCGTTTTGGTGAGTAGATTTTTGAGTAAGAATTGGGGGGTAAAAATCAAGTTTGCGCTTTTTTTTTAACTATATTGTAAATATTTAACTATTGTATTCTATTGAAAATTATAAAAGAATAAAAAGGGGTTAAAAAATACAGTCTTCCTTTTTTTTAAGAATTATAGTTATTTCCAGTCTTCTTAAGAATTATGTTGAGAATTTTATAGATCTACTTCAAAAAATGTTTGTTTAAAATTCTACTGTCTTTTGTTTTTTAAAATTTTCTATTGTGAATTGATAGTTGAGAAAAAAATTGTAGTTAACAGAGAAGCTTCAAGTTGTATATTTATGCATATGTATTGTCTTTTAAATAAATGTTAAGGCCTAAAGGTAAGACAAAAGAAGATTTGATTTCTAAAGAAAGTGTGTGAATATTTTTAATTTATTAATATGTCTGCGTAGTTTTTAAAAATTTAAAGGGCTAATTATTGTTGTATGCAGACTCACTAACTTTTCTTTAGAAATATAATCATATATAATTTCAAGGAGTTATTTAATTGTGATCTTAAGTGATATCTCATGAGATGATAGAAAGCCTTTGGATGGTGATTTCCTTTTCAATTGGAAATAAAGTCATGTTATTAAAAAGAATTAAAATTCAACATTTTGTGTGCGATGGGTTTTCATTCCATATGCATTCTGACACTATACCATCTTTCGATTTTAAGACATGGTTGGGCTTCTTGTAAAGATTACTAAAGACTATCGGAAAAGTCCCAAAAACGTCCTAGTTGAATTGGAATTAAAGCCAGTTATTAAAAAGTATTTTAAATCCAACATTTTGTGTTAAAATATGAATTTGAGTCTTAATTCCATAGATGTTTTATCACTATACCATCTTTGATGTTAAGCTATTGAATTATTGGGCATTTCGAAAAAAAATCCTCAAGGACTATATACAAAAAGTCCCCAAAGCAAAATTTTCATAAAACTTTCCAAAATACTTAAATGAAAAACATCCCAATTGTAAGGAAATTCGAGGTGTTCCCAAAGACTCATAAAGAATTTTCGAAACTTTTGAGAAATGTAAAGATCTAAAATATTTGTGGGAAAACCCTTAATCATCGATATCCTTTTAAGTAATGATTGAGATTTTAACTTATGGATACACATATGGAGCTCATTAATTGGTGATAATTGATACAACTAATGTAATAATTGATTTTGTGAAAAATTAGTTTTATATTAGAAACTACCTATGTATTTTTTTGAAATATAAGTCAAGGAGAGGTTTAGAGGAACTTTAAGACCTTGAAAGATTTAAGAGCTGAAAATTGTATCCATATATCTTATTTTATAAAAAAATTTAATTTCAAAAACTAAGTACCTAAGCTTACTTTTAAAAAGTAATATGTAATAAGTTTATGACCCTAAGTATCTTTATTTTTATTTTTTTTTTCAAATAAATAATTTATAAACTTATCAATACCATTATTTACATATATATATATATATTTGAGAATTACTTATCTTTAAATAAAAAAATTCTTAAGATATATTATGAAATCCAATATTGCCTCATTTTTATTCAACAATTTTGTAAGATTAAAACACACATTGCATATTATTATATATGATTCATTTAAAAGAAATTATGAAATATTTTTACATACATATTTCATTTTAATTTAAAGTGTATTTTTTAATATACAACACTTTTAAAACTTTTTCATTTCTTTTTTTTTCTTCAATTCTTTAATCTTTTCTTATCAACTTATCACTGTTAGGAAATACAATTTTTTAAATTCTTAAAAAAAATTTAAAGAAATTAAATGAATGGAAAATAATATTTAATAGATACAAAATACAATCGGGTTGGGTACATAAACCCAATTCGTAAAATTCCAATCACGAAATCTCAAAACTTTTTCATCTTATTACAAAATCCCAAATTGCGAAACCTTATTCGGTTTGGGTACGAAATACCAAAAAAGCAATTTCTTTTCCAAAATACCATTTACAAATTTCCATAATTCTAAAAAAAAAAAATTCATACTTCAGGGTGCTATTACACCAACACTAATCAGTAATCACTAATGAAATAGGTAATCATTTTTTTTTAATAAGTGAGTGTTTTTACTAATCAAACTCCATATGTTTTTTGTCAAATATGGTGTTGATGCAACAATAATTTTGACAATTCGATTATTTCATTAGGCATAATTTGTTGGTGCAATAGGGCCCTGCTTTTCTGAGAAAATTCAATTTTCTGTGTGTACTCAAACAATCCATCCTAACTCATGTGCATATATTCTGGAAAAAGCGTCTAATCCTCATTTTGTAACCAACTATAAAATCCTTCCTAATAATTTCTTACACGCATATTTCAACAAATTAAAATTTAAAAATTGTCAGGGCTGCCGCCCCAAACCCTCTAAACAAATTATTGAAACTCTGATTTTGAATCCAGCTCTAAATTCTTACCCCTAATTCAGAATGTCACCTATACATATGTATAAATATTTTGAATAAAGCGTATAATGCAAATTTTGTACCCAACTCTAAAATTCCTTTTAGTTTACGGTACGGAAATTATTTTGCGCGTTTTATTTTATTATTTTTAGAAATGGTTGAGTTTAGGACTATAGTTGGAATTACCAAAATTTAAACTTTTAGGTTGAAAATTTCAATTTTGTTTTTAATTTGGGATTCTGAAATTTGGGATTTTGTATTTTTTGGATTTTGAATTTTTGGGATTTTGTAATTTATGATTTTGAGTTGTTCCCGATACAATCTTATCTTTTTTTTTTTAAAAATAAACCTATAGAATGTCAATATTGATTTTAATAGATTTTGAAATATATATAAATGAATAAATAATATAAAATTTCCGTAATCTTATGTATTCAATCAAAAAATTCAAATAATAAATTTATCTATTCCTCTATTTTGTAATATTCTGTTTTATATAGGTATATATATATATATGTATATAATGGAAATTTTTTGGCCCACTTTTATTTTTTATTATAAAACCCACAAAGAAATCGTTCAATCAATTTTTTATTTATTATTATTTTGTCCCGTCTTCTTTTATCTGAAGATAATTTTGAGGAAAGAAATACTATAAAAAAAAAATTAAATAACACCAGGCTATTTGCTTAGGTGCATGACATCAAATTCTTTGTTTAATCCTATATAAAATAAGAATTTGTACATTTTTTTTTTTTTTGATTTAAAGTACAGTTTAGTATTTTTTTTACAAACATAACATGCAATGCATTTTTAGTTAATATTTAAATAAATTAATTTATGGCAGATGTTTTTTTTTTTTTTTGAATTTGTACGAAAAAATGATAAGTTCCTGTAGAACAAATAATCAGTTTGAAGAAAAACCAAGATATATGTTATGTTGATCAGACTTGGAGTAATAAAAGCTTATCATTTTAAAATGAAGTAAATATATGGAAATTTAGGATTTTAATTTTCTATTATTTATAAATATTGCGTTTTTTCAACCTTAAATCCAACCATCCATTTTTTCAACTTTGAGGCTGTAAATTCATAACGGACAAAGCTACTTATACCTTTTCTTTAAATTCTAAAATATCTATATTGGAAAAGAGTACTTATCTCATTCTTAATCTTAGAAGAGATATCCATTGCCTATAAGGCCTACATAATACCAAAGATTACGAATTCGCATATAAGCTGACGCCCTTAACTAGTAACCTACACTAAATCTAAAATCCCACCTTGCGACTAATTGACGATGTCACCAATTTAGAAAACTCCTCATAGCATTTTTTCGAAATATTGGAGCATTAATCCCTTTTTTTTAAAGATATCTTGAAAATGACGCGATTCTCTGGAAACATTCATCTTATTACCAGGCAGGCATTAATTGTCGATTTCTAAAGCCGGGATATTTTTCCTAATAATCATTGCCAAATGATTCAAAACTATTTATGCAAACGTGTTTACTGTGGAAACTACTAACTGCTAGAATATGGAACATAATTCTATATGATGTTTTCCCTTCTGAAAAAAAAATCAGAATTTTGCAATTTGTAACGTTTTAAAAATACATTATAGAAGTTTGCTTCCAATTCAATCTATCAACTCTCCCCATATAATATCACTTACCTTCCAACGCCTTTCCCTCTTAGTCGTACTAAGGAATCCGTTCCAAGAGTTTGACCTGCGTATTAAAAAAAAAAAGTTTCTTCCCCTAGACAACTTCTTCTAAAAAGAGATACAATGAACCCCCATTTCGAAAATCGAGGAATCCCCATATTGCTAGTTATTTAGTACAAATTCTCATAGAGTTCTTATGTTAGAATTCCCCACTGAATAAATAAGGATATTAATTTTTAAATTAATTTATTTAATATTTAAATAAATTTTAATTAATAAATAGTCAATCGCTCATAATGGTTTATAACTCCAACCAAATGCAATTTTTTAATATAAATTACTTAAAAGATTAAAAAATTTGTCCATGACCTTTTTTTTTTGTAAAAATTTTATAGCTCAAAAGTCATAATAAAATTTAATAAGAACCCCAGCACAATCGAATCAAAAATGAATTAAAAAATTAAAAAAAAAAAAACCATAGTTATACCTGTGATGCAATTAATTCTCTTTGCATGCGTTTTCCAATATTTCATATTATTTGTTCCTTAAATATATGTTTATATGTATATATACATATATATATTTATTATATATATTTAGAATTTAGCCAATAGGCATATAAAACGTACAGAACATTTTAATGTCATATACATATACATATAATGTAAACATTTTTTAACATACATATAGGATATATAGTAAAGACATCTATCTATTAAAATGCAAAACTAACTTAAAAATGACTTTCAAAAATCCAATCAAATTTTTATGCTATGTTTTACTCATCCCATTTAACCATAGTTAAGTTTTTTTTTTATTTTCAAATCTCATTATTTAACATTATTTTGCATCAAACATCAACATCAACATCAGTATTATGATTATAATCAATTTTTTTTTTTTTATTTTGTATGCAATATTTTTTTGCAACACACCACAACACAACACAACAACAACACAACAAAATAAACAATATGAACATCAAAATCATTTAAAAGAATTGTAAATATTTCGGTAAATTAAATATTGTGTTGTATATGTAGTGTGTTTTTTCTACAATATATAGCTGGTATTGTACTAGCTAAAGACTCTACAACACTCTACAGCATTCTACACTTTACAACAGTGATTTAAAATTGACGGCACTTATACCTATGTATATAGTAAAATTCATCAAACACTTGGACTTGCATCTAAAATGCAAAAATGCAAAAATGGAGAAGAAGTAAAAACATAAAATATAAAATTTATGAAAATAAAATATTATAAGTTATATGTGCGTTTTTTTTTTCTTCTGATGATTCATTATTATTCAGATGGAGTTATTATATATATACACATATATATATATGTGTATGTGGATTTTTATTTTGTTGGCACCAAACATTAATAAGAACAAAAATATCCAAAAAATCAGAAATAACTCTTTTTTAAAAAAAAACATTTATATATATACACATATATATAGATATATATATATGTTTATATAATTTAGTTTTAATTCTATGTATATATACAAGCCAGCGGTGATTAGTGTATTTTTGTTTTATTTAATTATTTTTTTTTTATTTAAAATTTTATGATCCCAACTTGTACAATGTTACACTTATCAAATTGTAACAAACTCTTTGAGTAGGTTTCCCTAAATCTTATGATTTAGTCTAAATGGTCCTTCAGCTGTATGATCCAAGCTCTGTCTACTACTAAATTACTCAATTAGAATAGAAATATAACAATTTTTATATAATTTATCTATATAATCAATAAAGAAAAATGGGCGGGATGACAAAAGTCCCTGAGAACTTATGACTAGAAAAAAAGTTCGCGGGGAATTATGAATTACGATAAGTGATCCAAAAGTCACCCGAGGACTTATAACTTCATAAACTGCATTTTTCAAAATTGAAAATTTGGTATGAAAACAATTGATTATATTTCCAAAATTATAAAAATATATCATCTGTATTTGTAAATAAATAATTGATTTTAGGATTAAGTTCATATTGAAAACTGTCTCAAATTTCCCTTTTTCCAATATTTACATTTTGTAACTTAAAATTCGCTTCTATTTTATTACTAATTTTGCATTTACACGAATTTATAAATAATCTGGAAAGTGGGACCACTTTGATTGTGTAATTTACTTTGTAATATAGAATCTTCCACAGGTACGAAGATTTTGAGTACATTAAAAACTGCCTAGTTACAGGTTTTTTGCCTCCAGAAGGATTCGTGTTTTTGGACAAACATAATTATATTGAAAATAATCAAAATATTCCGATTTTATACCACTATAAAAGAAACGCGAAAATAAAACAAATACCTTTAAATTTAAATATAATAAATATTAATGACAATGAGTTGTTTAAATATGATAAGTATATTCCTGCAAAAAATAAATTAGAAATTAAAAAACCATACTTTTGGAAAAATTTAGATGTAACGTAGGTTATTGTAGGTTTAGGTATAGGTATAAGTATTAGGTTATTTTAGTTTTAAGTTTTTATAAAACATATAAATAAAAAAAATTGGTTTTTATATAAAAAAATTTTTTCCAATAAATTCAATTATATTAATATTAAATTAAAACTAAAATATATTATGTTAAAATCAAAATATCAATATTAAAACATCAAAAGAGATTATATTAATATAGTTCTAAATAAATTGTGAGAGCTGACATATTGGTCAGCCATGTACAAATTACATTTAGCATATAAGAATTCTTTTTAAGTTTTTGTTTTTGAATTGTTAAAAAATAATATAATGAATAGAAAAATAAAACACTAAAAAAAAAAAAAAAAAAATCTTCCATAAATAAATTTATTATTTAATAACAACTACTTTACTTATATATTTTAGTATTATGTAACAGACTTTCAAAAGAATTTTTCAAAATAAAATAAGTAACTGTATTCGACTTTCTTTACCTTTCAACTTCATCGTTATCTATTTTTCAAAATGAAGTTTAAAGCTTAATCAGGCCTGAAAAAATAATGTGGAAAAATGTATCAGGTTTTTTCAAAGAACTTATGCCCCACTCCTCGTCAGTCTTAATTCCCAAAGGACTTTAACCTTTTTTAAGCAAAAAATCAACTTAGGGGTTTTAAAGAGCTTTTGACCCACTCCTTGTAAGTCTTAATTAATATTAACTCCTAAAGGACATTTTACCTTTTTTCAACCCATAAGCCCACTCAAGGATTTTTGACACTGGGACTTTTATCGCCACACCAACAAAATTAATAATTGATTCCCTTCAAAAACTTAAAAAATAGCATTATTTGCATATTTTTAGGCTTTTAATAAATTTTCACATCAATATTCATTTATATTTTACACTTTCTTTTTTAAAAATGTTTTTTTATTCTTCTGATAAAAAAAAAAATAATATAGAAAAAGAAAATTATTGAAATACTTTGTGAAAATTAACAAAAAAACAAAAAAGTAAAAAAAATGCCAAAAGGTGGTTAGAATTAGAAAGAAACAAAAAATAAAGGAATGCACATTTACACAAAAAACACTGTATTAAAAAAACAAAAAGAAAAACGATTCTCACAAAAATACAAAAAAAAATGTTTGTTTATAGTTTGTTTTTTTTTGTTGTTTTTTAAATTTTTAATTTTATGGGTTATTTTTTTTTTTGTGATTATTATTGGAGGAATTGCATTTCCAAGAAAAAAGAATTTTACGAGTTCATTTTAAATTTTTTTTGTTTTTTTTTGTTTTTTTTCTGAAACTTTAAAAACATGCACAAAAAAAATTGAAAACGACAAAAATTATAATCGGTACGAATAAAAGGATTTTTTTAACACCAGTTTAAAAAAGGATTTCAGACTTACAAGACATTTAAAATTTCCCTTGGAAGTTTGATATTCAAAAAAAAAAACTCCATAGCCCTGTGGCAAATACTTAAATACTTATAAAAAAAAAAAAAATAATCAATTGAATGTTTAAAAGAGTTAGAATAGAGGACACGCTATTTTTTGTTTATATTAAAAGAGAACAATATGCGGTATTTGTGGTTAAATTTGATTTAAAAAATTATTTTTTTTTAAATTGGATTGATTATATCTTAAAAATTAGTATTATATATAAATATATATATAATTGAATTTAAACTAAGAAACTTCTGAGTTTCAATTCCTAATATATAAGAGAGTATTACTTGTATATTCAAGATATATATTAACTAGTTTATACACGTATGACTATATAGGTTAAAAGGGTATACTAAATTTGCCATTACGTTTGTGACGCAGAGAAGGAGGGGAGGGAGATATAGGCTCAAAGGTATGGATCGGGTCAGACTCTACAAATAAATCGATCTAGCTGTGTATGTCAATTCGTCCCTTCATACGATAACTCAAAAAATAGAAGAGCTTCAGAATACTAAATTTTCAAAAAAATCTACTGAAGTGGGTTCGAGTAGCTGCCATACAGCTTGATCTTCAATGTGAGCATTACTCTATATACCTTTTAAAGTTGAATATCTGAAATATTGTAAATCGTAGTTAACTTTAAGCACAAAGTTTGAATAAAATTTAGTCGGTGTAGTGGAAGAGGTTCGAAGAGCTGCCTTTCAACTTATATTTTCTTTTGTTCATAACTCAAAGCCTAATAAGTTGTTTATTTAAAATTTTGCCAAAAATAATTAACCGGATGATATAATGTTTATATTACGGTCATACGGATATCCCAGAGTTGACACAGTCTACCCTATTACACTATTCCTCGTTTTTAAATAATTTTGACTTTAAAATCAAGAGATTTGAATTGTCTTGAGTCAATTTTTTGAATTATTATAATAGTACATAGGATAGGATTTATACTATATATATATATATATATATATGTATATTCAATTGGATTAAATTTTAGTAAAAAAAAAACCAGAAGTTTAATTTTAGAAATCTTATATACAATATATATATATATGTATATACCTCTAAGGAATTTATCTGTTTTGATCTTTTGTCTGCGGTATATAATTTTAGTAATGCAGTGCTGTTATGGTTTTTGTTTGCTATTTTCATCCAATTTCGGATTTTTTTTTAATTTTGTTCCTTATGATTGACGTTCTTTGGGATCTATTCAGAAATTTGTTGCTGTTCTTTTGATTTTTTATTTAAAATTAACCTTTAAAAAAAATTGGTTAACTATCTTATAACACAGGTAAATCAAAATTGTATGTAGATATAACATGCAATTTTTTTTTTATATATGTATATATATAAATATTATATATATATATATTATATATTTATAATAAAAAGAAAAACTAAACCTAACGGCATAAATTTTGATTGTTATTTATTTAAAAATGTTATTCGGTTATTTTTTTTCTATGTTAAATGTTAAATAAAATAAGAAAGGAACTGAAAACTCTAAAATTATTAATTGGATTTAGATATTCGAGGAATACCGCATATTATAGATTATATCTGGGAGATTTTTATGTTCCAGTATACTTTATTATTATTGAAGTTAATTGATTTTTAATTTAAAAAAAAAAACTAAATAAATAAATTAAAATGGGATTTTATAATGGGATTTTATAATGTGAAATTCAATTAAAAGTGATCTCTCGATTTCAGTGTGATGAAAATATGGTTTTTTTTTTGTAAAATAGTTTGAATTGAAATAGTGGTATATGGAGTGTAGAATATCTGTACAAAATTAAAAGTTTTAGAAGATATACAATTGTACTGGAAACATCTTTCTTCCTTTTGCAGTAACTCTTTGAATCCGAATGTTTGGAATCAAGTACTTAATTTTTGTGAACAGTTAGGGATGTTGCTCAACTTTTCATTGTATTTAACAATTCTTGCACATAGCGTATTTTAAATCATTTTTCAATATTTATTTTAATTTTTACAGGAAACATCGAATAAACTGTGAATATCTTGGAAACGAAACTGTGAATATCTTGGACTTAGTCATAAAGTATGAAAAAGTATCAAATTTTTCAAAATTGATAGTTAAATGATCTTGCTGATTCCTTCATCTTAATATATACTTGGGCATTATAGATTCAAGATATTTTCAGTATTCTTTCAAACAACTAAATATCAAGAAGAGTTTTTTTTTTCCATGTTACATCTTTTACAGTTGAATTTCATTTGCTTCTATTTTATTCTGGGATTGGCCAAACATATCTCTTATTTTTAGATTTTTAATATAAAATTTAGTAAAACCTTTTTCTAATTCTTCATGTATACCTCGAATTACCCTAAAATCTTTAATAAGAAAAAATATCTATGAAATTTTTGTGTAATACTAATCATTACTCATTAATCCTTCGAAGAAATTATCCAAGTTTTTAAAACCGCTTATTATCTTTACCTTTAATATATTATATACTATATATACCTTACAATTAATTTTTGAAATGTTAAAAAATTCAGACTTATAATCTTTATCATCCATTCTTAATCTTAATATATATTTATATATATATTTTATATGTATATAATATATATATTTATTGATCGTTAAAAAATAGTTTAAGTTTTGAAAAGTTTTTGTTTCACGCAAATTTACCTTTTCAAATAACCATGAAATTTAACATTAGCACTTTGGATATACCCTTCCTTATATCCATAATCGATGTATGTATATATATATAAATAATATAAGATGAAATTTCAGTTTAAATGTTAATTAGAAGGTTGTGAAATGAACCTTATATATGTTTAAATTTTTTCTTTTATTTTTCCTTTTTTTTTCATGTACGAAATTTAATACATCGCGTTTTTATTTTCACGCTTTATTAAATTTCAAAAATTTTTTCAAAATTTTGTTCTTAATTTTTTTTTTCTAAAATCCAAAAAAAAAAAAAATGTAATGTTAGAACTTAGTTGATAGTTAGGTGCTTTATGTAAAATTGATAATATTTATGGTGTCCAATAATGTTCAATATGGTCCAATTTTACAATCTTTGAAAATTTTTAAAATTTTAAGAAAACAATTTGTTCGCTAATTAATCTATAATTTGTTTAAGTTTTTTTTTTGTTTTGAGATTTACCATTAGAGGAAATGAAATGTATTACTCTGCATTTTCTTTGTCTTAATCTCAAATTTAATAGGCATTTACCAAATAAAAACGTTAAACCTGGTAAATATACTAATAATAATTAAGATAGGATGTTTTAAATATCTGTAATATATGCATATTCGATGTTTTCTGTAAGCTGATTTTCTTTAAAATTGATATTCGATGTTAGTTCATTTCTTGATCTTAAAATCTAGAATTATAATCTTTATGAAAATTTATATGCGATGTTCTCTGTAATAATAATTTCTTCTAAGCACATTATTTGAACTTAAAAATCCATAAAAACGTATTAAATACTTATAATTTTTATAAAAAATTCATATGCGATGTTCTCTGTAAGTAGATTTTCTTTCAAGTTCATTATTTGATCTTAAAAATTCATAAAAAAACGTATTGAATGCTTATAATCTTTATGAAAAATTAATTGCGATGTTCTCTGTAAGTAGACTTTTCTTCTTAGTTCATTATTTGATCTTGAAAAACAAATTCTATTTTAATCTTATTTATTTAACTGCACAAAGTATTACTTTACACCATAAAATATTAATATTTTTTTTTTTCATTAAACATTTTTTTATATTTTGCATTTAAATTTATTTTATAGTTCATGAACTTGAATTTATCATTATAGTTTACTTTTACATTTAAAAAATACACTTACAATTTTTTTTTTAATCCTTTCTTTCCTTTATTGTTCTATTCATAAATTAAATTCAATATCTTCTTTTTTTTAAAAAAAAAAATATTTTCCAATACAATTCAATTCAAAAGAAATCTTTTTAAAACATTTTTGCCAGTTTTATGCTTTTTTTAAGCCAAACAAAAGCTTAAATTTCATATTTATTAAAAAAAAAAAATTCCAATTAAACATAAAAATCTTTTAAATGCTTATATCAGTCATTTTACACCACCCGCAAAATTCCAAATTATTTACTCCAGGAAATAAATAACAAAAACAACAACAAAAAACTGCTTTTAAATAAGCTTACAATAATAAAACATTAACATTTTTGCTACAGTTGAATAAAAAAAAAAAAAGCTGAACGATTCAAAAAACAAACATATCACATATACATTTATACAAAGTCGCGACTTTACAGTTATTTGCGAAATAAAAAAAAAAAACAAAATTTTAAAACAAAATTAAGTATATAATCTTTATCTCGTCTTAAAAAAACGAGTCGTCAAATCCACAAATATATATATTTAATAATATTAAAAATCAATTTCCGTTGTCCCTGACATCAGATACATTGAAATTTTATTATTATTATTGTTGATTTTATTTTACAATAAAAAAAACAACAACATTTTATTTTTAGTGTCCGCAAATTGTGTACACACATATTTTAATGTTTACTTTAGTAAGCAATAAAAAAGAATTAACGCGAATCTTAAGAATTCTTTTTAAAAAGATACATACCTATGAATTCTACAGTTTTTTTTGTTATTATTTTTTTTTTTGTTAAGTGTTAACAAAAAGTTGTTGTTGTTTTTTTTTGTAAATACAGTGTGCTTTGAATTAATTATATTAATGACTCAACTTCTTTTAACTATATAATAAAAACTTCCACTTTATTTAAAGTTGTAGTCTTCTGTTTATCTTCTATATATACTGTTAAAAGAAACTTATGATCGCAATGGCATTGAAAAGTCTCTTCATTTAAATAATTTTTTTTTCAAAATTTTCAATTGATGCTTTTAATGATAATCTTGATCATAAATATCAATAATGACTAAAAATTATAATTGAAGTTAACATAAAACATAACACAAGAAACACAAGAAAATTTTAAGAAAAATATGAATATAAAACAAGGATTCATTAATCTAGCAATATCGATTTAGAAAACTTAACATAGAACATCGAATTTTGAAGACTTAACATATAACATAGAATTTTAAAATTTATCATAGAAACACAAGAACATTTTAAAAAAAATTTGAATTATAAGGCCAGAATTCGTTAGTATAACAAATTCAAATTAAAAAACTTAACATAAAACATAGAATTTTCACTTGGCAAGGAAATGGAAACACAGAAAAACTTAAAATTGTCATATCTTTTCTTACATTTAGAAAAATAAAAATTATAAGACCAGATAATGATTTTGAAAACTTAACATTTAACATAGAATTTTGCAGAACGTTAACATTAAACATAGAAAAAAAAAATCCTTGTAACGTAAATCGATATTACAAAAAAAAATCGAAATCTATAATTTATATATCACTCTGTTCGATAAACTCTTCTATATTTTTTTTAAAATTTTTTATTATTGTTCCTTAATGATTTTAAGACTTTTTCAAAAAATTATTACATTAAAATATTAACGAACATGTCTCTATATACCTCCATTTAAAATTTCAAGAACATAGAAGTTATTAAAGAAAATAAAACTGTTAGTTAAAATTATCTTTAGAATAGAAAAAAAAAATGCGTGGGGTCTATATAAAGTGATATTTAGATAGAAAAGTGTGAATGACTTGTTGATATACTCATATAATAGAAGAAATAATTTCCTTATCCTACAATGTGTGAACACCTACCTACCTACCAGTTCAATAAATGTTTTTATTTTATTATGTGTTACATTATTTTGAAAGAAATTTTCCTGAAAACTCTATTAATATTTACTTAAGTTGAAACAATTTTTATGTGTAGTCATTTTGAAGTTGATTTTTTGATTAGGTTTAAATAGCCTTTAATGGTTATCCCCAATTTAATATTTCATAATTTAAAGGATTGCTTTTTTTTTAAATTGATTATATTCACATAAATTGTATTGGGATTATTTCAATGGATTTCTTTAAAAATTCAAAATCATTTTTAATATATATGTAAGAAATGTATCTGTTGGTTTGTGTGTATATTAAAGGCGAATTTACGCTTATTCCTACCGATTTAAACTGTCTAAGTGGCACTCCATTGATTATAGCAATTTTTTTATATTGTTGGAATTGTAAAAATATGGAATCCATTATATCTGAGTATCACAATCCTCTCTACGAACCTCCCTTCATCCAACTCCTCTTTATCTGCAGTTTTTCCATCCTTTCCCCATCTCATATAGAAGTTTGTTTTATATATTAAATATGGTATAGTAAATTTATAATTATATTTTTATAAAAACTCTTAAGTACCACCTCAGAGATTCAGAGTTAGTCATCTGAAACTCTCTGCTCCAAAATTATTTTTTTAAGCCTTCATCCACTAGGAAGTTATTGTACTATACATTTCATTTAAAATTAATGAATCTTCAAAGTGATTAATCATTCTAATTGCATAATTTTTTCAATTTGCTCTGAATTAAATTAAATACTTTAATTGATTTCTTGAAAGTTATTGAAAATCAAATGTTATTAGATTAATTAAATACTAATCTTTTTAATATTTCAATGGAATTATAATAAATAATTAGTACCTAGGTAATTAGGAATATGAATTGAATTTTATTTATATACATATAAAATGATAACACTTCAATAGATTTAAAAAAATCTTTTTAATTAAAATTATTTTTAAGTCATTGTTTAAATGTTAGTATATTTTTTTCAAATCTAAACTTAGTAACTCAATTAACTTATATAACTAGAACTGTGTGTTTTGTTTTGTGTTTTTTGTTTTGTAAAATGTCGGTGTAAAACATATTATCTAACAATAATTGATCTTCTTGCACTTATATTTTCCTTCTATAAATTATTTATTTGTAATTATTAAGAAATAAAAAAAAAAAAAATAAATTTCCACAATTTTCACAATTTTCCCATACTCATAAATAATTAAAAAATAAGGAAAATTGTAAACATTTATGGTCTTAACAAGATTCAATCCACTAACAACGTCGTCGTCGTTTCCAGTTTTGTGTTCAATGAAAAAAAAAGTAGAAATATTAAAGCACATATTAATAATAGTATATCAGATTTCCTATTTATTTACTAACTATAAAATTAATTCTTTTATATATACAATATATATATATATATTGTACACCTTAATTATTACTAGACAAACTGGAGTATAAATGAGTTTATTATTATAGTTTTTTTTTTTTTAAATAAGTAAGGTTTTCGTATTGTACAACTATACAATGTACAATTTAATTCATATATTAACTTGCCAATATTACTATTTAAAAACCTATCATCAATTATTAAAAAAAAAACTCTGCGACATAAGAATATCTGATCTTTTCCTTCCTCGTTTAATATTCCACCCATTGATAACAAATTGTGTGTACAAATCATGTTTTTTTTTTTTTTAAAATATTATTTTGAAATAATACATTATACATTGAATTTTGAAAAAATTAAATGTATCTCGCCCCATCTTCAATGAATTATTAAACAATGATTAGTATCTGACTGATTTTTAATCTTGTTTTATTTTTTCTTTTTTTTTTCTTTTTTTTTTATGATAAATGAAAGATGTTCTTAAAACACTTGTATTATTTATTTTAGTATATATTCATATAGATATTGTATGTTGCAGATTTTAAGAATTCTGCATTGTTTTTTCTTGAGAATAAATATTACATCAATGTCTTAAATGATTCTGGAAATTTATTCTTTCACATGTTTTTTTAATACTTTTAGTTTTGTGAAGAAATGAGTTTATGGTCCCAAAATCCACAGCAAATTACATTATCTGGAGGAACCATGTCAAATGACAGTTAAAAGAAATACAAAGTTGTGATAGTAACTCTTCTTTGGAATATTTGCTTTGCTATACAATTCTAATTACAATATTGGAATCCTATAACTCATAAATAGTATAATCGTCAAACTAACTTAAAGAGAGAACTTGTTAAAAACTTTCGATTAACATGGAATAATAATGTTTAGTATATTTTATCTAAAATAATTCCATTTCCATTTTCCATACAAATATATCAACTTAGTTTCCTGAACTCATTTCGTGGATTTAAATTTAAAAAATTCACTTTTATATATTGAATACAGAAAATGCTTATCAAATTCTTTTGAAATTTTCTTGAAATCGCTTCTATTTTCTTCCAAACGTTTACCGATCTGAATATTAATCTTCTAAATATGTCATAAAAACCTTAAACCATCTATAAACACAAGCTGATTACTGTCTGCAGCCAATGTAATCGAAATAAGAAGAATAACGGTATTTCTTCACTAAATCTAAAAATATAAAATTAGATTAAAGGATTAATTAGATTAAATTGAAATTCAAAATCTTCTGATCTCGATACCGATCTTTAAAATATATCGTAAAAACCTTAAAACAATTTTAAAATACAACCTGATCAATTTCTGCAGCAACTATAATCGATTTAAAAAAAAATAACGGTATATCCTGTCTTATTCTAAAAATTAAAACTTAGATTGAAAAATAATTGGATTAAATTATAATTCAAAAAGCTATCCTTCTCCTTAAATCTGCACTAGAAATTTCTATTTTTCCATGATGAATCAGATGCTAGGACACCTGAACTGCACTTGCTTTGCTTTTGCAGCTGGGTTAAAATGCAAACATCTGATTTAAAACCATATAAATGAATCTAAGTAAATCACTGAATTAAATTGAATTAAAAACCAAATAAAAAAATCTATATTAAATTATTAATTAAACTGGAACAAGTACATTAATGACATGTTATTAAACTTTACTTCATTAATCTAATCCTCATGCCTTGTAAATACCTCCCAATTGCCTAAATGCTTCAATGCATCACCAATTTCTTTATTGCATTTTTTACTCAGCTTGAAATTATTTTTAACAATTTTGAATTATTAAACAACAATTTTTTGACAACATTTAGTTGATGTATATATATATAATATATTTGTATATATATGTTATATTTATAATATATATATATACTCTTATCGAATCTATCAGTTAACGATCAATATTTTCTTTTTGTTTTTAGAATTGCGGTTGACTGACTTTAAAGTGTTTAATGTGTTCGATAGGTTAGGAATAGGACATATATGTATATTATGTATATATGTATACATGGATATTAGTATACAAAAACATGGAAATATTTTGTAACAAAAAAAAAGAACAAATTTTAATTTATCACGGTGCAATGAGTTTGTGCTCATAATTAATCTTAACAAAAAACCAAAGAATATAAGAAACCTTTGGTTGTACTGTATATGTACAATACAATAATCTCTCGTACTTATATAATATTTTATATTTATATAACTTTGTTTTTAGTATTTTTTTTTTGAAAAAAAGTTATTACTTAGTGATATAGAACACGCTATCAAATTAGAAAGCAAGATATAATTTATTTTATGAGTTTTTTTTTTGAGTTTCTTGCTTTTCTGTTGTTTTTTTGGGTGCAGTTTTTTGCATTTAGACTTTTGCAAATTTTTTTTTTTTTTTAATAGAACGTTTTCGTTCAGTTCCGCAATTTAAAATACTAAAAAAGAAAAGTATAAAAGATATAAAAACAATTACATATATTTACTTATAGATACTTTTGTATATACTGATAAGTTAGTATTTTTTTTTGGGATATTCAAAGACTTTTTTTCCTGATTTTTTATTATTTTGTCAATTATTTTTTGGTATTCTATTGGATGGTAAATGGTAAAAAAAAATGGTAAATGGTATAAAAAAACAAAAAATATGGTAAATGATATCCCATATTAACTATAATCGATATGACCATATTTATCTTTTATATGAAATGATTTATAAACTATTTTATGTTTTTAGTGTTAAGATTTTCCGAAAAGGTTCCTCTGTTTTTTTTTTTTTTTTTTTTTTTTAATTTTTCTAGATATTTTTTATATTTATCTTCCGGGAAGGTGTTCCATTCATTTATCTCTATATCATTGCATTGCATAAGTAGATATAGGAGTATATAATATAGTTTCAATTGAAATATATAATTAAAAGATTTATAAGTAGCATTATTAGGCACATTAATGGCACACGTACTTTGGTAATTTTTTTTTTTTTTAATGTATCTTAGAATTTCAAGTTATGAACATGTATAATGAATTCTAAAATTAATTTTGTAATGTTATATGCTGTTATTAGAGTAATTATAGAACAAATACTAGATGCCTTGGTGATATGCAGTGGGTAATTATTTGACTTATTAACCGAAGGGGAGTTTGGATTCGATTCCCAAGCAAGTGTAAAATATCCTCTTCGAGTTGTTTTATTCTAGACTTGTTTGCCTAGAAAATCCCTCTTGGTGACGAAGTATAATCTAATAAATATTACATATTTAATTTGGTGAGAGAACTTAAAACCAAAGCTGAAAAGTACCGATTGTTAAATTCTGTTAAGGTAATTATAGATCGCAGATTATATTAGCAATTATTATAATTTCATTTGTAGAGTAAAATTTTCATTAATGGGATTTCGTTTGAGGAAAAATCTCAATTATTACAGTCGCCTTTAAGAAGTAAGTAAGAAGTCTTCTAAA
This sequence comes from Dolichopus griseipennis, assembly GCA_963082915.1. NCBI lineage: Eukaryota > Metazoa > Arthropoda > Insecta > Diptera > Dolichopodidae > Dolichopus > Dolichopus griseipennis. The sequence continues at coordinate 27,100,633 of OY720442.1, read as the reverse complement.
ACCCTTGTTTTTCTTCGATCTGAATTTCTATCAAAAATTCTAAATTCAAACCAAATATTCTTGATTTTTTATGCACTTTAATATCTGAAGATCTAATCTAATTAACTTTTTAGAAGCGAACCTTATTATTTCTCCTTGTTAATTCGTTTTTATTCCTCAGCTTTGCTTACTTTTTGAAATACAATGTATTTAAACTAATCAAAACAGTATTTGTCCTTTTTGGGACACCGTCCTCTTGAACATAATAAAAAAGACTTTTTCTGGACCTGTTATTTCAGAAGAATTATTTGACGATTCCTTATTGTAGTGAACAACAATGAGTATTAGTATACTGTGTGGAATTTGACTAAAGAAGTTTACCTCAATATACTACCTAACTAGGCAATGCTCATGCAATGCTCAATGCTCAATGCTGGCTTTCCTAAGTTATATCTTTTTGTTCTAAAAATTTCATTAGAATTTCAAAAGATCACTTGATCTAAAAATTGATCTTTGAAAGATCATATAATTTTTTTTTAAACTGATCTTTTTTAATCTGTGATCGAGGTCTAAATGTCTGTAAAGTCACCTGGAAATCTAAATGCCCTATAAATCTCCTCTCAAAGTTCAAACTCTAATAAAATGAAAAACTTCTCCTAACAGCAACTGCTTCCCTAGGCAAAAAATGTGAAAAGAGTATACGAAGTATAAGGTGCAATCACTATCTATCAAAACCTATTAAAAATCAAAGTAATTATTATAATCTATATAAATCTTATTATTGTAATGGACAACTGTAAATTTGGATTCTTTGTTTCTATTCTGCTTTTATTTTAATAATTTCCCAGTATTTATAAAAATGATACAGTTTCAATAGTTCATAAACTTTCTAAAAAAAAAAAAAAAATTAAAAGGCTTTACCTTCATTTATTTTAAATGGCCAACAATCATCAGAATAATAAAATAAAATTGCGGAAGATACAGTAGAATAAAACAAAACTAAATAATTCCCATTCTATTTTTAAAACAAAAGCTATATTGCTCACCTGAAGCTTGGACATTTTTTTATATTTGCTTCTTTATAATTTTAAAATTCAAATAAAAGAATAAAGAAGTTAATAAAATTCAAAAAGTATATTGTACACTATTTTTTGTTTTAATTTTGGATCTCTTATTACAAACAAAGTAGTAGTAGCCCAGGATATGAATCTTTATTCTTTATGATCTAGATACATTTCTACATTGTAATTTTTTATTTTTTAATTCGCTTTTTTTTTAGTTTTGAAAGCAATCAAAATTTTTTTATTTGCTACTTTTTTTTTTTATTTGTTTGAATTTTCAAGTAATTTTTTTTTTTTTTGTAAATAAAAAGTAATTTTGATGTTTTATAGGTATTTGGGATTAAATACTATCATTAAAGTAATATTAAATGTAAAAGTACTGTTAATAATTACAGAGTGATGTTTTTGTTATGACTTAAGTTTTTAAATAATTGTTAAGGGTCGCGAAACGTTCATAATTCGAGCGCTTTTTGCACTAAAATTATTTTGTTTTTATAAAGAAATATCTAAGCCGTAACCGGCAAATTTACTGACCGAATACGCCGATTAATATATATATATTTTTTAAACAAATTATTGAACCGCGGCCGGCAAATTTATTGACCGAATAAACCGATTATTTATTTTTATATAAAAATTATTGAGCCTCGACCGGTACATTTATTGACCGAATAAGCCGATTTTTTATTTTTATAAACAAATAATTGAGCTGCGACCGGCAAATTTCGTGACCGAATAAGATCGATTAATAATGTGATGTAGCGATAGTATTTAGTTGGATGGTCCAATGTTATATCAGTAGTAGATAAGATTAGATTTCTTATTCAAAGAGCCCGGATGAAGGTCAACAAAATCATTAAAAACTTCTATACATATAGATGTATATAGATTGATATATATATATAGAAATATATAGATATACAATTAGTTCAGATTAAAATTCGAAACCAGGTTTTAAATATTAAATATTTAAAGATTTTATTATCACCCTAAGCGATTCATGTAACTAATACTTAGGCTCTAATCTTGTAATAATACTTTGGCTCTAATTCTAAAAGATATTAACTTTGTTGGGAGGATTTTCATTTTTCAACAGTATATTTAGTATGTAGTTTCCAGCTATGCTAGTTAATTTTCTATACCCCTTCCACAAAATCTAAATAAGTATTTTTTAATGTAACTGTATTGAGTTCAATATTATGTTTTTCGAATTTCCTTCAAATTGAGGTAAAATAATGTTGCAGATAGGGTTGTGCTGCAAAGGGCTACATAATTTTCTCAAAATATAAACATACTTTAAGATGTTATCCAGTTCAAAGTATTAATTTAAGTGTCGAAGTTTGCGATTAGTGTCCCAACATTTATTAAAAAAAGGAAACCTAAATTAAAACTAAAACCCCTCCTTAATAAACACAACAATTCAAATTTGGCATTATTTAAAAGACTGACACCCTGTAAAGCCTTAAGGCAAAAAAAAAAAAATAACAAGAAAAAAAAAACAAAATTCTATAATTTTTTTGAAATACTTTTAACCACCACGTTTATTTGTATTACTTTATAACAAACACTTATTCTGTATTTTATATGTATATGTACTTTTTTTTTTTTTTTAATAAATGTGTTATATTACGGTACATTCATTGACAGATGTGACTAGCGGTTTTTATTGATATTAAGACTTTCAAAAGAGTCACGAGTCAAAATACAAAAAAAAAAGAAAGAAAAAAAAAAATAAAAAAAAAACGATAGAAGATATTAAAATAAATTTAATTCAATAATTTATTTTTACAATTTTTTGTGAAAGAATTCTTTTAATAGTTTCTTTTAAATGTTTTTTTTTTTTTTTGTAAATTTGTTTAACAACAACACATACAACACGCTTATAATATAAAAAAAAAAAAACGAAGAACTTTTTTTTTTTGAATTCTTATTGAATTCTTTGGCTTCCGGTAGTGATGACATCTTATAGATAAAAAAAAAAATAAAATTTAAAGGTGGTAATTATTGAGTAATTAAGATAGGAATTATTTTTATTTTGAAGAAAAAGAAGATAAACTTATAAAAATATTTTAAAAATATTTTAAACATTTTTAGAAAATTTTATTTTTAATTATATCTTAGTACTAATTAATGGAATTCCTGAAAAGTTTTTTTTTAATATTAAAATTAATTCTTATAGTTGGCTGTTATTTAACAGTTGATATTAAAAATTGATAGAAGCAATTGTCATGCAAGTGTTATAACAATACTTATGTATATTTTTACGGTTACATTGGATTGGAGTTTATCTTCTAGGTTGTAACAATTGAGGCCCAATTAAGATGCTCCTATCGCATTCAATAAAATTGGCTAAACTTAGAATGCCGTAACTGTTAATTTGTCTTAGAATCAAACTATTAGGCGTAATAATTAAAGTTTATAAGCTTTTTCAAATTGTGGGGGGAATTAAACTCATACTTTTTAGGTTAGTAAACCATGTACTTAGCCATATAAATTTATAGTAAAATTTATAAATATTTTGTAGATTTTTATAATTTTTATAATTCATAAAATAATCAAATCTGGCTTAATCTTATCCCAAGTTTCTGAGATTCATCGAAACTATAAAAAAATTCAAAAATTTATATAATTTACACCTAATATAATATTACTACCTACTGAGGTCTCATTAAAATCATGAATAGTGCATTAAAATTATTTTAATTATTCTTTAAATGCAATAAACACGCTTTCAGATCTTCTTCTTATGTACACGCTTTTATATCTCCCGCTTAATTCAATTCTGATTATTACCATGATATCCTGAACAGTATATGTATTTTTTAACTGTTCTTTTATTAAAATGCCGCATTATAAATACGGTTTAGTTTTATAATTATTAATACCTTATATAATTATCTGACTCTAATACTCAATTAATTAAAAACTATTACTAAAATTAAATATTGCATGAAACTGTATAAGTTTTTAGAATATTTTTAAAAATATTTAAATTTAAAACAAAAAAAAAACATAAAACATTTACTAAAATACTTAATTTTCATAAATTTTCATATTATATTTTAATTTATGCAAATCAATTTATAAGATATAAATAGTTATTAAATTATTATTTTATTTTACTTTTAATAATTAATTTTTTTGAAATATTTTATTGGTAATTTTTTTAAGGAAATAATTTTCTTGTAATAAATAATAATAGAAATTAAAATAGAACAAGTCGGATTTGAATAATTATTTGTTATTTAAAGTGTATTCTCTACTATTAATATGCAAATTACATTTGTTTAAATAGGAAAATTCTGTTCATCCTATAAATATGCAATTTTTTTAATTTAACTCCTCCCTTTCAATATTTATAATATTACAATAAACTTTAATGGTGTTGTTGTTATTAACAGGAGATAGCATACTACTATTACAACTAAGCTTCCTCGTACAACTAGACCTTTGTGCATTTCATTTAATATCCAAATTTTAAGTTACCCCTTTAAGTATGCAATATTTTTTATTTATAGTAGCTTTGTGAATATAGAAGCAATTCAATGTTCTACTGTTATAACTCTCACTGTTTAAAAATATTATTTGGCGGTATAATAGATTAAATGATCTCTTTTGCACTTTCCTAGGAAATAATACTCATATTCGTTTGAAAAGATGTACACGCACGACGTACGATCTTTAATCGCTCTGTGCGTTTACATTCGCAAATAAATTTTATTCAAATATTATTTATAATACATATCTTCAAGTTAAACTTGTATAGACATTATTATTTAAATAATGTACAGAGTAAACAGAGTATAATATATAATTGATTATTATATCATAACTATATATTTATTACACACATAACAAGTTTTAACATAATAATTCTATTTTATTAATTTCTTAATTATAATCATTTTAACATTTTTAGAACCACGGAAGATCATAAATTTAATTAAAGTTAAAAGAGATGAAAATTTTCAAATAAAATTTAATTAAAATGGGATTTTTATTTAAATTAATTCAATGTATTGCGAAAAAAAATATAAAAATGACATAAACATGTATATTTGCAAATTTTAATTAAATATAAGTATTTTAGAGTAGCAAACCACTCACCTGGCAAAAATAGGTACTACTAAAATGGCACTTTAAATAAAAAAAAATTGATTTATTAAAGTAATAAAAATCAATAACGAAGTTAAAAGAGGTTCAATGTGATAATTACGTGTTTACATACATTTATGTATATTTAATACCTATATACCATCTGTTCTATATTAAATTTGTTTGGCAACCTTAAAAAAAAGGTTTCTCGGATCTTGCCTATTTAGTATTTTTTTTAATAAACCAGGAAGAAAATTCTTCAATTTTAATTACCATTAGTTATGATTTTATGATTCGTTTTATTGAAAATTAAAGCACAGAAAAATTTAACAAAGTTAGGAAAGAATGTCATGGATTTATTTTTTAAATATTAATAATATTTAGGAATTTTTAAGCTAATAGATTTTTTTTTTAAAAAAAAGGTATGCAATATTAAAGCACATTACCTGAAAATAAAATTATTAGGAAAAGTGTTTTAAATGTCTGGGACACAATGAATTGGTTAATTTGTGACCGACATTGTGATGGGGGGGAAAACTCTAAATTTATTACTTTTAAAAGTTTTTAATCTTGAGACTTGGGACTTGGGACACATACAATAGATACATTTTTTTTATTTTATAGACAATAAAAGTTTACTTTGAATTTTTACCTGAAAATGTTTTATACCTTTGATTTATTGATAAATTGTATCTCCCTCTTGAATATTAATTCATATCGATATCTTTGATCTAAAAACAATCGATGATTTACTTATGATTGAGATATGATTAAAAAAAAATTTAAAAAAACACATATACAATTTGTAAAAATGACCGCAATTACCTTGAAAATATAAAGACGGTGAAAATAAACCTCTAAGTTGTTTTTTTTTAGTTTCTTTTGTTAATAACAAATTTTAAGACCCTCTTTTGGGGGTCAGAAAATTATTTTGCAATATATTAAAAAAAAAAAAAATTAAGTTAAATAATAAAAAACATATTTTTTTTATTATTTTAACATATTTTTTGTTCATTTCTATTTAAGAAAAGAAAACAATAAAATAAAAATGTGCCATTAAGTAAGTTAAAAAGCGGGGTTTTGAGGCTTCATTCAGTGTTTTTTTAAACTCGGTAGAATTATGAAAGTCATCATTAATGATCTAGAGTTAAATATAGTGTTGCAACAATGTTATATGATTGGCAAAATTGTTTTTTATTTTTTGTAATTTGTACAGGGTCTTTCATTTCGTTTTTACTTTTTAGAAGTTAAAATTTTTTTTATAGGTAAGTGTACCGTATACCAATCAATGTATATGGTCCCTTTACTATAAAATTTTTAATTTTGACTCTATTTAAATTTTGAGATTTTAAAGACTTGTATATTTTATTTTTCAGCCATCTTTATGTTTTTCTAATAAAACAAGTGTCTTTTATTATTAGCGCCACTTTGTTTACAAATCAGGACCTCTCATGACTCATGAGCCATATAGCTCTCAATTTTTTTTGGTCGTAAATGATTTACCTCCTTCGAAACTTCAAAATGATTAACTTTGATATTTTATGCAGTATTTCATGCTGTTATACTATCTTGAACCAAATAAATAACCTTTAAACATACCGAATTTTATATTCAATGGCCTGGCCTTGATATAAATTTTGGCTATGCGGAATTTTTTGTTTTATTCTTTAGGATTGCAAATTAAAGACACGTTCTTGTAGATTCTTTAAAAATTAACTATTTCCATTATCTTTAATACTTAATGATTTTATTTTAAAACATACAGTAGTTCATATTTTAAAGTCTGGCTTTGATATAAATTTAGGCTGTGATGAAAAAGTTTTTTTTTATTTTTTGAGATTGAAGAATTGAAGAGAAAATTTTATCTTGCAGATACTTTAAACTAAATCATTCCTATTCCTCCACATTTGTATTTGGAAACATACTGTCTTGAAACATCTTCACAAACATCTTACAGTCTGGCCTTGCAATAAATTTGGGCTATGCGGGAAAACTTTATGTTTTATTAAGTTAAAGTATAAACTATAAAGAATATTGAATATTATATTGATTTTTAATACTTTCAACATAAGTCCTATTCTTTAATTATTATATTACAAAAGTTAATCACTCTGTTCTTTAACTTTAGATTTTTTTTGGTTTTCTTCTGTTTCTGATAGAAAATTGCATAATTTGCCTGATTTCTTGGTAATATTTTCGGTTTTACATTTAAACGAGGAAGATTATAGTTGCCCTTGTCAACTTTTAGATACCCGTGCATACCCACTATGGTGTATAAAATAAACCGTAATTTACTTCTCTTATACATTTAACTCATTACCCCATAATTTTGACGTAAAAAAAAAAAAAAAAATTAACAAAAAAAAAAAAAAAGTCACAAAACAAAAAACAAAATTTTCATTCATTGTCCCATAACTTTAGCTTTAAAAAAAAAAAAAAAATTAACAAAAAAAAAAAAAAATCACAAAAAAAAAAAAAAAAGTTTTCATTCATTGTCCCATAACTTAAGCTTAAAAAAAAAAAAAAAAAAAATAAAAAAAAAAAAACACAAAAAAGAAAAAAAAAACAAAAAAAAAAATTGGCCCACCCTAAAAGTCCGATGGTCCGAGTGATGTCCAACTTTGCCAAGTAACTTGCCCTATTAATTTACCTGCCCAATTTTAATTTTAACCTTGTAGCTTTATTAGATTCACAGTTATTGAATCGAAAACTTTGTATGGCAGCCCTCCGAAAATGGGGCCCTAACATTTTGAAACTTCATATAAGTGCTCGATTCATTATATAACTAACCGTGTGTAGTTTTCAGCCTCGTAGTATAATTAGTTTTGAAGAAATTCATATTGGTGCAAAGAAGTTGTATGGCAGCCCCCCATAAATGGGGCCCTAACATTTTGAAACTTCATATAAGTGCTCGATTCATTATATAACTAACCGTGTGTAATTTTCATCCGCGTAGTATAATTAGTTTTGAAGAAATTCATATTGGTGCAAGGAAGTTGTATGGCAGCCCCCCGAAAATGGGGCCCTAACATTTTGAAACTTCATATAAGTGCCGGAGTCAATATAAAACTAACCGTGTGTAATTTTCATCCCCGTAGTATAAATAGTTTTGAAGAAATTCATATTGGTGCAAAAAAGTTGTATGGCAGCTCCCCGAAGCCTTGGTCCGATTTTAACCAAAAACAATAGGGAACCTAGAAATTGTCTAAAAATGACTTTGTGTGAATTTCAAGACTCTAGCCCTTTTAGTTTTTGAGTTATCGTGATGACACACGGACGGACGGACGGACGGACGGACGGACGGACGGACGGACGGACAGACACACATAGCTAGATCGACTAATTTTTCGATTCTGAGCCGATACGTACCCTTGACACTATATCTAGCTCGTCTAGATCGATGCGTTACAAACGGAGGAGCAAATCTAATATACCCGATGTTCATATATATATGCACGGGTATAAAAAAAAATATAATAATGAAGATGCCATTGCCAATTTTGTTTTTTTTTTTCATCATCTTCAATCACAGAATCATTGTGATGAGAATTATTTAAAACAGTGATTTTTAGTTTTTAAACATTTACTTACACCCGAACTTAAATTCCAAATTTATCTCTTGGCAAAAAAAAAATCAAATCATAAATGAGATTGTCACTATCTTGAGTTTCTTTTGTTCTTTGATTTTTAGTTTTAGTTTAGTTTTTTTTTTTAAATTTATATTGTGCATTAAGAAACTCTTTGAATCTTCATCAAAAATTAAATTGATGTTCTGTTCAATTTTTTTTATTTTTAATTCTAAATATACGCGCCATGTTTAAGATTATTACTTCGAAATTTTATTTTTAAGTTATTTTGCACCCAAAATACAAAAATACGACTTACAAATATATGAAAAAAATTATCTACAGAATAGCAACACCACAAAAAAAGGTCTCCTTTATATATTCATTATTCTTTGTGTTCTGTTGAAATCTGGAGATTTTATTGGATCTGAAAATGATTTTATGTTTTAAGATACTTTTGTATCTTTAAGATACAAATTTATATGTTAAAGATACAAATTAGTTAAAAAAAAAATTTTTCAAGAAAAAAGGCAGATTTGTTAATTTTATGAAAAGATATATTAAAAAATATGTTTTTTGGCTTTTTGTATTATATATGGTATTAAAATGAATTAGGCAATAGTTTAAAATGTTGATTTTGGTTTTTTTGTTTTTTTTTTTTTAAATACAAACCCCACTCGAAGCATGGTTTCTTATTTTTATTTGTTGTTGTAATTTCTAAAAATATTATCGTGGGAATAAAGAATATTAACAAAATATGATTGGGGGTTCTTCCAAGATTTTAATTCATAAAGAATCTTTTGAGAATTCATTAATAAACCCCAAGTCGCAACATATTTTGTTTTAAGTAATAATAATAATTTGTCATCATAATTTTTTCTGAATTAAATTTGGATTGGAGAGTAATTAAATTTTTGGTAATTAATTTTTAGGATCTTGTAAGTTCCTTTGAACAGTATAAATTGATAAATAATTATTAGTTAATTAAAAAAAAAATCTTTGTTTTATATTTAATTGAACTAGTTTTATGACACTCTGCGGTATATGCTTTGTAAAACATAAACCACCCATTCGATTCAAAGAAATTTGATACTTTTTTCTATGTTGTACCATTTCTATCTAAAAGTAAATAGAAAATAGAGAACTGTTTATTACGTCATCTGTAAATTCTATGACACTTATTTTTGACCTTGACTTAACTTTTAAGTATAGTAATACTAAAAAAGTTCATTTAAAGTTGGAGTCTGGAATATATTTAAATACTATACCGCTCCAGATGTCTTTGACCATTTTTTTTTTCTTTTTAGAATTTAATATAAATTTTTAATTTAATATTTAATATGCGGAAATAATTTAAAATGTTAAGAAGGTTATATTATATTTGTAAGGGGGTTTATCTAAGTCAGGGTTAAGTCGTCAAAATACTTACGTGTTATTATGAAAAAGAGATTTTAGGAGGAATTTGGTTTAATTTTGAAATTTTTTGGGATAAAATTAATTAGTATTAATACCAAATTATATTAATCTAATTAATAACATAGAGCACAGGGATTTAGACGGGGAATTACAGGTATAAGGTGCATAATATTTGAATAGGTCTTATGATAACTTGCTTATGTGTTATACACTTGATTTAATTACCTTTGACTAATTATTGAAATAGGTGACGTATCAGAATTCACATGGTCGAGAAGTTCCATTGAAGTGAGTCCAAAAATCCCAATAACAGAGCTTTGGCCTTGGGACTTCTGATACCTTTATTTAGAGAATTGTTTTAAATGAATTTAAATCTCATATGGTGTCTTCTGTTAGTCATAGCTATTTTGTTTTAGTGAAATGATTGAACGAATTGTTTTAATAAGATGAATTTCTAACTAATAATTAAATATTTTTTAATATTTAACAACCTAAGGGCTAAAACCAAACGCATATTAAATAGAAGAACAAAACTTTTAATATAATTATATTTTAAAAATTTTTATTAGGTAATAAAAACTATTATGAATTTTTCAATTTAAATAAATTTCTTTTTTTAAATTTCAATTAAAATTTTTTATATTTGTTATAAGCAAAGAGAAATGCAGTTTTGAAATAGTTTTCTTCCTTTAATTATATTTAGTTAACATTAAAGATACATCAGATTTATTTTTATTATGCTATTAACGTAAGTTAAGTGATATCTATAACTATCTTAAAATTCTTCACCTTAATTTTTTCCTATTTTAATAATTATATTTCTAGGCTTTTTGTTTTATTTTTAAAAATATTATTTATGTCTAGAGTGACCAGACTATAAAATTTGACTAAAAAAATTGAGCAGTAATAAGTTGTTTTTAAATCTATATTTAAAATGTGTTATAGGTTTGAGTAATTAATATTCTAGCGCTAGACCAGGTAGAATTATATAAAACAATTGCTATGATCTAAAATAAAAGCAAAAACAAATATTACTCAAATCCCCTAACCCTACTGTCTTTTTTCTGTAAGTATTAATTATGAATTTCCACTTTAATAAAGTTCCTGGTTAATATTTCGTTAATTCAATTTCATAAACTTCCTTCTGATCTTCATTTGTTTATGTTTCATCTTTATTATTTTACACAAAATTGGACCTAAGGTGGATATTCCATTACGGCAAGGTCACGTTTAAGAATCAATCAGAATTTAGCAAAAACATTCGAAGGATTCAATTATCAGTTAATTCAATTTTCAAATAATTAAAAGTGAAAATTTTCCAAGTTAAATTTGTAAAACTAAGGTATATAGCTCCCGCCTCCCATTCCTCAACTAATAAATACTAGTACAATTTCAAGAGAAATTTGTGAATCTAAGACATGTTTCTCTAAAAACTCAACTACTGCATACTAGTAAACTAATAAACGTACCCTTTTTATCCACCTTTGTAATTCCTTTGTAATGCATCATTAAATAATTAGAAGTTTCCTGGTATTTGGACCAATAATTAATTGCGGGTATTAAGTAATATATAATCACTCTTTTCAACTTTACAATAACTCCTAAAAATACTGACTACATTAATTATACTGCGAACAATTAATTGTAACTGGTCTCCCTTAATTTCCGTTTGCTCTAAAAAAAAGTTCAACATTCTGTTGCATAGCTTTTAGGTAATTCACCTTTACTATATCTACTTAAATTAGTCAGTATACATTTATTAAAGACTTCAAAGCTTGACACCATATACAGCGATCAATTAATTGTAACTGGTCTCTCTTAATTTCCTTTAATTAAAATTAGCCCTTCAGTCTGTTGAAAAATAGCGTTTAGTATAATCATCTTTACATTAACTATACTACAAATAATGGCTATGTTTATTAAATACTCCAAAGTTTAACACCTCATACTGCAATCAATTAATTGTAACTGGTCTCTCTTAATACTTCCTTTTTGTTCAATGAATTAATTATAAAATTCAATCAATGAATGTTATTACTTACTTATTATGACATATAACATACTATTTAATATATATAAAACAAATATATACATATATATATTTTTTAAGAATATTTATATTAAATTACATTAGCATTACAGATGTTAAAAAAATAAAAAAATAAAACCAAAAAATTTGCATATATTTTAATTTAAATATTTTTTCTATTCAATTTTCAGATCGACCTGCAATTCAGTCGTCAATGATCGGGAAAAAAACTGATTTTTCTTAAAAAGTAATTCTAGATTTAAAACAGAAGCAATAATGACTCCAAAAACAAAAACTGAAATCCACGATTTTTTTAATAAGAACACTGGGGAGAACCGTAACACACACACACAAAATTATTATTATTATAAACTATAAATATACTGTGAGAATGGTTTGTATCTCATACCCATCCATTACACCAAATGGTAACTAACAAAGAATATTATAAAAAAAAAAAAAAAAAAATGCAACTATAACAAATTTTTCTCAACTCATTTAAAGTACTTCCAATTCAACTCTTTTAATCTGGGGACTTGAGAAAAACTTTTGACTGAGTTCTGATTGAAATTGCGCGCAATAAAAACATGTTTTAAATTATGTACTTTTTTTTTCAATATAAAGATCTTAATGATAATGATGATGATAATAGTGATTGATAATAAGGATGATGATGATGTTAATAATAGTGATGATACAAATTTTTTTTTTTGAAAATTTAATTCAAAAAAAGAAGTCGATTGAATGAAAACTTGTAATCCAATTTAATTTTTTTTGTTATAGTATCTATAGATTTAATTCAACAGATTTGTAGTACTACAGATACTAGTGTATATAGTCTATTAATGGTTTTTATATCAGACTAGTGATCCATAGGTAGAAATATGTATATAAGTTTATCAGACTCATTTAAAAACTGTTCTTAGAGTTTTATTTCAAGATGTATGATGTTTTTTTATAATTGATCACCTGGGTGCATGAACTTGGGTGTCAAACTCATATGTTTTCTTGTTCTTACATATATATGTATATATATATACATATATGTAACGTGTAGTTTATTTTTTTGATTTTGTCGATTTCTTGTATAAAAATTTGATACATTTGTAATCTTTTTAATAATATAAGAATGGTATCTACAATAAAATGAAGAATGAAGAAAGTGTGCTACAATTTAACTTCTAACTATAGGTAGATACATAATATATTAACTCTCTATTTAAAATATATATTTTTTTTTTTATTTTGAACTTATATAATATGTTGCTTTCATTCTATATATAGAGGAACACTTGAAATAATCTTAGCTTGAATTGAAAATTGGGCAATTTTTTTTTTTTGAAATAATTTATGTACATATATATATATATATTTATTTTTATATATATATAGACACAAAAGAAAATTCAATGTATAAAAAATATCTAACTATAAGAGCCCTACGAAATCAAGTAATTTAAAATCCAGTAAATAAAAATCTAAGTATATTGAGAGAAAAATCATTATTAACTAGATCCCAGTATTAGTTTCGAGCTTATTCCAAAAAAATATGAACTAGTCAAAATATTTTTGAGGTTTAATTTATAGGAATTAGTATCTAAATTCTTAAGATAGTCTAATTATAATAAATCACCAAATTCTCAGGAGGATCTAAGCTGCTCACATAAATGAGGTAATCTCCATAATATTTTTTAATAAAATTGAACTTGGTGATTAGCTAATTTTTTGAAAAGGGGTTTAGATCATCTTAAGAATTTAGGGATTTAATTTAATCCCGAAGTCTAACTTTAGCGAAATATTGGGTATAAGTTAATTTTTTTCTCCTAGGAGTTAGTTCGTAGGACCCAAAATTTAATTTTAATATAGAAAATAATTAAAATAAAACTTTTTTTAAATTAACTTGTTTAGGTTTCTTGTATGCAGGACTTTCTCAAAGCCTTTAGAATTGTCAGAATATTTTCTACTTTAGCATATCTTTTGTAACCACGTCTTATTTAGTTTTCTTCATTTCTTTTCTTCAACGCCTTGGTATCTTAGGGCTTCCAACATCCCTTTTCTCACTATTATTTTATTCCAAGGCCTGTCCGGTAATATGGCTATGCAATAATGTAAATCAATTCTAGGAATATGATCTTGTTCACCTATTCTTTTGTTTCTTAATTGTTATTTCAACTGATTCTTGACGAATAGTTTTCCGAAAAATCTTATTCTTCGCCGATGTACCCTGCATACAATTTGTAGACACTATTTTTTTTAGCAGACATGGCCATCTCGCATTACAATTTTCCTAATTTCTATTCATTATAAAGTAAACTTTGAAAGTTTTTTACTAAGATTTTTATTTTAATGAATTTCGAAATGGACCCGAAATAAAAATGATCTACTAAAGTGCAATATAAGATACACAATAAATGAACCGAAACGATATATATATATATATATATTTATATATACTATTACCTTTTTCATCGGTAAAATTCTTATGTTAGAAAGAGACAATAAGATAATATTTAATAAAAAAGAGTATTTCAGAAGATCAATAAGGACAGATAAAAGAATTTTTTTTTTTTATAAAAAAAAAACCGCAACAAATGAAAAAAAAAAAAAAAATATTTTAAAAAATCATGAAAAATTATTTAAAAAAAAAAAAAATTACCAAGAGTAAATAAAAAAAAAGTACAAAAATACAAGAACTGTGTTGTGGTTTAATCATTTTTCTACCATTCAAAAAGATACATTTTTTTTTTATTTTGGTTTTTTTTTTTGTTTTTTTTTTTTTTTTTTTAAATTTACTGTCCTAATTTTTATTTAATTCAATTCAACAGCTACTTTACTTAGATTTTGTTTAGGTGACCTTTCAACAAGAGTTTATTTCAGATTAAATTCGATTTGTTGTTGTTGTTTTTGTTTTTTTTTTTAGTTCAATATTTTCGAGTTCAATGTATCTTAAGATAAAAATAATTGTTATATTAAAAAAAAAAAAAAACATAAAAACAAAAAAACAAAAATTAAATTAAAAATTTATAGTAAGTTAAGAATAATTTTTTTTAATAATTTATAATTTATTATAAGAAATATTTTTGTAATTCCAATGAATTATAGAATACTTACGTATATTAATTTAATAATATTTTAATAATTTTAACTTATTATAAAATTTAATTTAATTTAATTTTTTTTTTTTTATATAATAATTATTTATAAATGTATGGTATATAATATATAAAATATATATAAAAGTACATTAAAAATTAAGATTTGGTATAAAACCTTTGAAAAAAAAAGTGATTTAAAAAATCTATTAGTATCATTTCGTACCTATAGATATAATTTAGTAAAATTTATATAATTATAAAGCTTTAGTACTTATATTTTTAATTTAATGTGCTAATGTGTTTTTTTTTCAATTAATTATTATGTTTTTTCGGAATTATCAATTTAAATTAAAGAGATCATATATATTTGATAATAATAAGAGATCGAATTCCGTTCATAATAATAATGGTTGTTTACCGTTATATGACTTAATTTAATAATTCGTACTTTAGATTAAATGATTGAAAGAATTTAGATGGTGTTAAAAAATTTAATTCCTAAATTGATATTTAAAATTATCATAATTAAATGTGGAATTAATCTTAAATATAATAATGACTACTACTTCGGTTAAACTTTCAATTCTGAGACTCACTAACGCTTGAGTACTTCGATTAAACTTTTTACCGCGCCTGATTTATTTTTAAATTTTAAGATGTATGAGGATGGATGAGTTCAAAATAATACAGGTTGATTGACAACAAATGTATGCTTAGGATGCTGAGGAATTTTTATAGCAGTACAGGTTGTTTAACATTAAACGGTTCAAATAGCTCTATTAAATGCCACCATATGTTTTATATATTTTATCATATTTCGAGGGTTTAAATTGCTTTTGCCGAAATTTTAAGCCTATTTGAAAGTTCTGTTCGAAAGAAAACTGTGGGTATAGTTTACTAAATGGTTAATATCTTTTTTGAGTAATTTTATTAAAAAAATCTTAAATTATTTTCAATCAATTTTGATATTTTCAATTATTTTATATACATACGTAAAAAACTAATCTGACCAATGGCGTAGTGGTAAAGACGTCGCCTTTCATGTGGAAGGTCTCGGGTTCAAACCCCGGTCAGATCATATCCAATAAAAAAATATCGTAAGATTGTTTAATTATATCGTAATAGTTAATATCGTAATATAAGATAATTAATATAAACATATAAATAACTCTTGTGTAAGATAATAGATGGCGCACAAAGTTAACATTTGTGCATTCATATTTCATAACCTTATACAATACCTACAGCCGAGTAATCAACGGCTTAGTGAATATTATGATTAAAGAAACTGAAGCCTAGTTTAAAGTAAAAACTGGGTGAATGCCCTATACTCCTTAAAGGAGTGGAAAAGGAATAAAAAAAAAACGTAAAAAACTAAAGATTTTTAATGAATAATTAAATATAATTTTAAATAAGTGTATAATTCTAAGAATCAATTTCTATAACTTCATTTGCCTGATATCAGGTAATATAATTATAATGAAATTAATTAACTTTTCACAATTTATACCACACATATCGTTATAATTTTCATTAATATATTCTGAAACTTCTATTTCTTAGAAAATAAAGTTTAAGAATTAGATATTTCTTAGAATACGTTGTTCCAATTTTACTATACAACAGAGTACCAAGTATACCATTTGTAATTAAAATAATCAATTTCAAGACTGCTCTATAAATTCTATATTTGTTTAATCAATTTAAAATTCAGAATGCAGATTTTTAATTTTATGAATACTACATTAAAAAATATAAATATCTTGTATTAGAAAATATTGAATTGATTAAATAGAAAATAATTATATATATACTGTTTGTAAATTAATTATTTACCTTGAAGGTTTAAGTACTTATATGAATGGAATGGTAGCTTATTAAACTTATCTGTAATGTACTTATTAAAAAATTTTTATATAATTGCAATCATTAATCTTACAATTTCCTTATATTTTAATAGATAATTGTAATTGATTAAATTAAATTATTGAAATAATTTTGTTTTTTATTTAAATTAATAAATTCTGATCGTGTACTTTATTACAATTAATAAAGTAATGTTAAATGTTTGTTGGGAAAATATTATTAGTGCTTATATGTGTATAATTCTATACATATAATTATTTTTTACCTGTTACTCCTCGTGAGAGCACATGGTATCCAGTTCTCCCTTCCATTGGCCTCGATTGTTAGCCAACAATTTGATCTCCTCCCAAGTTTGTTTGTTTCTTGCTAGTTCAGCCGTAGCTGTTCGACGTCAGGTGTTATTGGGTCGGCCGCGGATTCTACTACCTTGGGGGTTGCATTCTAGGGTCATCCTTGTTATGTTAATTGATGGTTTTTTCAGAGTGTGGCCTTTCTATCTCCATTTTCAGCGCTTGATTTAGCTCATTACCGGTACTTCGCCTGTTAGCTGCCATAAGTCCCTATTACTGATGGTATTTGGCCAGAATATTCTTCATATGATTCTTTGGCAATTATTCGCGAATACTTGGAGCTTTTATCTGATGTTGTTTGTATAGTCAGCATAGTTTCACTGCCATAGAAAAGTGTTGACATTACACATGCTTTGAATATTATAATTCTTTTATATACAGTAAATTAATTAAAAACAATTAAAAGCATATAATAAAAATTCTATTTGTATTAAAATTTTAAAATAAAATTTTAAAAGTGCTTTAATATTGCATATAACGCAGGCGCATATTGTTATCTCATAAACTGTAATAAACAATAGTTTTTAGGGATTGAATATGTAGCCCAAGATTTTAGTTGATAATTCTTATTGATTAAAAAATCTGATTTACTTTTTTTTAAATATTAATTCTCTGAAAAATGAGGCTTAAATTAGAGTTTTAGATCCCATATAGATCCAATATAATACTCCACAATGAATGAGAAAATAAGATTAGCAAAAAATATTTAAAGGAAGTTCAAAAACTGGCTGGCAATTTAAAATTTTTGCCAATCAGTTTTTAACAATTATTTTGAGTCTAGCTTATAAAAATTCAGAGTTCAGACATATTTTGATAAGCAAAAGCCATATTCAAAATATAAGAATATGTCGAAGTAATGAAATTGGATGGTTAAACTTTAGATTTTTAGATAAAACCGCTTCCTGGGATATAGAGTCTTAAGATTTTCGCATTAGGAAGAGTAAAGATAGCTGTTTCATATATTGGAAATGTTAAAGTAAAAAATTTTTCATAATTATTTTGAAATAAATTTAAAGTTTAAAAAATCAAGTTTTTAAAAAAAATGCTATTAACAGATAAAGATTTTATTGATATCATACTGATATTTAACTAATATAAAATTTAGCAAAATTCAACAATTGCATAATATTTCCAGAGAATTATGTTTTGCATAATTTAAAGTGATACCATAGATAAATATAATATACATATAAATATATTATTTATCTGTGGTGATACCACATAATAAAATTCACCCCATGTAAAATTTTTCGATGACTCATCATTTTTATAAATTAAAAATGTCATAGTTATTTTTAATTTGATTAAAAGACAGCAGCTGTCTTTTACAAAAAAAATTTTAAGCATTGAGGAATTTTTGTTATAAAGTTAGTACATTAAATTGTCAGACAGTTAATCATATAATTAAAAATTAAAAGAATTTATTCATAATCCCTTAGGAATCATGTTGTTCCATTTTTTCAATGTCAAACAAATAAATATTTTTATGGCAATTGAATCGACACAATTTTAAAGGTTTTTTTAGAATTCTAACAAAATGTGGGCATTTACTTTTTATTGGTAATACCTTTTTTCCCTAGGTTTTCTTTAAGGTGCCTTTGGACTTGGCCGAGTTACTTGAGAAAGGTACAGATTATGAGATTCGACTGTAGTTTTACAGCTAATTAAAAATCAATTAATTATTAAACTAGAGGTAGCATAATTTTTAAAGAGGCTACCAGGTCAACAGTACTGTCACATAAGGTTGGATTTTTTCTTTAGGTATAAATCGTATTTCTCTTCAAGGACCTGTCTGAGATCTTTAAGCTCCAAATATATAAAATTTAAAATGGAATACAACATATATGGGCTGGCACTAATTCCAAGAACTTTCTCTGTCAAATTCAAAAACGCGTCATTCTTCTAGTTATGACCCAAAAGTTAGTAATATTATAACCTTATTTGAATTCGTCGCAATATTGAAGCTCTTTCTCTTTATTTTACATATTTTATAGATAATTACATTTGCCCATTTGAAATAAATTCATTGATTCCAACTATTAAAAAATCCCAACGCACCACAAGCGAGCCAACAAATACTCATTTCTACTATGTAGAGGTACCTATAAGTTGTACTATACTATACGTTATTATGATTCGGTGAAACCTTCTATTAGGTAATTTTTTTTGCAACCAAACTTTCTTTAACATACCTTCGATTTATTTGGGTAAAAAAGACATACATTATAAGAATCAGCTGTGTTCAAAAGTTCAGATATTATGAAAAAGTCATAATTGTTGAAGAGCCTGATTAGTTCGTAGTACTGACAATTCTATCATCAAACAATAGCTGCGTTAACTAAATCCCAGCTGCATCTTGATGCCTTATTATAATTATTCGTCCAATATCATCTTATTGTAATTTTCGTATGTAAATTCGGTCAATATCTTTTATATAATATTAGTCATTCATTATTATATATAGGCTTAATTTTCCAATTAATACCTTTTCTTTGATTTTCTTTTCAATTTGATTAATTAGAAAATTTTTTAAAAAAAATTTTAATAAATTTCCCTAAACTTTACAACTCAATTACAAAAAAAAAAAAAAAAAAAATATTAACAAATTGCAATTGAGGTCATTTGGTCAATTTTTACAAATCTTAATATTTATTTAGAAATCACAAAACAACAACAAAAAATATAAAATAAATAATGAAAAAAAATTAAAACATTCCATTAAGACATTTTTTTTTTTTATAAACGCCGCACCGCATTCATCAAGAAAACGCTAAATCATGTACGTGAATACAACGTACTATTAAATGGTACGTACTACATACTTCTATTACAAAAAAAAATCTTAAGTCTGTCATATTTGGAATGTAACACATTAATTTTTTTTGTTTTTTTTCTTTATTATGCATATTATAATCAAAATACCTACACACATATATGTATATACACATATATATATATTTATATTAATTTTTGTAGGTTTACTTCCTGCAAATAGTCCATTGTGCGCTTAAAGTTATTTTTATACAAAATAGGTTTGCATTTTGCGCGATGCGTTTGGTTTTGCAAAACTGCAATCAATTTATACAGTTTTTTTTTTTTATTATTTTACTAATTTTTATTTTTTTAAAAATTCAAATCTTTTACAATTTCATTTCATCATCATCAAAACTTGTGAAATTACTAATAGGTATCTAATAATAAAAGAAAAACCTATAATCGAATTCTAAAATAGAAAAACTCCACCTAATCATCTTTTACGACTTTATATATACTTTCATGCAAGTACTTTCAAGTCAAATCAAGTCAAAAAACAAAAAATCGAAATAAAATAAAGGAGAGGACAAAAATGATTGATTTAAAAAAAAACAAAAAAAAAATATAAAAAATAGGCATGAAATAAGAATCGAATCGAATTGAACCGAACCGATTTAATCGGAAAATCGCAAAATGGCAAAATGAAAAAAAAAAATGAATTATTGAATGAATGAATGAAAAGAAATTATATTTAGACAAAGTTTTTGATTTCTTTTATATTTTTATAATTTTTTTTTTGTATTTTTTATTATTATGTACATATATATATATATACATACATCCTATAGTAAACCTAGAATCTGCAAAACATAAATTTAACACCTTAATCAATCGTTATTATATTGACATCTAAAAAGAAAATCGTTTCTAATTTTTTTTTTAATATCGTATTCACATGCATATTATAAAAATTTATCAAAAATCTTTTAAAATATTTGAAGTTACAAGGAATGGTTTTGTATTTATAGTAGACATTATTAAGATTTAAAAAGGTTACAGAACGATCTGAATATATTGAATAAGTTGTTAATTTTAAAAGATTTTCATTGGAAAATTGATATACGGTAGAAGAGTAGTTGAGTAAATTTTTTTTGAATTATTTTTAACCCCATAAGGGAAATTGGAGAATTCTCCAAACGATTTTTACCAATCTTCAGTTTTATTAATCATTCTTTTCACTAAACCGTTAATTACTCTTGAATACTTGTACAATAGCTGCAAATATTTAATTTTGTGCGCCATCTATTGTTTTAAACAAGAGTTAAAATAATTTTTTTTTTTTTTTTTTTTTTGTATTACGATATAACTTAGCTATTTACGGTATATACAATTTTACTTTATTGATATGGATTTGAACAGGGCTGAAAACCTTCGACTTGAAAAGTCAGCGACATAACCATTATGAGTCTTTAATCAGAGGGTTAAGAAAACTTAAAAAAAAATCATTTAGCATGTTGCACCCTATTTCATATATAAAGACAAAGATATTGCAAGGACAATTCTTGATTGACCAATTCCTTTTATGAATTCGAATCAACTTCTTTACTACCAAGTGTCTTCAAAACTAAATTTTTTTAACATTTCTGAAATTAATAAAAAAGTTGAAAGCTTGTTTTTGCTTTGGTTTGTACTTGTATTTAATAACGGTGTTTTAGTTAACACTTGTTTCATAAATTTTCACACAAAACCCATTGCTAACTAGGAAATAATTTACAAACCTTTAATGTGCCTAACAAATAGGTACCTTTCTAAAACGTCAATTACGCAACTATGATTAAAATCACAAATTCATGAACTTTTTTAACGTGTCAATCAGAAATTCAAAAACTGTTTAATTGTCAAAATTTTGTAAAGATTAACGCATTTTCGCAATTAATTTATTGCTACAGCAAAAGTTATCAAAATATTAATTGAAAATCAAACGCAAAAGTCATCAACATATTTATTGCAAATCAAATGCAAAAGTCATCAATAGATGATTGTCAAATTGTTGACGTTTTAGAAAGTGACCATTACTGATCACTTTTGAAAAAATTTTGTGCGAAGTTCACCTGCGCTACACATATGTATATCTTAACAGCTGCCTTATTTTGTTTGTAAAAATATTACAATTAATAACCACAAAACGACTTCTTACCTCCTTTCAGTTAAAGTGTTATTATTTTCGCGACCACACGGTTTTTCAAAAACATGATTCTACTGTAATTAAACAAATTTTCTTATCAAATAAATCTATGTGTACAAAATAAAAAAAAATATCTCAGAAACATGATGATGGACAAACAAAAGTATGTCTTTTATAAATTTATAAAAGAATAAATGAATAGTGAAGGATGACATATATATTATATAATACATTACATACATATATAACTATACATATACATATTAATAGAAAAATGTTATATTTATTTCTTTCCTGATTTATTTTTATCATTTATTGCTATCCTTGTTCTTCTAATACAATATTTTAATTCTGAAAAAAGGCAATTATACAACATCAGTAACAACAATAACAACAATAGCAAGAACAGCAACACTAACAACAACAACAATCATATAACAAAAAAACATACATACTCTTTCTTAATAAATGACTGAATGACTGACTAACTGAATAACTAAACTACACCTTTAATAATTATGTACAGGGTGTTTCCTAATTAAGTGCACTGCTATATACTTTTTCATGTAACATCCTAGCGTAATGTGGTTTTTTCAAAAAAAAAATTCAACATTTTTTAAACGTAGAAGGTCGCAGTTTTGAAACTATAAAAGATAGAAAATTGAGTAGGCGCTTGTTTAAAAGCGGATTTCTTAAGCTACCGAATACATTTTTCATAAGTAGTCTAAAAAAATGTAGTCTAAAGTAGTCTAAAAAAAATATTGAAATTTCATTTAAACCCCCATATCTTAGAAACTATAAGAGGCTAAGCTTAGCCCCCATACAAAAAATGTGCATACTCATAAGTACCTATGCAGTGGTATATAGCAATGCACTTAATTTGGAAACACCCTGTATATATGCATGCAATTTTTAATATGGTGATCTTTAAAAGGTATCATAATCATCATCTATCATTATCATTCATCAATAATGATCAATCAATCAATATCATTTCTAAAGATCATCATTATTGAAGTAGTTGTTATGTTTTTTTTTTTTTATTTTCTATCCATCTATTTTTTTTATTTTTTTGCAACTTCGTTTTTTTAATTTTTGATTTTTATTATTGTGCAAAAAATAACGGTATTTTAAAGGTGGAGTATAAAACTAAGGTTTTATTTTATTTTTTATTTGTTTTTTTTTTTGCAATTTCTTAATAAAAAAAAAAATTAAATAAAATTAAGAACAAAAATTGATGAAAAAAAGACATATAGGTAGAAAATAAAATAAAAAAATAAAAGAAATTTGTTAGAAAGTAATAAAAATAAAATTAAATAAAAGTATTGAAAAAAAAAACAACATGTAGACATGTTTTAAAATTTCCCATTTTAGGTTTTTTTTATTTTTGTCATCATCTGCAAAATTTAATTGTGCAAAAAATAGCTGCGACAAAACTACACATACCTACAAATATATTTTCTATCAATTTCAATTCTTTTGGGAATAAAAATTTTGAAAAAAAAAACTGAACTTCTAATTTTTATTAAGTTCCTACGATTTTTATTTTTTAAATGAATTTTGGTGTACCCGTTTATTTAAAATTTACGATCATTTTTAATGTTAATAAAATTTTTAATGATTTCAATTAAATTTCATTCCATTTCCATATTTTTCAATTAAATTCTATGATTAGATGGTTTTTTATATTGTTTTTTAATAGAAATTGAAAAAAAAAATTAAATTAAATTAAATGGTAAAAATATTTTATTACATATATCTTATTTATTAAATTATTAATTTTTAATTATAATTATTTGAAACGAATAAGAGATAGTCAATATTCAATACTTAAAATTTAATTTTATATCTTTATTAAACAACTTGTTTGCTATTAAAATGATCACAGATCTGCGTACTGTTTTACGTACTTCTCACAATTGATTTAAATCTGATCTGTTATATTTTTTGTAAGGAGCTTTAATTGCTATTCAGATATTAGTTGTGCTATAACTACTAAGTGATCTAATTGATAAATACCGATATACAGGGTGATTCATTTAGCGCCTTAAATATTTAAATACACCCTATTTTTACTCTTCAAAAATTATTTTATTTTATATTTATCCTGTAAATATTCAAAATGGTAAAAGAATCACCCTGTATATATGATTCTATGAAACGGTAACGATAAGGAGAATTCTATGAAATGATAGGGTTTTTTTTTAAGCACCATCGTTTTGTGAATCCATCGGGATCGGCTGATTTGTTTGTACTAAGATTTTTTAAGATTTGCAGCACTACTCGCGTTCTAAAGTAAATTCTATCAAAGGAGTAGCCAAATATTTATAATTTAATATTTTAGTGAACTTCTAGTTGACTGTGGTAGTGTTGAGTTGAAGGAAAATAATTTTTCAAAGAAGTTCGACTTCCCTGTAAAATCTGACACAATTGTGTTATTTTTATCAATAAGCGGAGAAAAGAAGACCCATTAGTGTCATCCTTTCGATTTTTTGCAAACGTCCAAAATGATTTGATATTCTTAGGAATTTGTAGGAATTTTCGTTTCAAACCTGAATCGAATAAGAATTTTTGCTTATTAATAACTCTCTTGCATCTGTTTCGAGCCACAATATAGTTGCGGTTCTGAGACTCCAACCCACTGTTCTGGTATTGCTTAAAAGCCTCTTACGAATGGCCTCTGTGTAATTTTGATAGTCAGCATACGATCACACGATCATACTATAATACAATATTTTCTACTATATATTTTTAAAGCTAATCCTATTGAGTATCAAATGCATCTTGTAGCAATCATGAAATTTGTTTAATTATTACGAATACAAAATTTCTAAAAACATATTCGTAATATTGTTTCGCAAACCAATTAATCGATTAATTGTTGCATCAATAAAAACCACTTCTTAGTGACCAAAAAGTATAGTAGATCTTCATCCTATTAGAACTTCTTTAATAATCTGAAAAATACTTTGGTAAAAAAATTTATTTTTTGTAAATTAAGACATTAAAAATTTGATCGTTTCATTGATAATACGATCACTTTTATTAATTAAATATCTATTCAACTATTTTTTAAATGAAATTAAGGTATTAATTTCGTATTTTAAACAGAAAAATTTTAAATTTAATACAAAAAAAAAACAGAGAACAAGATCTCTTGAAATTTTATTCCATTTTTTTTTTGAAATTTGAATAAAGCTTCCCTCATATACAAAATTATATAAAAGAAGAGACGGGAACTATAAAAATATCATCTTTATTCAAGTAAAATGAAAGAAAAAAAAAAATATTTTTACCTTTTTTTTTACCAATTTAAAAAAATACACGAAACACTTAAGATTTTTAAAATCATAAGCGCATATTACCTGACAGGCTCTTTAATATCAAATTACCTTTTATGTCTGGGATTGTTTTTTCTGCTGCTGCTGTTGCTTTTATTCTTTTTCTTCTTTTTATTTTTTTCTTTGGCTTTGTTTGGTTAGCATTGTAAAAACAATATATATATATATTTATATTAATAATATATAATATTTATAATATATTAAATATACTACTTGGTAGTTTCTCATCTTTTCAATAAAACAATTTTCTTTTTTTTTTTTTTATTTCTGCTCCAGAATTTTTCAAAGAAAAACGATAATTTGTTATTTATGCCCGCCAAAAAATAAAAAAAAAAAAAAAAAAAAAGAATTTCGATTATCAAAAATAATAATAGTAGTTAACAATATAATATTATACAGTCAATTACAAATTTGTTGAACTTTGAAATTTAATTTGGTTTTTGTAATTGATAAATGTAGAATTTGGGTCTTTATGTAATAACCCCTTTTTAAATACTAATCACTGTAATTAATTAATATGGATTCGTTAAGTTTCGTCAAACTATCCACATTTCTATTAGGTCAATCAGTGTTTGATTAGTGAGTGTTTTTCATTAAGTTATTTTCAATTATGTTTTTGTCATCAATTATGTCATAAATTATAATTTAAAAGATTCGTTTAGTTTCGTCAAAATATCTAAATTTTCAATCTGGTCATTTAGCTTTTGATTAGTAAGTGTTATCCAACTAATCAAAGGTATAAGTTTATATCAATTTGTCAAAAATTATGATTTGAAATATTCGTTAAGTTTCGTTCATAAATTTATATCAGGATCAGTTTTTGATTATTGAATGTTTTTGAATTTATCAAAACTGTATTGAGTTATTATCAATTATGATTTTGTCATCAATTTGACATAAATTATCCTTAAAGATTCGTTAAGTTTTGTCAAATTATTCACATTTCTATTAGATCAGTCAGTGTTTGATTCGTGTGTGCTTTTCAACTAATCAAAGCGGTATTAAGTTATTATCAATTATGTCCAATTATAATTTAAAATATTCGTTAAGTTTCATCAAATTATGTAAAATTCTATTAGATCAATCAGTTTTTGATTATTAATTATTTTTTAACTAATCAAAACGGTATTAAGTTATTATTGATTATGATTTCTGGATAACAAACACATATAACTTAAAAATTCATCAATTATTCAATTAGTCAATTATACACCATTCAAGTGGCTACTTGGTTGTTGCAATAGGACCCAAATTTAAAATATTAATGCTTTTTTTTAATCCTATAAAAGACATCCATCCCTATTTAAATTTCTCTTTATCTACTCTTAAAATTAGGATATTTAAAAGGACGACCCATTTTCCTTCCTAATGTAACACGTTAAGGCAGAAAAACTTAATTGCTTTACGATTCCTCTACATATGGTTTTACGTTACGAGTTTATGAATTTAAACTCACTGATTCTGGGTAGAAGTATTTGAAGGTGGGTATTAATGGGCTGTATTTAAATTTTGTATATTTGATGAACTTTTACTAACAAATTTGGAATTAGTTAATCTATCTTGGGAAAGATTAGGGGATAGGGTAGGAGAACGCTTGTTAAGTAAGTGAACGTTTTTGAATATAAAGCGGCCTTATTAGGTACTATAAAAGTATTTTAATTATAAATAAAGTAATGAGTCCATGTATATGCGAAATTGGAACTGAAAATTATATATTGAATCAATCTCCTACGTCAATAGTATTTTAAACTTTACTGTGATCTTTACAAAAAAAAAATCTATTTTTTTATGAGTTATTTTATAAATATAATTTTTAACCCAAAAAAAATTCCTAAACGCGTTTTTTGAGAAAAATCAAAAAAAAACAAAATACAAAGGAACACAATAAAACGTTTTTTTTTCAACTCATTTGGATCGCTTTTAAAAGTAATCGCGTATTTGAAAAAAAAAGGAGTAAAATATCTCATCATCATTTAATATCGTCAAAAGATACACATATATAATATATATAATATATATATATGTTTACCTCTTTCTAAAGAATATATTTTCTTTTCAATTGTATAATATGCGACCATGATTTCAAACAATGACCCAGTAAAATTTTTTTTTTTTTTAAGAAACTATTCAACAACGAAATGAATATTGGGTTTATATATAAATATATATATATAAAACTTATATAAGTATATAATAATATTATATGTTTATTTATTATAAATACATATTTTGGATTTCTTATTTTTTTTTTATTTAAAGATCATAAGATAGACCGCAGACTGTATATTAAGTATATTGGGATTGGATCGGTATTGGTCGGTTTTTTGGTTAAAATTTCGAAAATTAAAAGGCTTTCATTTGTGAGGTTATTTGGGTTTTTTTGTTTTTGGAAAGGTAGGAAGGTATACCATAAATTTCCAAGTATTTATTAGCAAATTATAATGTATGCTATTAGTATGTATGAACAAATCAAAAAATCAAATATATTATTTTATTAATTATTAAGTGATACAATTTCCTTGCATTTGGGTACGTGATTAATTAAATTCTCTAATTCTCAACTATACAAAATATAAATCGATTTTACTAATCATCATCATCAGTTTCATATAATTTGATTTAATTCTTTATTTCAAATTTTATTACTAATCTATACAGAGTGTTTCCTAATTAAGTGCACTACTAGATAACACTAAATAGGTACTTATGAGTAAACTAATTTTGTGTTCCACTAAAGACTTAACTTATTATGTTAGGGCTTCGATAGCCAGACTGGAAATTAACTTTACAATGATTCTTAGCTTACATTTATACTAAGATTTTATCAACTAAATTTGTATAAATCAGCTTTAATTAATATGAATCTTAATAATTAATATGAATTCTTAATAAATATAATTATTCTTAATAATTGATTATATAATAATATTGGTTTTAATATTGGCTGCTTAAATTATGTTTTACTTTGAAAATGTCGTTGACTTAATATATATTAATAATATACTTAATAATATGTTAATAACCCTATGGATGTTGCGGAAATCATTTAGACATAAATGTTATTATTTCCAAGAATTGTTTATTAAATAGAATTCTTGAAAAGTGTACCAAAAGTGCAATAATAGGTTTATTAAGCTGAAGGTTTTTATATTATAGATATACTACTTATAACACTTAGCTCCCATACAAAAAATTTGCCTACTCATAAGTACCTATGCAGTGGTATATAGCAGTACATTTAATTATAAAACACCCTGTATATTAAATTATATACATTCACATATAAAACATAATATTAAATTTATATTTATTTTTTTATTCTCGTTTTAGGCACAAAGCACATTTTAAATACAATATCACCCAACTATATCAGATACAAATTATACATAATTTAAATACTATACAACTAGTTTGAGTTTGAATGAATCAGCCAAGCCAGCCATCAAATATTGAATCAATAAAAAAATGAATCATTACTCGACTCATATAATAAAACATTTGTATATGAATGAATCAACGCCAGATTATCAGCAAATTTTTAAATATTATACCTTTATATACAAATAGTGCGATATATATACGATATCGTGTATTTAATTGCAAATTTCATGTAGGACGGGAAAGTGTCAATGTTTTAAATATTTAATTTTTAAATTATTTTTTATAATTATATAATTATAAAAATTTAAAATAAAAAATAATATTGCACTTGTCCCGGCCTATTTGCGATTTGTTTTAGCATCATTATCATCAAGTTTTTAAGACATTACACAAATTAACATTTAAAATACCTACCACATTTAAATATTTAAAATCAATATTTAAAAAATTAAAAAAAAAAAAATAAATAATAAAAAAATTGTTTTAATTAAATTTTAAACAAAAGTAATACAAAAAAGATCAATGAATAAATGCTGGATTATGAATAACAAAAGAAATCATTTAACTTTAGTAGGTCGTGTCTTGTGCTTATTTGGAGAATTGTTTCATATATTAAAAACGCAAATTGCACTTGTCCCGGCCTGCAAGTTTTTGATTTTTCAACAGAAAATAAACAAATCCAAAATTACATACATATTTAAATTATTTTTAAGAAAAAAGTGCTAAAAGTTTTTTATTTTTTAAGTTAAAACTTATTTAAAGTCTTTGAGTACATATTGATTATTATTAGGGCAAATAAAAATATGCATTAGCATCTTTTTTTCCTTATGTCTTATCGATAAATGAACATGATAGTAATTCGTTTCAACAAAAATTATGAATTTTAAGCTAGATTTGTTAGGGCATATGTTTGCATATTTCACTTGTTAGAGCATATTTTGCATATTTTAACTTTTAAGAGCATATTTTGGTTTATTTTGACAATTTTCGTTCAAAAGATCATAATTTTTTTAATTTTTCTGCATTTAAAATATTTTCCATAAAAAAACATAAAAATTGATGTTACTATTTAGATATTTATTTATTTAAAATATCATTCTTTAAAATAAACAAGTAGGTATTAGGTATTTAAAGAAATCTCTATGTATGCATGTTCATATACATATTTATTATATTATTCATTTCAACTTGATTCAGAAACTTTCAACTTGATTAAAAACTATATCTGCAGCTTTGACTGGTAAAGCGATACAAAATGCTACGATAAATTACACGACAAACGAAACTATTGCATTTAAATTCGCACCAGTTAACACAGTTAATGTAGAAAGGATATTTTAAATGTACAAAAGCGTCCTACAATCGAACTAAAAGAATTTCTTATTTAAAAATTTAAGTGAAATGATTGTGATATATTGCAACAAAAATTTCAGTTAAGCTTAGTTTTTAATTTTCCTAGATGTAAGATTTTCGTTAGTTGGATTAATTTTTATTTTAATTTATATTTATTTAATTAATGTTTACTTAATTTATGTTTATTTATTTAATTTAATTTTAACTTCTACTCTCTAATTTATCTTTTTTTAATATTAGTTTTATGAATTAATTTTATTTTATTTCGTTAAATTTAATTTTAAAATAAAAAATAATATATATAAAAAGTAAAAAACTATCTGCTTTTTTACTAAAATTAAATTTAAACAACTTTTGAAGATGGTGTTACTAGTCTAACATTATTAATACTTATTTTATTTGAAGATTTCTAAGTAATTGATCTTGTTTTATGTATTTGATATCCTTTTCACAGAGCATATTTTAAATGCTTAAAATAGATTTTTTAGAGCATATTTTTAGCGCTTAAAACTGATTTTTTAGAGCATATTTTTATTTGCCCTAATTATTATTATTTTAATTTTATTAGTGTTTTTGCATGTACATACAATGTTAAGTTTAAAAGAAAATATTTGTAACAAAAGTTGATAATCAGTTAAAACAATAAAATTGTTATTTATAGTTATTTATAATTTTGTATAAATAAAATTATACTGGAGTGGTTTTAAAAATATAAAGTCAATTTTAAATCTTTTAATCTTGATGACGATTAATTCAAGTTTTAAATTCCCAAAAATATTCTTATAAATATTAAAATTTATATATAACACATAATTATCAATATCTATTAGTTAAATCTAAAGATATTATTAAACTCTATTGAATTAAAATCAATAATGCCTCCCTTTAAACAATTCCAACGCAACACCAGGGAGGCCTCAAGTGCTAGAATATGGAACAGGCTTCTATCCAATGTGTTTCCCTCTGATAGGAATAGACCTTTATACAATTTGCAACGTTTTAAAAAGAACTTAAATAAGTTCGTTTCTAATCTATCATCCAACTTTCCTCTTCTATGCTATTTTCCTTCGAACTCCTTAGCCCTATAGCCAAGCTTACATATCTATTTTTTAGCTATGTATAAAGGAATTCGTAACAGCTTTAGCGTAGATCGGTTTAGAATATAAATTTATATTAGATGGTCAACAATTAACTTATTATGCATTTCAAAATTTTCTAATAATTCTGCCTTAATTTTCTATTATACTTTCTATATGTTAAATTATCTTATATGTGTTATATTATATGCCTTATCTTATATATGTTTTATATTTTAATAATATTTTATATGTTACAGTATTTTTCAATTTGTTAAGGTGCCTTCACTTATAGTATGAATCGCAGCAATGATTTTCTAAAAAAAAATTAATTTTTATTTTTAAATGATTTAAATTAAATTTATTACTTTTGATAGTCTTGACCTTTCAACTGTCATTTTATTTTTAAATAAAGAATATAACCTTATTTCTGCATGACTGTACTTATTCAAAATGCATAATTCAAGCTACACGTTCAAGTTAAGCCTTAAACAATATAGACACTTATATGAATGCACCTAACTGAAAGTTTAAAGTCACTACTTAGTAATACATATAAGTCTTACACGCTGCATGCATAATTATGCACATGAATGTCATATATCTATCTATATTGTAAAATTACTAATTAGTAAAAAATTTTTGGTTAATGTCTATTAACAAATTTTTAGTAAAAATTAGAATCAAATATTATTCAAAAATTTCCAGATATATAATTATTAAATTATTTAAATATATACTTAGTAAAAAAATTTGTAATAAAATTCTAAGCTTATGTAGGCGGTAAAATTTTAAAATAAAATAAAAACTTTTATCAAAAATTTATAATATTTATTTTATTTTAGGTATTCGCTGGTATCTCTTTGAAGAAAACAAATATGATAGCAATTCACACCCATGTATTAAATGTCTCGATATGATGTTGATGTTTAGTATATTATTATTCATATATTCTCCAAAATTAAGCAGATTTTGAAATTATTTAGAATTTACGCCTGTTAAATATGCAAGAAAATTTTCTTGCAATTAGTAAATATATAAAAAAATTACAAATTTAAATTAAAAATATTTGTAAAATAAATGTAAAAATAGAATAGTTAAATTTAAAAAAATTTAAAATATAAAGATGGATATCTAGTATTAAAAATAAATGTAAAAAAAAGATATTTAATACAATTAAAATATGTTTATCTTAAGATCTTATAAAAAAATATGATAGAAATTAGATTCAATTTGGTACAAAACAGGTTTCATAAACATAAAGTACTTACTAAGAGTTCAAGAAAGGCTTTATTGTAAATAACTTTCAAATATTTTGTAATAAAATGTAATTTGCCTGGTTTTAAAATTAATAATAAAATTTAAGTTGGTTTTTTGTTTTAAGCCTTAAAGATCAGAGTGTATTTAAAATTCTAAATAAAGCATTGCATGACCTATCATAAAATGAACTAATAGATGAACTAATAGATTTTAAGTTGATAGATTTTATGTTTTCAACTAGTTGAACGGCTTCAATTTAAAGCGTTACAACAAAAAACTTTAAATTATACTTCTTATTTTAATTTAATTTCAACGAACAGGCCAAAACTATAAACAGTATCAAACCACACATTTAATATTAATTTATGCGATCTCAATCAATGTTCAGAAAAACACTCTATTTAATATAATAACAGTAAATCTATTCAATTCAATATACAGTTATGTTTTATGTTTTTGTACCACGTTTTTTATGTATTTATAAAACTTCTACTCCATTTGAAATTAAGCATATTAAGTTTTAATTATACGAAGAGGCACTGCAAACAAATAATTTTGTGTGATAACTGATCTATTCAGCTCGACGCATTACGAAGCTTCAGGTCATCAATTTCGAAAAGGTCCTATACATACAAGTTCTATAAGGAATATTTTCAATCAACCAAAATCAAGTTGCTTTCATGCGCTATAATTAGAATTTATAATAAATATATATAAGATTGCCATACGTTATTTTAAATTACCGTTATGCGGAACTCAATTTTTGTAAAATATTTCTAATCCCTAATTCTTTTAAATATTTTATCCCTTATTTCTTCTAAATAATTTTAGTGAGAAATTTGAACTTTCCCTGAAAATAAGTATGAGTCGTTTAAAATAAAGATTTTTGAAACGTCTGCCGTTTAGAAATGGTAAAATAGGTCAAATATGTAAATCCGTTATTTTTTAACACGTCTGTAACTTGAATTGGTATCTTTAAAAATTTTCAAATATACATAAATTGCAAAAAATAAAGTTCTTAACATTATATTTCAACATGTGTTAATATTTTTACTTCATTAAAAAGAGTTTCCTACTACAAAATAAATAAAGTGTATATATAGATATATATAAAAATAATAAAAATAATAAAATTCTAAGAAAAGTTCTAAGAAATTAATATAAATTTATATTTAAATAAACTTTTTATCAAAAACTGTTTTTGGGACATTGTTTAATTTTTGAAACATGCTTATTTGAAAATCCATTACTTAGTTTTTTTCATTACTTGTTTTTTTTTTAATTTATCTAAGAATATAAAAACTTAAATTTTGATTAAAAATGTTTTTTTTTTTTTTTTAAATTGTAAAAACAATCACAGAAAAACAATATACACGACAATACAAATATTTATTTTAAAGTTAATTATTATTTATTAACAATAACGCCTTATCTGCCTTATAATAAGAAATAAAAATTCATTGATAAAAAAAATTATATTTTATTTTTAGCTTTAAAATTTGTAAAATAAAATATGTAAATACATATGTACATATAAACGAATACATATTTAATAAAAGTTTAATTTAATTTAAATACAATTATTTATTTTTAATTTAAATGAAATTATGATTTAAAAAATAGTTTTTTTTTTTTTAAATATTTTTCACCTGAATATTTATTATAAAAATGTGTTGCTTGGCACCGCCTTGACTTATTTAATTAAATTAAATTAAAAATTTTTTAGTTAATAAATAAATTTATAACTAAATAAACACACATGCACACACACAAATGCATTATTTATATTTTTTACTAATTTTACAAATGTTTTTTTTTACACAAAAGTTCATTTACTGAATTTATTAAATTTTGTTATTTACAAAAAGCTTTTTATATATATATATTAAATAATATGTTTATAATAATAAAAAATAAATATTAATTAATTCTAAGTATAGGAATATTTTTGTAATCTAAGAAATATTTTTAAATAAATTTAATTAATAAATTCTTAAAATTATTTAAGTTCAATTCAGTATCATATGATTTGAAACATCATATTGTATAAGTATATATGATATATATGTGTATACATATTATTTTAAATATATGATGGTTTTTAAAGCAATGTTAATTAAAAATAAAACGTTTATACCACCGTTTTCGAAACTATAAACAGGGTTGCCAGATTTTTTTTTTTTTAAAGCCCATGATATTTTAAAAATAGTGCTAAAAAGTGCCTAAATATAAATAATTGAACCGCTTTAAAAACTTATGTAAATATAACAAATAATCTAATGTTTTATACTCATATTATATTAAAATTTAAAATGAAAGGACAATCGTTACAGTTTAATTTAATTATATAAATATACTTATTAATTGATTTACAGTTTTTTATATTAAATTAAAAAACAATTACTAAAGTCTAACCAACCTAAAAAATATAAATTCCAACATATGTGTTATTCAAAAGTCTGTGGATATCTATATATTTTATTTCTAAATTTTATATATTTCGTACATACTTTTATATTATTTATTTTTATATATTTTTATACAGGTTGCACTCCAAAACCAGCTTTTGAAAATCAAATTCAACCTTTTTTAAAAAAATGCGCAATATTAAATTTATAAATCGTTGAATTTGAATTACAAAAGATTGGTTTTGATTTGCAAAAGGCTGGTTTTGGAGTGCAAAACCGTATATTTATTGTATTCTTAATTTTTTAATTTTAATTTTATTAAATTTTAAAACTCTTATTAAAATAAATGTTCATAATTGTACATATTCAAATGTTCAAAATTGAACGACATATAAAACAAATGGTAATTGAAAAGTATTCCTGAAAAAAATTGAAATTTTCGAATACGTACTTTACAATTTTTTTGGTACGTTCAGAAATGAAATGAAACTATAATTACTAATGATCAATTTATTTTAACATTTTAATTTAAAAATTATGTATTTCGTGAAAACAATTTTTTTCAAAATATAAAAATAAAATAAAAATTTCGTAATATAGAAAAGAAACTTAAATCGTATAAATTAGAAAACGAGCCCAAAAAAGTAGCCGGCTTTTTTCACTGCAAAACAGAAGCAAACCTGGCAAAAATATCGCCCAATCTGGTAACTCTGACTATAGTGTCTCAGTTTCTCAGTTTTTTCCTTTTGCAAAAATGACTAAATTAGAGTATACATATTATTAGTATATATATACGGCACATAATAGTACTGTTAATTATAAGACAATGGTTCCCAAACTGTGGTTAGCATACTATACTAATGGTACAACTAAGCTGAAGCAAGAAGTACACTCAGCTGAAATGTATTTTTTAATATTTTCTTCTTGAATTAATAGAATTTTTTTTTTATTAAAGCTTCTAATAATTCGAACTTTTATGTTTTTTTTAAACTCATGAAAACATAATATTTAAAACTTTCAATAAAAGATAGCCATCCCGGTCTTTCGCAAACTTTGGCATTCCAAAATCCACATCTTTCAACAATTTTAATATTTTCGAAATTCTTTAATATATTTACAATCTTAATATAAGAAAATCGAAATAGCTCTACTATGTAGATGTTAAAAATTGTAATAAAAATGTAAAAATAGGTCTGAACATTCTAAAAGAAACTGGAATCTATTTCGAGATAAAAAATCAAAATTCCTATTCGGAATGTTTTCATGGACGTTCCAAAAATTGCTGAAAATTTGAATATGAAAATAAGTTTTACATTTTTCAATGGTATAAATTTAAAAGAAATTGAAATATCTTTTAATTGTTGACTGGGTTTAATTAATAAGATATACAGAATATAATTAATTTATAGCATTTGTTGAACCACAATTGAGACATTTTTTAATATACAAATTTCATCAAATACTTCGAATCTTTTTTTCAAATCATCAAATACTTCGAATCTTTAATATGTAAAATATACTTAAGAATTTGTATGTCTGCCCGATATCTGAGTGGTTAAATTGTTAGATCTGCCCGATAGCTAAGTGGTTAAAGTGACGGCTTCTCAATCAAAAAGTGTCGGGAACAAATCGCGGTCGGATCATATCTACTAAAAAAAATATATTGCATATATTATAATAGTTTAAAGAAGTCAAAATGCCAAATAGGCAAAGGACTTTTATAATATCAGGCAATGTTTACTATTCTACTACAAATAAATAAATAAATAAATTAATCAATTAAAAATTAGGTAACCCCTAACTATAATAGTCATATAATGTCATATGATTCATATAACTAACTTTAATAGTCATAACGATCATTCCATATCATTTAGAAATCATTCGTCAAGTCATTGGCATATGAAACGAAGCGTACATATCATATGATATTATACATACAAACAAACTAAGTTTGTAAGTTAAACTAAGAAAAGAAATTATAAGTAATTAATACTAAAATTAAAAAGAATTTTAAAATTTCAGAATCAAACATAAAAAGATAAATACATAAATTTTTAATAAATTTATTGTTTATTATAGTTAGGGTAATGATTTTGTATATCATCATATATAATCATATCAAATATTTATCGAAAGTTCATATGACATCATATGACTATTAAAGTTAGGGGTATAGTTAGGGTTATCATTTTGTATATCCTATGTAATAATATCAAATATTTATTGAAAGTTCATATGACATCATATGACTATTATAATTAGAGGTATATCCACAAAACTGAATTGAAGTTAACTATCACATAGTTTACAATTATAAAAATTTAATAAAAATACATTAATTAAAATAATATACTTATTTAAAAAAAATTAATATTTTTATTATGCTCATCTCCCATAATTTAAGTTTTGCTTTATAACACATAAAAACTAATCAAAGTAATCGGAATCTTAAAACTAATCATTAAAATATTTATAAAAAAAAAAATGATAATATTTTATTAAATACTAAATATCATATAATATATACAATAAAATAATATAATAGATTTATATTATATTTCAAATAAATATTTATATAATTAAAAAATGAATAGAATTAAAATTCTGATTACAATAAATTAAAAAAAAAATAAAGAAAAATTAATAATATTAATTAAACTTTCTTATCAATCATATTAAAAAAAAAATTTTTTTATTTTGTCTAATCACTAAAATTAGAAAATTAAACAAAAATTAAATAAAATAATTTTATTAAACTTAATGTTGATAATAATAAAAAAAACAAAACTTAATTAAAAATTTATTTAATTATAGTTAAAAAAAATATTTAAAAAAAATTAATAAAATAACTCTAGTACGCAATCAGTAGTTATGTATGATTATGTACATAATACGTATAATGAACGCCAAGGGTTTTTAAAAGAGCACGTTTTGTAAGCTAAACATTGAAAAACAAATTTATAATAATTTTTAAAACTTTTTTAAAATTTTATTGTACAACCAAAAATTGTAAAAAATCAACAGATTCCTTCTTCAATTTTAAGGAAGACTTTGATTATTGATGAAAACGGTTAACACGTCATAATAAAATATAATGTTAAAGCTTTTTGTATATATTATTTATTATATTATTAACCCCTAATAGAGCTGCGAAACTGCGGTCTACACAAAAAAATATTTTCAATACAAATGACTCATACCAAGAATCTAACTCTTCTTAATATTTTAAATTTCGAACTTAAACTTTTTGATAAATTTTTTCAAAAATTGAATTTCGTGTAACGGTAAATTAAAATATCGTAAGTCAATTGGTAACACTATTTTATAGTTATTTTACTACAATCAAAATAAATAGCTTTTCAAAACTTTGGAAACCTATTGATCCATAACAAGTGGGGTTACAGCAAAAAGTTATTATACAAAATTTTTTATTTCAAACAGTGTAGAAGGTTTGTAAACAGTCGGACGGGCAGATGGGGCAATATATGGACACTTTTGTTTTAATTTTTTGGAAAAATGCTAAAAAAAAGGCATTTCCTTTATCTCAGCACTTTTTTAAAATTTTAGCTTGGATCCAAAATGTAGTGGTCAATTCCTCAAAGAGGCAGATTTCTTCAAAAATAAGATATTTGACTCTTCTTAGCTAAAGTATTGAAAAAACTAAAAAATTCAGCACTTTAATTTGAAGTGTTTCTACAACAATAAAAGTTTGGTCACTTATGGTTCTGAGCCGCTTATATTAAATTTTTAGTTTAAACTAATCTAGCAAGGCTTTGATTAAGAAAAATTAATATAATAATATTGCAGAAGTATTGTAAAGAGACAGACGAATGGGCGGTCGGAAAAAGCTGTGTTATTGACTAAATCTACAAACCGAAATCCATAAATTCAAAATTCAAATTTTGCCCTTTTCCGAAATATAAATAAATATAAAAACTTAAATAAATGCAATTTCATATTATGAACATTCTGGAAAAGGACATAATCATTATTTTTATTCAGTCTGTTAGCCCTTGTGGATTTTTTCTTTTTTTGGCAAAAGTCATTATGGATTTTCGATTTTGTGCATTTGACATCAACCCAAAACGCCAATGACCTTGATAAGTCAAATATATTTAAAAAAAAATAAAAAGTACTATAAATATACATATACGTATATGCAATTAAAATTATAAATTTTTTATTTAAAAAATTCCATTAAAATTGACTGTTAAAAAACAAGTTGAATAAAAAATGATGAAACGGATTGATAGTTTTTTTAAAGTTAGAAATAAATTACCAAAAAAAAAGTTAGCAACGTCCTAACTTTTTTAATCAATATTTTTTATTTTTTAATTACAATTTTTTGTTTTTTTATTTTTTTTTTAAACAATTACAAAAAAAAAAAAGTTTTTAATCTTACTAATTAATAATTACAGTACACATTTTTTGTTTTTATCTTCAATTGATAAAATATTTATTTTTTTTATTTTTTTGGAATCTTAACGAGCGGCAAAATTAAAGAAAACAGAGAACCACTTTTGTAATTATATATATATGTATATATAAGTAAATATATGTAAAAAATTAATAAAGGCTTTAAAATAAAATTAATAAAAACTTATAATTGCAGTTAATGATGAAATAATTAATTTGCATGTTTTTTTTTTATAAATTAATAATTATGACTGTATAGTTTTTAATTTTTGCATTTTTTTTTTATTTCTTAAATCGATAATTAAACACGAATATTAAGTTATTTTTTGATAAATATTAATATTTACTTTTTTTTTAAAATTAGTTAGTTATATTAATTTGAACTCTGTAAAATTTTGAATAATATGTACATATGTATATTCAATTTTGATAGCATATTCAACAAACTTATGTTTTGTAGTATTTTTAAAAAAAAATGTATTATTATTTTATTATGTAATTATGAAAGTAATTAAAGACTATTTGAAGTGCTAATTCAAACACTGTGTAATTAAAAAAAAAATGATTCAAGTTAATCGCTGAGAAAAAATATTGTTTTCTTTTAAAAGGTTGTCAGTTTCTATTTAATTTTTTGGTTCAATACTTTAAAACAATTGCTACTGGTCATAAACACAGCAATCATCTAAAGTAATCATTATAATGTAATCATCTGACCAATGGCGTAGTGGTAAAGATGCCGCCTCTCATGCGGAAGGTGTCGGGTTCAAATCGCGATCAGATCATATCTAATAAAAAAATATATCGTTAAATTGTATAATTATATCGTAATATATATAAGTTAATTATAGTTAATATAAATATATAACTCTTGTGTAAGACTATATAGATGGCGCCCAAAATTAACTTTTGTGTATTCATAATCTTATACAATAGCTACAGTCGAATAATCAATGGCTTATAGTGAATACAACTTATACAGAAGCCTATTTTAAAT
Organism: Dolichopus griseipennis; assembly: GCA_963082915.1. Lineage (NCBI taxonomy): Eukaryota > Metazoa > Arthropoda > Insecta > Diptera > Dolichopodidae > Dolichopus > Dolichopus griseipennis. The sequence goes on along the minus strand of OY720442.1, from coordinate 27,060,005 downwards.
AATTTTGGTGTAGTCCTTTAATCCTTAAAAATTAAATTACAGGAGTGGAAAAGGAAAAAAAAGTCATTTATTTAATGGACGTCTATTCATTAAGATCAATTCTAATTATAAGAATATAATATGTCAAGTAAATTCTATTCTGATCCGACATGTATCTATAGGGGTTTTTTTATTTAATCCGAGTATAGATTTGAGCCTGCTCTGGACAAAATGTGAAAGGTCTGAGCAGAGCATGAACAGTGTACGCTCAGAGCGCTCAGATTTAATAAAAAAACACGATTTTAAAAAACTGTCATTTTTATTTATTTACGTTTTAAATTGTCAAAAAAATTAAATTAAATTGCTAAAAATAACTTAGAAATGGATAGCTTAAAATAAATAAAACATTTTGACTTTTATTTTACAGGTATAATCGATATGCATATTTGAAATGAGCAAGTAGAGCACGCTCTAAGAGCGTTCCGATAATAAAATAAAACTAGAATTATTTTTTTGACAGTTCATGCTCTGCTCAAAATTCAAAAAAAAAAAAAACCCCTAATGGTATAGGAAGTCTTGTTAGCTTAACATTTGAAAAGTTATCACGTATAATATACATTAAAAACTATATATGCATAGATGTTACGTAAGTATATACAGGTAACCCTCGATTAACGCGGTAGATTGGTTCCTAAAAAACAGCGCGTAAAACGAAACCGTGTTAATCGAGACAAGAAATCCATACAAAATTGGGTTATTGGTTTTAAAACAATTTTTGTTTTTAAATAAGCATTTATTATATAAAACAAAATAATAAAAAAAAAAAATCATATTATAAAATAAACAGAAATATTCATTGCAAATTATATCCAAAAATAAAAAGAAAGATACAAGAATAGAAACAAAAAAAATATTGTAAAATAAAAAAAAATAAATCAGAACTTTCATCTGTCTTTTAAAAAATGTTTTTAACACTCTTATTCTTATGTAAAAAATTATCTTTACTGTCTTTACTAAGTTTATATAATAAATTTTTATTCAATGCTTTTTAAAACCCTTTAATTAATTTTCAACACTTTATTCAACAAAAACTAGCACAAAAATGATATACATTTCGATTTTCTAATGTACACTTCGTAACGGGGTATTCCCCTTTATATTTTTTTTGAAACCAAAAAAAAAGTATGTACATATACGTAAAAAAAAATTACGCATAAAAAAAATTTTCCCCGTAAAACCGAATTTTTTACCCGCGTAATTTAAAATAAGTTGCAAATATATTTCCGCGTAAAACCGAAACCGCGTAATTCAAGTGCCGCGTTAATCGAGGGTTACCTGTATTTTAAATATATTCATCTTTGATCTTTAAAATTATATTTAAGTTGAAAATTTTTTGGAAAATACAAAAAAATATACCAACCATGCAAACTTTTATATTTTATTTACTAAAGCTCACGGTATAATATTATCAAATTAAAAATAAACCGTTATCAGCTTAACTTAAGTTGATTTGATAATTTATTAAGTATGTAATATAATTAAATAAATATATTCTATAAATTGCTTTAAAATAAATCGTTATTATTATATGCCTTATAACTTTATTCAGTTTGTACAAATGTAAATCTTACGTTTGAGTTAGTTATGAAATGAAAAACTTTTCATTTTTCACGTGGTTGCGGATCTACAGCCTGTCGAAGGTGCTACTTATAGCAGTTGAATACAAAATATTTTTGAAATATAAATGTGATTAAACAAAAATCAAATTTCATAAGAATATTCCAAGGAACAAATAAGTTAAATAATTAATATCGAAAATATGATATTATCATGTCACATATCTTAAAATTATATGTTATCAACGTTTCCAAAGTTATACAAGTTATCAAAGACTTCCTCTTAAAAATTAGAAACAAAATATTTTTTAATTTTATTGTTATGCCTATTGAATTCTCCTATAAAACAATATTCTATATAATTTTATAGTATTCTCTCTTTTTCTCTTTAACTCTTTTTCCAATTTAATAATTTCGCATTTGTTCAAAAAATATATGGATTTTATAACTCTTAACTTAATTTGTTTTATTTTAATTATTTTAACTCAGTTTTATTATTTACTAATTACAATTAAAGTATATTTAATATATGTATATACATATCTATATATCCACATAAGTTCTACTTTTAAAAAATTTTAATTATTTAATACAACCAAATAAATTTTGTTAATTTGTTTTTTTTTTTAATTAAATGTTTGCCCTAAAAAAAAACAATTCTTTTAATTTTTCGTGAGCGAAAAGAAAATACTATGGGAGAGTCAATTTTAAATGTAATCGTAATGTATAATATAATATAATATGTAATGTAACATTTTTTATAACATATTATTTTATTAGAAAAGCAAAGAGAGAATCAATTATAAATCATTGGTCGCGTTCAGTAGCATCTAGCGCTACACCAGATTACAGCGGTCTAACGCTACATTGTTGTACTGAATTATTTGCGGCAAAATTAAATGACATTTGATTTTGAGTGACTTTTGGTATTTTTTCCTGTTTTCTATTTAAATTATTATTTGAATTGAAATTTTTAATCAATTTATATTTTTAATTTTAAAAGAAATGTTTCACTTTCAAAAATTTTCAGAAAATCTTGTATATAAACACTTTTTACATTAAAATGTAAACATATAAACGTCAATTAAAATCCGCTACAAAATTTAACATACATTTTTTTTTTCTGCAAAATTAATAAAAAAAATCGTTCAGGAGATAATTTTATAGAGCGCTGCACTTTTCTTGTACCACTAGATGCCACTGAACGCGACCATTATTAATGAAAAATGATTTAAACTCTTGACAATTTTATTTTCAGCTTGAATGTAAAAAATCTGAAAATAAAATAAACTGTTAAGAATAACTTACATTATTATATGCATTTATATGTATGTACGTATATGCAATGTAATTTAACAAATATATATATATATATATATATATAAAAAATAAAATTAATAAAATAATATAAAAAGTATTCAATAGATTTTAACTAAGTTTAATTTTAAAGTTGGAAGCGCTTTTCTTTTTTTTTTAATTGTAAAGTACAGTCACAGTCAAAAAATTAAGAATTAATTTTAGGGTTGATATATTTTGATAATTTTAAAAAATATTTTTTAAATTCATTATAAAAAAATTAAACAATATCCAATTGTTGTACACGGTTTGGTAATAAATGTCACAATTCCCATCATTAAAATATAACAGTTTAGATAAATAGGGGCGAATTATTGAGTATTTTTTTGAAGATTTGTGATGTGTGAAAAATAAAATTACATTGGCATGCCAGTTGAAATATTTTTAGAAGAATATATGAATGTGGAAAATTCAATTTCATTTCACTGATGCCATCTGAAAAATTTTTAAAAATACATTGGAATGTCAAGCCGTTAATTAGCGGAAGCGAGTAGAATTAGTAACAATGATTAATGATTCTCTGAGTCAAAATAATGTCCAAAAGGAGTCATAATTTATTTTCAAGTTATTAAATGAAAGATTTTGAAATATTAATCAATGTTAGCTAATTCTAAACTTTATTGAAAGAACCTACCTCTGGTACTCCACTAAATAAAATCTAAGAAATTAAATGAAAAAAAAGTCATTAGCTGAATATATACGATAATTAATTCAATTCATGCTGAATTATTTATCGTACTCTCGTCCAATTTAACAATATTAATTGATTTTCAATATTACTTTCGATCTTATTTATATTCCTATTCTTCAAATTTTAATGTTATTATCTTTTACTTTATAGTTAGTATATTAATTGATTAAGTCAACTATTTATTAATCTTAAATAAAATTAAACTACCTAATCCACTCGTTTAAAAAATTATTACTCATAAAATTAAAACAAATAATACATCACACTCAAAAATTCTACACATTACTGTAGGAAGTGTTACCCTATATAAGCTACCACCATCCATTGTATATAAACATTAATTAATATTTAATAATTCCTAATTTGGTTCAAAACTATAAAAAAAACAAATATAATACTAACACATACATGAACAAATAAAATTAAATTTAATTTCAAAAATATTTAAAAAAAAAAAAAAACTAATATAATATAATAGACTCTATGTATTAATTTATAGTTCAAAAGCTTAATTAAAAAATAGAAAAAAAAAAACAACAAAAATAATAAAAAAACTAAAAAATTGAAATGAAAATAAAAAATGAATATGGCAACAACTAATAAACAAAATATAATTTTTAATTTAAAATGCGCAATGAATAACAAAAAAATGAATATTTTAAATTAAAAAATAAAAATAATAAAAACATAAAAATTAAAAATTATTAAGAGACAAAAAATGAATGAATTGAAAATAATAAAAAAAAAATAAAAATGTTTAAAACAAAATTAAAAATAAAAAAATTTATTAGATAGGGAAACGAATAATTGGTATCAAAATTCAGAATTAAAAGTGAACCAAATAAAAGCTACCTACCTAACTACCAAAACCATTTTATATGATATCTTATGACTTGAATCATAATAATATTAATTTTATATCAATACATTTGAATCATGCGGATTCATAAATAAAATACAAACACATACACTTACATAATATACGATTATGTACATAAAATTAAATTAATTTTTCATTAGATTGAAAAACAAAAAAAAAAAACAAATAATAATTTTCTCTACAAATAAATAAAATTAAAATAATTTTTTATTTATTTTAATATTAAATTTTTAGGTTTATCGTTATAATTATCATTATTACATTTTTCATTAATACAAAAAAAATACAGGGTGAACCACTTTAAAACTTTAAATAAATATCTCTTGCATATTTATTTAAAGTGAGGAAAAAATTATCGGATATATTTCGAAATTTTTTTTTGTAATTGGCTTTGTTTAAAGTTTTAAGTTAAACAAGGAGTGCAAAAGAAGTTGAACAGATTCTAATCCCTACACTATATTGAATTTTATAGATTACCGTTATTTAGTTTGTGAAAATTCTGGTAGTATTCGTTTAAGAAAATTGCACGCATCTTGGTTATGAACTGTGTATCACAAAATTAATTAAAAATTAATTTTAATTAATATTTTGTCATCATTGGGACCACCCGTACCCGTATCGAGCCCTCACCCCCCTCTGTTAGTAAGCCTAATGCTTACCCACTAATCCACCGAGGCCCTATTGAGTATTGAATTATACTAGCTTTCAAAAATTAAAAATCTATTTAAAAACTAATATACACAATTTTCAATCTACATCAATCTACATAAAATTAAAAAATTGACATTTTGGGAGTCAATCTTTAGGGAGTCGGCATTTTTAAAATCGGTATTAGTAACGTATGTATAAGTAACGGTATTAGTAACATATATCCAAAATTACTCTAGCTTCTTTTCGTAATCTTATATTCTCAAAACTAAATTATATATTCGTACTGAAGGATCTAACTACAATAAGAGGCTAACTTTGTTGATGCTTTATTGGATGGTCTTTTACAAAGGGAGTTGGTTTCACTTTGTTAAGTCAGAGTTGTTCAAGTGCAGTTCAAGAATTGTAAAATTTATTATTAATCAAAATTATATAAGAGTTAAAATTAATTAAATTTGTTCTTAATACTAAACAACTAAGAAACATAGTGTGTATTCGGGTTAAGTTCGTTGCTTTCTACCAACTCCCAATTTTAGGAAAAAAATGAATTAGTTAAAAACAATTGCATATAAGAGAAACTTTATAACTTTTGGATTTGGGTTAATATCTTTTTGAACCATCTTAAGAGTCAAATGGTTTACAAGCACTGCAATGGTGAATAATCAATTTATGATTGCAATATTTCACATTAAAAATTTTTTTTACAGCTAAGTGCTAAAATACTTAAGGGACTTATGATTCATAGCAGTGAGCCATAACTCCCTAAGGGACTTATGACCCTGGGAATTTTGATTCAGCGTGGGTCATAACTCCCTTATACAGTTCTCAGCTGAAAAAGTTATTAGTAATATTAAAAAAAATATTAATTTTAATTATATACTATCAGTCACGGGTATACATTTTAGGGTTGGATTCGAAATCAGAGTATTCCCTTTTACCAAAATTAAGAAAACAACAATAATTTTACATTTAAACTACAACATGATTTTGTAACCAAAGTCTCGCATACATGAATTCATAAATACTCTGGAACTGGTGACTTATGTTCCACTAAGCGAGTAACTCCCTGGGAATTATGACCCTGCATCATTAATATCTTTACATTAACTTAGAACTTTGAGTTCAACAATTGAAGACATTTGTTTTACTTGATTTGTTCGTATTATTTTAAATCTGGATTTATACTTCAGCATCCATAAACAAATTGTTAACCCCCACAAATTGTTAAAATGGCTTCATATTTTTGTTATTAAATTAAAGAAGGTTCACAACTTCTACTCACATTTTATAGCAATATCTCAACAATTCCACTCTTAAAACAAAAACCAATTACAATAATAACCCTGTAATTATTATCTTTGATATATTTTACAAGAATATACCATCAATATTTTAAACGGCAACATCTACACACTTATATACATTATACATACATATATTCAGTATCAAACAAGAATTGTTAAATTAAAAATTTAATTATAAATTGAAGCATTTAATGCGGGTTGATTGTTAAAATCTTTCAAATATGTTTTTAGTTTAAGTTTTAGGTAAGTATATATATGTAGCTGTCATGGTGCTTCCAGCAATATTTAATTTGTAATAACAATGAAAAAATATAAAAAAAAAATAAAAAAATTTTTGAACATATACAAAAGAAAAAACGTGCCAACACATTTTTTTTTTTAATTCTTCATTTTACATTTTTATTCATTATATGGTAAAACAATTACTGAAATAGTTTTGTTTTTTAGGAATATTTTAAAAACCAAAATATAAAAATGTTAAGTTAATGTTAATGTTAATTTTAAAAGAATTATAATAATAATTTAACAGTTTTAAATAAAAAAGTTTACATCACTACCAGATGTATTTAAATTAATTATTAATATTATATATACGAATACGAGTACATACTTAAATATATCTTTTTAAAGTATTCATATGTATAGTATATAGTATATATATATGTTACATTATTTACTAAAATAAATTTAACCTTAACAGTATACAAGAAGTATATAATGAACATCACAATATTAAATTATTCTCAACGGATGTAATCAAAAAGGAGAATAAAATAGATACAGAAATTATGAAAAAAGGATTGCCAGATGTTATTTTTTAAAAGAAAATATTTCTTCTGAATTTTATTTTTGAATCTTGTGTAAAAATATTATCTAAATCATCATCAAAATATGTATTAAAAGACTTATTCGGTAACCAAATTGCCGGAATCGATCCTCTTATTTATTTATAAATATAAATAATAACTTAAGTGCGAAAATCGCTCAAATTTAGAGCGCTTTACGAAAACTAGTATTTATATAAAACTTTGTTGCATATGAAAGTAACCCAAAAACTGCAAAGATTAAAAACTGAGAACCACAGTGAAAAAAACTTTGAAACTGAGAGTTAAGAACACTATATTATGAGTTTGATATAGGAGTCAATAAGCAAAGGTTATTAGTAATGTTCCGTTTTGATAGATGGCGTCAGGGTCGAGATATCTCAATTAATTGTAATTATTTTCAGGATATGTTTGTACAAAAATAAAAATATATTTTTTGGAATCCGTAGGGCACAGTGAGATTAGAAATATTTTGATAAATTGAATTTATGAACACATTCAACAATATTATCAGTAAGTGCTTGTTCACCTAACGGGTTTTCTCGAGTTCGATTACTGGTTGGTTTAGTGCAGCGGGATCGAATTGCTGCTATAATTTTTAACTTAATATATAAAGTTGAATATCTGACATTTTGTCAATAGTTGTTATTGAATAAAATATAGATGGTGTTGTGAAAGAGGTTTGAAGAGCTGCCATACAACTTATATATTCTTTTATACATGAAACCCTGAATTTGTTAAACGCCCATTTTACTTGTAAAGACTTACATTCCTTCTACTCCAATTATGTAAAAAAAAGCAATTCTTTAAATTTTTCAATTAATTAACTATACACGAACTGTTCATTAAATTGGTATTATGGTGTTGCAAGCATGATTTTTTGATTTTTTCTCACCAATTATTTTTAAAAATTTTGTACATCAGATAAAAAGAAAATTTTAAAATTTATTTAATCATAAAATTAATTTATTGGATTTGTTCCATATCGATAAGTAAGATAAGATAACAAATTAATGAACCAATGATTTAAAACAAATATTAAATTTATTAAAAATTTATTTAAAAAAGTTTTTAAAATTAACAAAACAATTTATAAGTCTATTAATTAAAAAAACTTCGCTTGTATCTTAAAACTTTTAAATTGAAACTTGAAAAACTGTTGTATTTCAGACGAATAAATGATAAGAATAAAATATATCTATTCTATTATTTATCATAAAAAATTTATCGTAAATTTTCTTAAAACAAAAACAAACCAATTTTGAAACAAGAAAAGTTTTAACATCAATTATAAATAAAACGGGGAAGAGTGTATTAGAGTAGACTGTTTCAACTCTGGGATACACGTATGTTCGTAATATAGACATTATAACATTCCATTATTTACTTTCGGCAAAGTTTTAAATACACAACTTATTAGGCTTTCAGAGATTAACAAAAGCAAATATAAGTTGAAAGGCAGATCTTCGAACCTCTTCCACTACACCGACATATTTTATTCAAACTTTGGCCATTAAAGTTTACTACTATTGAGCAAATTTCAGACATTGAGCTTTATTAGGTATATAGTATAATGCTCATATAAAAGATGAAACTGTTTGGCAGCTACTAGAACCCACTGCAGTAGAATTTGTGAAAATTTCATAATCCTAACTCCTTATTGTTTTGAGTTATCGTTCGTACGGATGGATAAACATAGCTAGATTGATTTATTTCGCAAAGCTGATCCGATCCATACTTTTGGGTATCTATATCTACTATTTTTCCTTCTCTGCTGCACAAACGTAATGGCAAATTTATTATACCCTTTGGACTTAAAGTCATACGTGTATAAAAATATTGTGTTTGTTAATAATATTTTTAAAGTTTTTCTACAAGTAAATTATATAAAAGTTGGGTAAGAGTTAGTGACAATCGCGACACCGTAATTAATATATTTTTTTTTATTCCTTTTTAACAGTCCTTTATAGGACATCAACCAAGTCATTTTTTAGACTAAACTTCCGTTTTCCTTAATCAATAAGTTGTACACTTCTTTTAAACTTCTTTTAAATTTAAACTTCTTCTTTGTTATAATCCGTAAACCTCTGGGATGCAGTTATTGTATAAGATTATGAATACACAAATGCTAAATTGGGTGTACTATCTATTATCTTACACAAAAGTTATTTATCTTATCTTTTATTATTTTATTTAATATTACGATATACTTATACAATATTTACGATATATTTTTTTACTATAGGTATTATCTGAGACCTGGGTTTAAACTCGAAAAATTCCAAACCCGAACAAATGAAAAATAGTTAAAACACAGTTTGAGAAAAAGGATGTCTCAATATGGGCTTAAGTATGTGGATCAGATTAGAATCGAGCAGTAAATCGATATAGCTTTGTGTGTCCATATGGTTATTCGTCGCACGACTACAAAATAACGAATGAAGCTAGGATTCAATTCAATCAATTTGCTCATCGGGTTGACACGGTGTATTTCACTCTCTTATTCGTTTAAACTACTACACCATTCAGTAGATTTATTTTAAGGCTTTTATAGACTTCTATGTCAAGTCAAAAAATTCCCTTAGTAACACTCTTTTAATTATATCAAATATGATTCAATGTGAAGTTAAAATACGCCAACTGTTAATTGTAATGAAAGGGAGTTCGACCTACAGCTCAGCTAAAGGAATTTAAAATTAATTAACTACCTGTACAGTTCCACATTCTATGCTCAAGTTCTCAAAATTCTGTGCTCAATTTTATTTTATTTTCCTTTAAAAACAGAATTCCTATAACCTATGCAAAAGATATATATATATATGTATATATATACATTATGCAACTCAGATTGTATATAAAAGGTAGCATAACTTACGAATTCGTAAAAAAAAAAGCCAGTATAGATACATTTTATTTCAGTGCTCATATACTATCATTTATTTACTGTGTTGTTATTAATAATAGTTTTAAAAATAAACACAATCAATATTATTATATAACATTATGTTTTATTTTTAACCACCATTAACGAACACTGCGAATACTTATAAAAAAAAAATATTTTTTAAAAATAGTTATTTTTCTAACTGAAGTTTTTATGAAATGGCACCGTACTAAAAAATTATATTAAAAAAATATTATTTTAAGGAGCGGTGTGGTGCTTAGATAATACATTTGTTTTTTGCAAAATTTTGTAACTAATATAATATATAGAAATTATACAAATATAAAATTTTATATAAGAGTATAATTAAACATTTCAAATATTATATAATATAATATAAGGTGCCCAAATATTGTATATTTGTAAATTTATTATGATTTATTCTAATTACCAAATTTTTATTTTATATCCAACATACTATCGATCTCCACATGTGCCTACGGAGCCTGTTACTTGTTACCAATTAGTAGGATTGGGTACGAAATCCCCTAGACAAAAGAAAATTTCCAAAAAAACACCCCCATTTAAAACGGACTTTCTCAGCTTTCAGATTATCATGGTGCTTCATTTATATTTATATCTTAAATGTTGATAGGAAAAAGTTAGTAATTTTGTAGGTACCTGGCTATGGTCGAATCTAACCAAAAATAAATTGGAGCTTTCAAATTGCTTTCAAAATATTTTGTATAAATTTCACGACTTCAGCCTTAATAGTTTCCAAGTTATTGTTCTACGAGAGGTCCCCGAAGTTGTTGACGAATTTCAACCAAAAAAAAAATTAGAAACCAGCAAATAGTTTCAGATATATTTTGTTTAAATTGCATGCCAGGAACGGTTGGACGGACAGATCCAAGTAGCTAAATCGACTCAAAACTCAAATAAAAAAAATAAAATAAGTAAATAAAAAATAAGCTAAGAAGAAAATTTGTGCAAAATTTCAAGTAAATCGGTCAAACCATCTATGTTCCAAATTTGAACTCATTCTAGTGCTCGTTATATCTTAGTTAGATTGTTAGTGCTCGTTATATCTCAAAAAGTTTGATGTTTTTATATGGCCCGTGGTACGATTTGGCACATCTACTAACTTAACCTTACTTTTGACGAAAAAAACATTCATACCAAATTTCATCAAAATTAGTTGAAACTAGTGCGAGTTATCAAGTTCACAGACACACATATACACAAAAAAAATTTCGGATTCACGTGTTTCAGACAAAATGGAACAACTTTTGTTAGGACGGAACAAATTCTATTTTTTTTTTTACCGACGAACTTATAACCTTTTCTTCTATAGCATGTACTCGTATACTAATGAAATGCTATAAAAGCTATTTGATGGCTTTTCATCCATTCTTAGAAAATTCGTATTTGAAAAAGTACAAAAAAAAATAACTAAAGTTTATTTTAAGCTTAAGATACAAATATACAAATTAAGTATTAACTTAACCAAAAAAGTTTTTTTATTATTATTATTTTTTTTTTACTTTTTTAAGTTTGAATTACGTCATCCATTATAATATTAAATAATTTTAGAAGTCATTAAATTTAGAACTTTAATTTTGAATAATTTATTTAAAATTTTTACCGGAAGTTGAAATCGATTTTAATAATACAAAAACTTTTATTAGTAAATAATTATTCCAATTGAATAGTCTTTTATAGTCATTGAATATTTTTTAAGTTAACCTCATTTTGTTAAGCGGCATTTGATACATATCGTTGATTTAAAATTGGATTAAATATAATTATAAATAAATAAAATATTAAATTTATACTGGACTATAGAAGTGGTTATAGAAGAATAGTATATTTATTTAAGACCAGTTTAAATATTAAGGAAAAGTAATTAAAAATATATATTTTTGAAAATTTTTAATTTAGTAATACAAGTCGTTTGATGATAAAATATTAAAAATATAGGTGATTATATCTAATATTTAAATATAATAAATTTAATCCATATTAATCAAATCTGAAAATAAATAAGTAATTAATTTAAAACATAAATTAAAAAAATGTACATGTATAACACTTTTACTTTTATATATAAATAAGAGAAGGCGCATGTAATATTAATATCTATATAATGTACAGTAATGCATAATCAACAGGTTGGTGACACTTAAAATTCATAATATCAAAAATTAAACTCGATCTCATAGTCTACAATATGAAGTAAATTATATATAAATGATACCCAATTGAAAAAAACACTAAATTAAATTAATAGTTATTTTTTAATATTTGAAAATAAATTCAATTTAAATAATAAAATACTATTTAAATCTGCGGTTTAAATTTTAAGATATATTATTAATATTTTTTAATCAGTAAGCTTAACTGGGTTCGTATTACGGTAATTGAATTCCCAATCAAATTAATAGCATAATTAATAACTAATAATTAAATATTTATTATAAAATATACATTAATAATATCAACGAAATACAAAATATAAAAACAAATAATTTAATTGAATAATATAACTCACAGATATATAAATCAAATACAAAATTATTAAAATATACAACGAATGGAATTAGTATCCATTAAAAATTTAAAACGGTTTTACATTTTATAACCTATAGTACTTTATTAATTTAGATTAATCTTTGAATAAGAATATAAAATTTCCGCAGTACCTTCCCTACTGTCCCAACATGAACCTATGGTATAACGAGGCTTGTTAGCCAATCCATTAGCATCTTAAAAAAAAAGGAGAGTTTACAAATTGTTATTTGACACTTGCTAATATTGATCATATATTAAAATAAAAACTCTTAAAGAATTTCAATTGATAATATTTTGAATAAACACTTTTAGCATGGAATAAACACTGGATAGATGCTCTAGTATTGAATATATATATATTTAAATACTATTAAAAATTTTTATTTTATCGACTTGATTTATCGAACCTTAAACTATGTTTAATTAACAACTTCTTCTCCTTTCATAATTTATCTTATTATTAAAAGAATTAATAATAAAATAAAATAAACATTATTATTTAAAGAATATCAAGAGGAAATTTATTAATTATTAGTTTAATATACTAATACAACAATAATTTTTTTTAAAAAAATTGTTGACTGTATGGGTGTTTCCAAAAACTGGTAATAATTTTTATTATTAAATTAATTTAAAATTAAAATCAGCATATATATATATATATATATATATATATATATATATATATATATATATATATGTATATTTATATATGATTCAATTAAAAAAGTTTCACTTTAGTTATTTTATATGAAACTCTATATACTGATGCTAACAACACCTACTTAAATTATAACTCTATAAATAAACATATACCTAATTATATAATTTAATATGGATATATTTAATTTATATTTAGTTATAATAAAATATATATGAACATATATATGACTAAAATTGTCTGCTAAAATTGTTCATTCAAATATAATAAACACAGTTAAACTGGTAATTTAAATATAATAACGATAATTAAAATTAAAAAACAGTAAATTATTCCTGTTGGAAAATTAAAGAAAAGTTTTTTAATAGTATATAACTAGCTATATAACTATTTATATATCCTTAAATCATTCTATAAAATATATCTATAGTTTACTGGCTTAATTAATATAGTATATTAAAAAATATAAAGCAGTTTGTAAATATACTATTAAATAATATTTGATATTTATACTTATAAAACTTATAAGTACATTATACTATACTTATATTAGCAGTATATTACCCTTTTTTTATTATATAAAAATTGAACTGGATTAAAGAGCGTTCAACACATACTAATTACTAATTAATTTTTAAGTAATAAAATAATTTATTAAATATTATTTTTATTAAATTTATTACTTCAAGTATACTAATATTAGCATATTAGTACAAAGCATTCTAATGTTAGCATATTAGCACAAAATGTCTACAATATACTGTAAATATAACATATTATTATTATAATATTTTAATTAAAAATTTTAAAATTTAATAAAATTTATAATGGTAAACGTATAAAATTATTTAACCTATACTAAGGTCGTTTTTGAAAACATCGCACTATATAAAGCTCAATTAACCCAATCCATCGGAAAATACCCTATTATCCAACTAAATTTTTATCAAAGCTTAAAAAATTTGTTATAGAAAATGTTATGTCCTGTATATTGGACTGTGAAATCTTGTATATTAGAGGGCAAAGGTGTCTAATAATAATGAAATGTATTTTAACAGATTTAGTACTAGTACATACTAAATAATATTCCGTTTTTTTCCGGAAATGATTATTAAACCATTTCCATATTTCACGAGAAACCCAAATTTATACATGTAATTTAAAGGATTCTCATTTTTTAAAATAGCTGATTTTTTACTAAATTTTTATTTTTCAGTTTTTCCCTACTTGTTTTCCCTAAAAATTTTACAATTAACTATAACCTCACCCTATTTTTTACGAAAAAATTAAAATATTATGACAAATCAAATTTATAATTTGCAAAATCAACATCTGTCAAAATTAATTAAATTGCAATTCATATAAAATAAGCTAAGCAAATTTCAGTAACATTTTTAAATAATTGATGCATTTAAAAAATATTGAAAATTTTTCCCATTTATAGTGAAACAAATTTTATTAAAAATTTTAAAATAATTTATCAAGAGTATTCATTTATTTCTAATAAATTTTGAAGTTTTTGTTTCTTTAAATACAAATCTAATACGTACTACACTTTTAAATTTTTAAAATAAACAACTAGATTAAAACTATTAATTAAAATAAAAAATAACTATAAATTGATTCGAAACCCATTAATTTGTAGAGAAGTATGATGAAATAAAATATACTTCAAGATATCTTAAAGTTTTGCTAATACTAAAATTATTTTTCAAAAAATTTTAAATTATTCATTGTAAAAGTCTACTAAGTGACGCTATTCCAAAATATCTATACTATACAAGAGCTAATTTTTATCTAGATCTAGAGTTAAATGGCTATGGACGAAAAGTCTCGAGTTCAAATCCTGGTCGGATCATATCTAATAAAAAAATATTGTGTATATTAAAATAATTTAATAAGAAGTCCAAATAGGCAAAGGATTAATATTATCAGGCAATATTTACTATTGTCTGGTACTACAAATAAATAAATAAATGGTTATAAAATTAATTATATGGCAAAGGTATATACGAGTAGAATATTATTAATATAACTGTTAAAATTATGTTTGTTTAAAAATAAAAAATAAATTAAAAATAAAATATATGCATATATAAATTCTAAAAAATCAAACATAATATTCCCCTTCATACCAGTCGTAATAATAAAAATTATTTATATTTTAACCTCTTCATTTACTCTAAATTTTCCCCTTTTTTAATTTTTTTATTTTCTTAAATTTCAATTTCCATAGTTTTCTACCAGTGCTTTGTTTATTTTATTTCATTTTTTAAATATTTACGGAAAAATTATATTAAAATTAAATTACTATAAATTGACATTTGATATATAAAAGTACAGTAATAACACACATACGTTAATAAATATTGCAATTGTCAGACTTATTTTTTATTTTTAGACTGATATATAAAAGTACAGTAATAACACACATACGTTAATAAATATTGCAATTGTCAGACTTATTTTTTTCATTTTAAATTAGCTGCGATACACACTCAGAATGTCTTACATAACCTCACTTATATTTTTTTTGACACTATTAAATTTTACCGTTAAGATTATGATTTTAATTAAAATTCTTTTATATTTTACAAATAACCTTGTTATATTTCAAAATTATCAACTTAAAATAAACCTATAGATACATATTTACTAAATTTACACGTTTCATTATAACATAGATTTTTAATTACATATAATAGAATATATAAAAGTATACATAATGTTTAATAGAATATATGTATATATAAAAGCGTAGATACCTTAATTGTTAAAAATAATAATGATAATATTGATTAATAATATTAAAAATATTTAATTAAATATATATTATATATTTTTTCTTAATTATTAATTTTTTTTTATATAAATAAAAACAGTTATAAGAGTATATAAATAACCATAACTTAAAAATACCTAATATGTATCTATATTTATTTATTTTTAGTTATATATACCTATTTATATAAAAATAAAATGTATACGCTAAAATTTTAATATTATTATGATTTATATATTATTTTTCATTGATTTTCTTTTATTAACATTTAAAATAAACATATATACCTTATTCTTATATTATATTTTTGCATAGATATTAATATATATAGATATATACTTATTTATAAATATAGTGTTTTTTTTAATAAATAAACAACAAAATTAAAATCTCATTTTGCTTGAATGAAACACTATATCTTTGCATTATATAATATTTTAAATATATACGAATAATTACGAGTAGGTTTCCCATGTTAGGTAGGTAGATACATAATTATTAGGTTTAAATTATTAAGTATATATAAATATACATATTTCATATATAAATATAATTAGTATTTACTATGGAAAAGAAATAAATATTATGTATCCATATTTGAATGAATGTTAAAAAACTTAATAAATAATATTATAAAATAAAAAAATTAATAAAAAAGTATATATGATTATAATTACATATATGTATAAACTCGCATAATATTAAATATAATATTTATATTAATATATTTTTAAGTATAAATTTAAATATATATGTACTTTTTATATAATTATTAATATATATAATAAGTATATATTTATACTTTACACTAAGAGTATAAATTAATAATACAACAGGTACCTACCTCCTTAGTAAAAATGTTTCTATTACAAAATGTATATGTACATTTAACATTACATTTTACATTACATCATTAAATTGAAAATAACACCAACTACAAAAAAGTAAAAACAATTAATCGTATATCTTTTTTTAAATGGAACAGACTGTTGTAATTGCTATTTAAAAATTTAAATAAATAAATAAAAAAAAAACAGTTTTTTATGTATATATAGGTACATAAAAAGTATACATAATATCCTTAAGTCACACTGTATATTAAAAGTTTTTTTTTTTGTACCTATCTGTAATACTAAATTTAATATTAAAATTAAAACGAATTTTTTTTATTTGTTGTTGTTGTTTTAATATTTGTTTTTTATTTTTAATTAAATTATATACTAAAAATGGAATTTATACATTTTGTTGTTGTTGTTGTTGTTATTGTTGTTTTAAAACATTTATACCTATTTATTAAAAAAAAAAAGAAAACGTAGGTATTCTTTTTAAAATTTAATTCCATATGAAAAAAAAAGAAATAAAAAATGTTGATAACACAAATACAAGTAAAATAACATTTTTAGTATTAAATAATTTTTTTTTTTTATTTTTATATTAAAATATTTTTATGTATATACGTTAATATATACGTATTTATCTATCTATCTATCTATCTATCTATACTCTGTAGTTAAATTCAATATTTGCTGCTTTGTTTTTTTTTTTTTACAATTTCCTCTGTTTAATAGTTAACATTTTTTTTTTTGATTCCCTATTTTTTAAATTAATATTTTATTTATATATATTTATTATATATATGGATATATATATATTCACATGTACATACATATTTATAGTTTTAAATTTATAATAATTAAAGAAATTTTGTACCTACGTTTATTTTATACATATATATATATATATTTTAAATTAAAATAAATTCAAAAAAAAAGTAAAAAATAAAAAGCTTTTCAAAGTTCAGAATACAAATTATAATATTAAATATACATTTATGTTATGTTATGTTAGATACGTTTAAAAGCTCTGATTAATATTTATTTAATTTTTTTTTATTCATTTTAAAATTTTAATTAAATAAAGTGATTTTAAATTTATTAATATTATTTTATATACAAAAATTGAAAAATAAAAAAAAACTTATATATTTAAAGTATAATTTTTTTTTATATACATATATATATATAAGTAAGTAAGTATACATTATATAAAAAATTTATATTATATTTTAAATTAACTTTATTTAATAATAAATTTATAGATATTTATTCTTTACAGTTAAATTATACACAAGATATTCTGTATGTATCATACTATCATTTTTTAAATATGTACGTTATGTATATATGTATGTACAAGAAAATAAATAAAAAACGTTAATATATTTTATTCTATATATATATATATATATTTAATAGGTACATATATATATTTTTTTTTTTATATTTTATGATTATACTTTATACTTTATATTTTTTGGTGCTGTTTCGCTTAGTTAAGTTATACATATAAAAATATAAGAGAAGAAATAAAATTTATAAAAAAATAAAAAATAAAAAACAGAATAATAACGAAAAACAAGAAATGTATTTTTTTTTTTTTTAATTCTCTTGTCTTGAAAATAAAAATATAAAAAAAAAAAAAGAAAATATGAAATACAAATAAATAATAAAAAATAAAAAAAACTCTGCCTGAAGTTTGTTTTTAGTTTTAAAATTATTGTCGAATGAATTGGTCGGAATAATTTACGTGTGTGTTTGTGTATATTATATTTAACTTATTAAATATACATATATTAAATAATTGAATTAAAAATTATAATTTTAAATTTTTTAAGATATTTTTTTTTTTTTTTGTATAAAATTAATCTAATTTTAGATTATTTTATTTAAATATACTTATAATATTATGTATATATATATAACTTACATATACTAGGTACCTATATATAATATTTAAAATGACTTTTAAAATGTAAAAAAAAAAAAAATATGTATTCGTTGTATGTGAGTTATAAAATTTAAAACAAAAAAAAAACAAAGTAAAATAAATAATAATTACATATAAAAATATATTAATAAAGAAAATTTTCAAAATGGAAACTTAAAATAGAAATTTAAAAACTTGTTTTTAAAAAAAAAAAATTATTTATAAATGAAAAAACGAAGTTTTTATAAATAAAAATTCTTAAAAATTATTAATATAAATTTTTATACAAAAAGTATATATATAGAAAGTGTGTATATTTAAATTTCTTATGAATATGTATATAAATCGATTTAAAATACATATATTTTTTTATTAAAAATATGCAAATATACAATTATAATTTATATATACATATCCTATGTACCTAAATAATAATTTATAATAAAAGTTTTATTTTAATTATAATTACATATATATATAAATATATATACATAATAAGTCTACTTTTAGAAGTTGAAATTTTAATTAAATTTGTATATAATGAACAAACAACATATTTACAAAATAAAAAAATTTAATTATTTTTTAATTAATAAATATTTATTAATATATATATTTTATATTACATACAGATTATATTTTTTTTTTGTTCATACTTAGATACATAGGTGCCTAATATAAAAAATTTCAATTGAAGATAATTATTAATTAATTATTAATATTTAAAATTAAAAATTTATCAGCAACAATAACAACAACAACAACAACACAATTTAAATTCTTTATTCGAATTTAATTAAAAATAATTTATTAGTATATGTGTATGTGTATATACAATTTATAAATTAAATAATAATTATTCTTCCACCAATTTATGACTAAATTATTTTAAATTAAAGAGTCAATGTTTTATTTTTTTTATTCTTCTTTTTATTTTTATTTTTTTAATTAAAATTAAGTTTTAAGTTTTTTTTTTTATAAAAATTTTTACCTATTATGATGATGACTTTTGTTTTATTATTTTGTTGTTGTTTTTTTTATCTATTAGATACAGATAAAAAAAATTGTATGGGTGTATCTGGTTTTTTGTTTTATTTGATATGAAAAATTCAAAAGTTTAAAACAAATTGAAAATAGGTATAACAAATGTTTTAAATTAAAAAAAAATTTTTTTAAGTCCATAAGTATATTTTAAAGAAAGGTAATTTGGATAGGTAAATAACTTATATAAAAGTATCTTTAGGCAAAATACCGTGTTATATGAACGAAAAACAATTTTCATATTTTAATAGAATAATTTATGCAATAGGTATTTATAAATATATACATACATATATAGTTATATTTAGTTATAAATATAAACTCTACATTAGGTACATATTTCCTTAAAATCATTTCTATAATTGGAAGAAATTTCACATGTACGTACGTTAATTATTGAACCTATATTGCTAATTAAAATATGTATGTACATATTATGCATTATGTACCCATAACACCTAAGTATAATACCAAATAACTTTCTAAGGTAAAAATTTTCTATTCTATTTTATTTCTTTTTATTTTTATTTTTGAAATAAAACCAAAGGTTAAAAACTAAAAATCTTTAACTTAAACTCTTCAATTTAATAAATTCTACACATTCTACTTTTTCATATTGAAATATATATACATATATGTATACATATCACATATTATATGGATTTATTATATATTCTCTAATATGTACGTAGTTATGTATATTTTTAAATAGTATATAAATAAATATAAGTACAATTCATATGAATTTCAATTAATAATGAAAAAAAAAAAAAATTGTTTTTAACTCTGGAGGCACTCCACTCCACTCTTATGTACTTTTAAAGTATTAAAAATAATAAAAACAAAATAAAACCAAAAACTATTTAAAATTCCTCGATTGAAAAATCCACTAAAAAAAAAATAAAACAAAACACACAAATTCAGATTCAGATTCAATTTAAAACGTTCATTTATTTGAGTATAAAAACGAGTACACAATCCAACAGAATATACATATGTACAGATGTACAGTGTACAATAGACATGTTATGAAGTAACTTTAAAGGAAAATATAATAAACCTCCGCTTTACTTTTTTTTCTTTTTTTTTTATTTAAAATTAATTTTTTTTTTTCCCGTATTTTTCCCATTTTTAATTTATTAATTTTAATTGAATTTTCTCTATACACATTGGTAATAAACATACATACATACATACATATATATGAAGTAATTTAATTTCCATTTATTTTTACCACTAAAAGTTTACTATGATAAAATAAACAAAAAAAAAAAAAAAAACTCTTAATTTAAAAAACTAGCAAAAAAACTTAAATATAAAAAAAAAAACAAAATAATAACAATAACAAAAACAATTTTAATAAAAAATTTCCAAATAAAATATAATAATGTAGAAAATTGTATTCATACATGCGCACCATTATCTGTTAAAAAATCTTTTATATGAAAAAATGAAAACATTTTTAAATCAGCAGGCAGCAGACGTTTATTTAACATTTTTACTGTAATGTTATGTATTACTTTTAAATATGTACTTTTTAAATAAAATTAAAAAAAAAACAAATTTAAAATAAATTGGTACCTACTTATATACATTTGTACATATAATAAATATATAATAAAAGAAAAAAAAACAGAAACAGAATTAAAAGTATAAAAAAAAAGTGAAATTGTTGTTAAAATTAATTTAAAATATTAAAAAAAAATCACTTTTAAATTAATTAAATTTTAATGTATACATTTTCATTTTAAAATGATAACAGAGAAAAAAACAAATATGTGAATGTATACGAAACGAATGAATTGAATACCTACTACATGTGGTTTTATTACAGAAAAGCTTTTTTTTATTTTTATTTTTAACAAATTAACAGTCCAAATGTCAATTTAAATTTTAAATGATGAAATAAATGGAATTTAAAGAGTATGTAAATAATGTAATATTTATTTTATATGTAAATGAATAGAGAGAAATGAAGATATTAGAAACTGTTAAAGCTTTTTTTATTTTATTAAAAATAAAAATTATATTTCTATGAGAATTGAAACTTGAGAGAAATTGATAAGTTGAGGAGAACTGAATGAGTAATGAGTAATGACTGTAATGAAAATGAATAGGTTCTTTTTGAGATTAAAAAAAAAAATATCTTTGAAATAAAGATTAAATATATATCTGTTCTGTTTTATTATTTTTTGTATTAAATATGCAATGTTGTGTATTATTTAAAAATTTTAAAATTATAAATTTAAAAAAAAAATAAATAAAATTTCTTAAAAAAGTTCACATATTTTTTTTTTTTTTGGAATTAAAATTAATAAATTAAAAATATTTATTTTCTAAAAATGAAATTGAACAAATTTGTTTGTTTGTTTTAAAAAGAAAAAATGGTGTGTTTAAAAATTGAAAATAAGGGGAAAAATACAATAAAAATAAAAAAAATTAAATTAAAATTTATTACATTCATTTTGTGTGATTTTGTTTTTTTTTTTGTTTTTTTTTTCAAACTAAATTAAATATAATGCATACGGCTAGTATATAGTATTTTTACTAGTTATTTAAAAATACATTTACGTATTCTATTGTATATATTATATTTGATGGCATTTGCAAATTAAATTCATTGAATAGAATTTATTATTATAAGTTAAACTCAATACTGTTGTCTTTGAATAAATATTTGAATTATTTATTACTAATTAAAAATATATATTTAATAAGAAAATTAAATGTTGTTGTTGTTAGTGTTTTTATTTTTAAAAATATAAAATTTATTAATTGAATAGTTTAAATATTAAAAAATTTTTATATAAATAGATAGTAAATAATATTGTACATACCCATATGCATATATACACACAATATAATAATCCTTATTTAAATTATATTATACAATATATAAAATTATACAATATTATAATTATATTAAATTAAAATAATAGTTTTACTAATATTTTATATATAGTTATAAATACACAGTAAAAGTTTTTTTAACGAACAGTAGAGTCACAAGAATATGGAACAAAAAATATCCTAAAATATATATATTATGTCTATTTTAAATATGAGAAATTATTTTAATAAAAATTAAATATATTTCTTAATAATTACAATTTATAAATTTTTAAAGTACCTGGCTTATATTAGGAGCTATACTCCTAAATTTTTAATTAAAAAACAAATATGGCTTATACCTAGTTGGCATTGGTTTATTTATATTGATACATATATATACATATTCTTAAATACACAATTTTTTCAACTAAATGATGATAATTTTAATTACTTAAATAATATTGTTGGCTCACATCCGAAAGAAAAAGGACCTGTTAATTTGCAAAGGCATAGAACGTAATTGGAAATAATTAATTAATATATAATTATTTATATTTTAAATAATTAGTTTTTCTAATATTAAATAAATTGTTGGTTTCCCATGGCTTTATAGATAACTGCTTTCTAAAAAAATCCATTTTATACCTAATGTCTTATCAAAAATATAACAAATAAATAATAATTTTAAAAGTGTATAGGTATTTCTAATGTACAGTTTTAGATAAAATTAATGATTTTTTTTTAACTAATAAGATTAAAATTTCTTAAATAGTATAGCCATACTATTAGATAAAATTTTGAAAATTATTTTTGACATTTTAGTAATTCAGTAACAAATTCAACAAAAAGTTTAATACTTAATTTAAGCAAAACTAAGAATATTTAAAAACCCATAACAAACATCAGTGAAGATAATTTTTCATATTACATATACATATATATATTACAATTATATTACGGGTTGGGTTCAAAATTTCACGTGTCAAAATCTCGCGTTTCAAAGTCTCGTGTGTCAAAATCTCTCGTTTCTTAATTTAGAATCTCAAGCATCCATATTTATATATTGGAAAAAGCGTATTAAAACTCTGGAACCTACTCTAAAATCGCTTCTAATTATGTTTCCTACATATATATAGTATTTCAACTACAAAATTATAAAAAACGCGAGATTTTGTTACACGAGATTTTGACACGCGAGATTTATAAAAGCACGAGATTTTTATACACGAGATTTTGTTTCCCGAGATTTTGATATGCTCCCTTATATTACATTTTTATAGGTAAATACTATTGTTCAAATAATTCTAATTTCATATAATATATATACTTAACTGTCAGTTCATATTATTGTAATTCTACTGTATATTTTTAAATAACTTTTTTTTTTAATTAAAATTTTTTGTTGAACAAAAAAGCTTTAAAATTTTATTTACCATAAATTCGACTCATATTTATTTATTTTAAAATTTTATTAAATTATTAGTATCTTATATTTTCATATCTAATTATTAGTAATTTAATAACAATAATAATAATAATAAAAACAAACAATAATAATATTAATAATTTACCATTACTTATTTTTAAATAATTTAATTTTGTTGTTAATAAAGTTCTGAGAATTTATATAAAATTTTTTTTTAAAAAGATTTATAGTATACAATTTCTATACACATGTATAAATTGTAGACTTATATTATGTATAAATTTTATATATTTGCATATATATATATATATATATATATATATATATATATATATATATATAGATTATATAAAATATAAAATGAAATAATCAATTTTGATTTTTGTTATTTTTTTTAGTATAACTATTTCCAAATAAAGGCGAAAAATATAAATTTTTGTTATAATATTAAAGAGACAACAGATACATTTGAATGTTTTATATACAAAGATACATTTTGAACAAGAAGAATTTAAAAAAGGAAAATTAAAATTATTTTATATTTAATATAAAATTTTATTTAATACAAGAAAAAAAAAAAAAAAAAAAAAAAAAAAAGAAATTCCAAATTTTTTATTTTTTTTTTAATAAAATAAATTAATAAATTTCATGGTATTAATAAAAGTATATACACGTATATATATATTAAAGTGTGAAAAGTTTTTTTTTTTTTTAAATATTTAAAAAAAGGCGTTTTCTAAATTAAATTTTAAAATTTAAAATAAAAAAAAAAAAAAAATAAAAAGAAAAATAGTCTGTTTTTTTTTTTTTAATTAATTTAAAATTTTCTTCGCTATAATTTAAAAAAAAAAAAAAAATATCTTTGAAAATTAATGAAAACTTTAATTTAAAAAATATTAAAAAATTTTAATTTTAAATAAACAAAAAATAAACAAAATTATTTAAAAAAAAGTAATTCGTATCCTGAAATAAAAAAATCAAAATAAAAAAAGATTTGATTTATTTTATTTTTTTTTTTTTAATTGGTTTCGTTTCGTTTTTATTGTTGTTTTTTTTGAGTAAATGGTGTGTAAAACATAATTAAAAAAATTAAAAAAAAAAAATCGTAATCGTGGCATCTTTAAATAATAACTTAAACCTTTCACAGTTGAAAAGGAAACGAGGACGTAAGAGACGTAGAAACGACGATATGGGTGATTTAGATATTAATCTAATACAGGAATTTTCAAAACGTCCAGCATTTTATGATCGTGGTGATCCAAATTTTAAAGATAAGGAATATTTACAAAAATGTTGGGAGGATGTTTCAATGGCATTAGGATATGATGGTAATATACATATATATATATATATTTTATTTATATATGTACTTTTATAAATAATTCAAATACTTAATTATTGTAAAAGTCGTTTTTTTTTAAATTTAATGAAAATAATAATTTAAAAAAAAAATTATGAATAATTTTGCAAAATTATGTATATTTAAAATTAAAAAATCGATAAAATCATTGTATTTGTTCATTATAAAATTCATTCATAATAAGCATTCATTATATATACATATATATATACAATTAATATCATTATGCCCAATATTTATGTAGCCATTCACTAAAATTTAAAGAGAAGTTAAATTAAAATAAAAAAAAAAAATTTAATTAAATTCTAATATATATACTTACAAATAAACTATAATACATAAATTATAATTTAAAATATGTACCTACGTGAATATATTTTTAAAATAATTTTCATATATTTTATTTAAAAAAAAAATATATGTATAATAAGTGCCTTTAAAACTTAATTCATTCCGCAAAAACCACCATATTTGTAATATTATACATATATAAGTATATATACATTATATATTATGTATATACTTATTACATTATTATAATATTTAAATAAATAAAATAATATGTCGTCAAATAAATTAAATATTTCATATATGTAGGTACATAAATATAAATAATTATCTATAGATACGTTAATATATATACATATACTTATATATATCAACAATATTGTGTATGAAAAATTTTTTAGAATTTTTTAGTTCTAATTTTTTTCAATTTTTTTTTATTAAATAAAACCAATTAAACTTTAAATTGTTTTTTAATAAAAGAAAAAAAAATTTAAATTAAAAAATAAATAAAAAATGGCTATTGAAAGCTTTTTTTTTAGTTGAAGTTTTTTATAAAAAAAAAATCAAATTTAAATTTAATAAATTGACTTTTAAATATAAAAAGATGCTTTTTTTTTTAAATATATATTTTGTATCTACTTATGAATCAGTTTTTTTCAGATTAAATGCCAGATTCGAATTTTTGATTTTTTTAAATGTTTTGAAAACAAATTTTTTTAAATGATTTTTTTATTTAATTGAAGATATAAATTAAATTTAATTTAATATGTCAACAATTTTTAAAGTTCACTTTTGAAATGACTATTAAAACAATTGATTTATAAAATGTTAATTGAAAATTTTTTAAATTAATTAATTAAAACTTATTTGAAAAATAAATTAAAAAATTTAATTTTAATTAGTTAAACACGAACTGCGTTTTATTATTTTAGTAATTAATTAATTAATCATTAATCAATTAATTAAAATCGGAATATAGTCAACTACATATAAATAACATTTTTACTTTAACTGAAGATATTTATACTTTTAATGAAGATTGATACTTGAACAGACGTACTTCTTAATTTTAATAAATAATTAATTTAAAATATATAATTTAAATAAAGTAAAAAATATTTAATTTAAAAATTTCACTTAAATTATAAAAAAATTCAATTAAAGTAAAAAAACGTATTTAAGTAAAAATTTTTAATCCATCGTAGGAATTACAAATTTTCTACTTTTAAAACAATTTATATTTAAATTAATAAATTAAATGGAAATAATAGTATATATATATATATATATATATATATAAATATTTTACATTAATAATTATTGTAAAATTGCTTTTTTAAAGGATTTCCCAAATTATCGTAAAACACATTTTGAATATAGCATTAGAATCATTTCTAAATTTATCATATAAGTAATTTATTCGAATCTAATCGTAGTTAGCTAGTAGATGCACTTGTTTAAGTATGAAAATTTTTAGTGCATTAGTGCACCGCACCTTAAATAAATAAAACTATTTAGAAAAGTAAAATATGTATACTTTATGTATTTATGTGCATCAGTTTAGTATTTATGGGAATCCAATGAGAGTAGGCGAATCGAACTCATACCTTCTCCTCGATTAATAAGTCATTTTCCGAATTTAATCGTTTTCAAAATTAAATTAAAACGGGGAATTTCCCCAATGGAATAATATTATCTTACAAAACATTTAAATAGATTAAAAAAAAAATCCGAACTATAATTTTTTAATTCAAATTAAAGAACTGGACATTTAAACTGAATTTATTAAAAAAAAATTAAAAATTGTTTTCATAAATTTTAAAATCGTTTTTGATTAATTTTTTTCGAATATTTTAAAATAATTTTAAATTTATTAACCATATTTTTAAAAATATTTCGAATATAATTATTATATACTTATATATTTTACTGTCTATTTAAAAAAAAAAATATATATTTATACCTTATATAACTATATACATTACATATTATTATTAAATAACATTCTAATACAATTTTTTTTTTTATTTAATTTAATTTGTTTTTTTTTTCTTTGTATTTTTCTACAGGGTGGGGCAAAGGTGAGTTACAAAACTTTTGTACCACTCTATAGATAATATAAATAAATATTTTTATATAAGTGTGTACATTTTCATATTTTATATTATATTTTATAAGAATGTATGTATTTAATAATTAGTATATATATATATAAGTTTTTTTCTTGCATTTATTAAATAAATAATAATTCATTTCATAGTTTTTTTAATATTCATAAAGCATGTCATCACATTTTAAATATTTCTTTCTTTGTTTTTTTTTTAATTAAATTATTAAATTAACTAAAAAAAATAATTTTAAAATATACTTTAAAAATAATCTATTTATTATAATTAACAAAATATATAAAATTTATATATATGCAGTTATGTATTTATTTATGTGTATATAATAAGGTAAAAAAAAAAAAGACAATACAAAAAACCAATTAATGAGAGATTAGTTTTTTAATTAAAAAATAGAAAGCTTTTTTTTTTTACATTATTTTTGCACATACACACACACTATACAGTTATTTATGTTTATATGTTAAAAGTACATAAAAGTGCAAAATATTTGTAAATATTTAAATAAAATTTATTAAACAGATGATAAATTTTGCATATATTTCACCTTTTAAATTAAAATCAAAATAAAGTTTTTTATTGATTAAAACAAAAAACAACGCAGAGAGAGAGGGAGAAGGAAAGAGAGAGAAAAGTATTCTAATCAAATTTCCAATTTAATAAAAGGGAGAAAAGAAAAAGCTTTTTTTTTTTGACATGTGTATTACCAGTATTACGTAGCCGGCAAAATTTACTACACCAACAATACAATATCAAAACAAAAACAAACCCAATAACCATATATAGGTTATGTGGTATTTTTAATTGTGAAAGAAAGGTAAAAATATGTTGAAACATCAATAGCCACCTTTTTAACTTGTTTTTGTTTTTTTTGTCTCGTCTCTTGGAAGTTGCAATTCTCTCTCTAAGCTCTCTTTTTATTTTTTCATTGACTCTCATTTTTTGCATCTTGTATTATTTAAAAATTGGTATTTGGTACTGTAGTCTGTAGTCTGTACTTTGTGTCTTTATCTAGTTCTTCAAATCATAAAAATTGGTACCTATGTAATTGGTTGGTATTGGGTCATCGTAGGAATAAGAAAATGAGTGGAATTAAGAGTTTTTTTTTAATCTTAGTAGAATTTTGAGTGTTATTTTTTTTTAATACTCATAAGATAGAATTAAAGAATAAATGCATTACATTACATACAGTATTTTGCCATTTTATTATATACAACAATAAAATTTATACGAAAAATTTAAATATAAATATAAAATAAAAGTTCGATTAAAATAAAACTACAAATAAAAAAATTTAAAATTTTCTTCTTTTTAGTATCAATGTTAAAGGAACGTATGTATCAATTACGTAATCGTTATAATTTGGAAAAAAGACGTTTAGAAAATTTAAGAATAGAAAATCCAAATGCAACAATATTATCACCATGGGCATTATTCAATCATTTACAATTTTTGGATGGACATATTAAACCAAGACGTTCATATAAAACGCTAATGAAACGTGGTGATAATCCAAATTTTATTGATTCATCATCAAATTTGGATAGACCATCATCAACATCATCATTAATGATTGTTAATAATCCACATAATATGAATGGTATTAAAATAATGGCTGAACATCGTTATATACAACAATTAAAAGAACGTACTGAAAATCAATTACCATCAACATCAAATTCAACAAATAATGCCAATACAAATACCACAAATACAAATAATAGTAACAGTAATAGTAATACAAATAATGGTGGTAATATATTTGATAATGTTGCTAATAATGTTGAAATAAAAAGTGAAAATGATTCTGATGATAATGCATCGTAAGTTTTTATGTTATTTTTGATATGTTTTTTTTTTATAAGGTGTATATATGTACAGATGTGTGCAATATAAATTGAAGTGTTCTTTTTTTTTAGTTTGTTTTTTAAAGTTAACAAGATATAAGATAAAATATAAGATATTAGAAAAAATTATTTTGTAAATATCTTCCAAAATATCTACTAAACATTTAATTAAAAATTGTGATTCCTATATAGAATCAAAAGATTGTATAATAAAAGGAACACTACAATATTTTTGCACAGTACTGTATTTTAAAACAATTTAATCATATTCAATTAATACCTTCCTTGTTTCAAGTAATTTTTTCAATTTCTTTTTTAGTGATGATGATGATACAAATATGAGTAATAGTAATTGTAATTTTATGGATGCATCAAGTTACTTGTGAGTTCAACATAATTTTTATTATAATTACTATTTTGCTTTACTCATTTACCAACTTACATATTTTATTATAATTTTACATCTATTTATTATTAATATTTTCATAATCATTTAATAAATTTTAGAGTAAATGGTAATGGAAATAGTAGTGATCATCAGGATATATCAATTTCATCACCTCCAACAAATCCACTTCCAAATATAACAAGTTTACAAAATTTACAGAATTTACAAAATTTACAAAATATGCAAAATCTACAGAACTTACAAAATTTACAAAATCAACAACGTCAGACTCAACAACAACAACAGCTGCAACAGCAACAACAGCAGCAACAGCTTCTCCAACAGCAACAACAATTGCAACAATCACAACAACAACAACAAACACAACAGTCAACCCAACTTCAACAACAGGCGCAGCCAACACAAACAACACCACAATCTTTAACACCACAAAATGGTGAAATTAGTGTACGTAATATATCACAATTATTACAGCAACCACTTCATCATTTACCAAAAAAACAAAAACGTTTAATATCTAAAGTAGAAAAATATGAGGCATTTGGAAAATTTGTATCTGCAAGTCTTTGTGATTTAGCTGAAGATAAAGCATTAGCATTAGTTGAAAAATTTACATCAGAAGTTGTACGGGCATTAATTGATAATCATAATAAAGAAATGTTAAATGGTTATAGCCATAATAGAAATTCATAAATTAAATCTTAATAATATTAATTAATTTACAAAAATATTAATTGCAATTTAAGGTATTTTTATAATTAAAACTTATGATTAAAAACATAAAATAGATTACAAAAAAAAATTTAAGTACTCAAACCTTTTAATTAATAAAACAAAGGCTATTATTATTAGTTTTTATTATTACAGTGATTAGTTTTTAAATATTGTTTGACTGATTCATTATTTATTAATTTTTAATTAATTTGCCATTAATTGAATTTCATTTATAAATTTAGTAACATTTGTTTTTTTTTAATAAATAAAATCCATTAAAAATATGTAATATAAATATATATATTAATGTAAAATTACAACATAACTACTCATAAAAGAAAAAAATAAAATTTTTTTAATTTATAAAATACATTTAGTAAAAAAGTTTTATCAATTCATATATTATATAAATAAGTATAGATATATATTTTATAGGTATATATATTTTTTTACCCACATAATGTAATATTTATATTTTTTATTCAATCTATGTTATTATTTATTATAAACTAGCTAATACCCGGTGCACGTTGCTGCGCCTCTCAAAGGAGGTTTAATTTAAATTGATGTTACTACAAAAAGTTAACACAAAAACTACACATGGTATAAATGTTAAATTTAAAATGTATTTAAGCAATTTTTTTAAAACGATTTTTCTAGGATTACTGTAGTAATTTTTTACACTTTCTGTAATTCAAAGAAGTACTAACTACTTTCCAAAATTGGACCAAGGTGGGTTAACAAATTACAAATTTTTTAATAGAGTTAACTCCATTCTCAAAACGGAACATGTATACATAATTTGAAAAAAACCTGTCAAACCGTTTCTAATTTAGAGTTCAGTAATGAAAAACATACAAAAAGCTGTTGGGTTGCAATAGGTTAACGGAACTCAGCAAAATTTCTTTTTGAGGCTTTCTTTTTAGCCAAAGCAGTACTTCGCAAAATTGGACAAAATTTGGTTCCAAAATTTTTTTTGAC
This sequence comes from Dolichopus griseipennis, assembly GCA_963082915.1. Classification (NCBI taxonomy): domain Eukaryota; kingdom Metazoa; phylum Arthropoda; class Insecta; order Diptera; family Dolichopodidae; genus Dolichopus; species Dolichopus griseipennis. The sequence goes on along the minus strand of OY720442.1, from coordinate 27,028,019 downwards.
CAACCGTCCGGCCGACATGGGTTATTAAATCCCAAAACTGTTAACAATGTCAACTCAATTCTCAAGGACCATCATGTATACAAAATACGAAGTCAAACCGTTTCCATTTTAGAACAAAAAAGTTAAAATACTTGTACCACAGCCCCAACTTGGCGGTCCGTTAGAGCAAAATTTTTAGCCCACGTTTCTTTCCGTACTTAAAAACCACTAAATACAAATTTACGTGAAAATCGCCTGAGCAGTTTAGGAGCTCATTCGCTACATACAAACAAACAAACTTTCTCTTTTATATATATAATATAGATAGATAGATTCATCGTATAATGTCATATCTGGAATTTTTACAGTATACTCGTGTAATTATGAATAATAATAGTTAGGTAAATAATTAATATATTTTTAGTTAATAGTTAAGGTCAGTTCTATATATATTTCAAGAAGTTACCATTAATTGACCACAAAAAAAAGGATTCAGTGCAACAATTGAAAATTATAAAATATGCAAAAGTAATTAATTTTAATATTAAAAATTTATTTTAATCTTCTTTGCGAATCTCAATACCAGTCAAAGACAATAGCCAATTAACAAAATACCGTTGCAACTTTTACCAATTTATTTCATGAATATTATTTTTAGTATTAGGTACTTATTTAACTTGCAAAACATTTGTCTTAAATCCCTCATGCACGTTAAATATTCTTCTGCAAGTCTCAATAATTAGAAGTCCTTATATACAATATTATTTTAGATATTGAATATAGATTTTCTTTACATAGGTTTAATCGATAATTCGCTGCACATGAGTTAGAAAAACTGAATCTATATGTTACTAAAAAGTAGAAATATTCCATCATACATAGAATTCGACCTGGTTGTAACTGGTTTAATAATTATCAATTATAATTATAATATTTAGAGCGGTGCATGCCTTGCAAACTGCGATTTAATTTACGTATTTTAACAAAATTATTTGTGAGAAATAAATTTAGTATATGAGTAGTAGACAGAACCTAGAACAAATTTAACATGTTTTGGCAAAGTATTTTAATATATCTTGATCATCGTCTACATCACCAATTCCATCAAGTGTATTTTAAGTTTTTGTTTGCTTATTAATTAAGATTACTCAATATGACTCAATATCTTGAATCAAAAAAAATTGAGTTAATTTTGGTAAGTCTTGGTATTTGCAGATTGGTACTCATAAACTTCTAGAGAATACTGATAAGATAATAATGGTACTACTGTAACAAGATTGAACTTTATTATTGATAATGCATACTTTGAAAATAATTAAGTAAATTAAAACAGAGTTCAAATAAATTTACTTTTGTTCTAGAGTGCACCAATAAGTGCCTCCGGAAATACTTTAAAATTTTTAAAAGTACATAAGTACTAAAAAATGTTGAAACTTAAGTCTAAGTATTCAAATTGGGAAATTACCATTATTGTACTTATGTTCTTTTACTGAGACTTTAATTTAGAAAGTGTTTGCTTTAATTGAGAAATAAGTATAAGGTCCGGTCTTTAAACTTAAACGTCGATATACATTTACTTAACAGTTCGAACGTGTTAAAGATATTATTTAAATAAGTTAACATTGGTAGTTAACACTTTTCCCACACAAGAACTTGTTAAAAATAATTCCAAAAATACATATTTATTTTTATCATCAAAATTTTCCAAATAAAATGCGCCATCTTTTGTTGAGTAGAGTAACTATTCCTAGTAATAAAATAAAGGACTTTTATGATTTAAGAATAAATTGTCCTTCCTATATTAAATATTAATATAAGTAAGGAAATTTGGAGGAAATTTAGAGGAAATTTATTTATCCAAACATTAAAGTATTGAAGAAAACGTTTAGAACTTAAAAAGGGTGGTTGTTTGAGTGTGTTTCAGTGAATCTATAATCTGTGTTTAATGTATTTACATCCTTTGAATTTAAGTAAACGATATTTTGTATTTCGTATTTACAGTGCGGTTTTCAGCAATTTAAAAATTAGCTTATTAATTTTATTCTGTTAGTATGTCCAACCTGTTTGGTATATAAAAACATTAACAACTTTTTAAATTAAGAAATAAAATTTTAAAAGTAGATTTTTGATAGTAAATGTTCAATGGACCGAAACATGTTTTACTCTCTTAGAAATAATACTAATATATCTAATTTCCGCGGCTCTAATGAGTCATGAAAAATCTTTTTACAAAATATTTACCCTTTTACCATTGATATCGCCTAAGCATTTAAAAATCGAAATTAAATTTTTAATAGGCGGTAAGGGGATTTTAAAAATTAATAATAAGTAATAAAAATTAGTTTGGAATTTTTTTATCTCTTGTCATGTGATATAAAGTGTCTAAAAATAAAATTTTTATTTAGAAATACTTTTATTGTAGACCTTTACATTTTTATAATTTAAACCTTTAAAAATTTTTAAAATGGAAGTGTTGTATATATTCCATTGAATCATATTTTATCTTTAATTCTTTTATCTTTTCTATATTTTTCTTTTTTAACAGCTGGGAAGCACAGTGGTTATAGTGTCGACCTTTTATGCGACCGGCCCGTTTCGAACCCCAGTGAAAGTGAAAAAAACTTTTCTTATCGACTCGACTCAGCTACAATTCTCCATTGGGGTTAAATTAATGGCTAAATCATTAAATAATAATTATATATCTTTAATAAAAAATACATTAATATAACAATATGAACAAATGCAAAATATAAACAAATAATTTAATTTAATAATATAACTCGCAGATATAGATTACCATATAACTCAAATACAAAATATTACAATATAAACAAAAATAGAATTGTGTCTATTGAAAATCTAAGAAGAAATCCCAGTACTATCTCATGTTTAAATTATATGTGGAATTCATTTGGATTATTTCTACACGAATATCATATGAACCCTTGTACCAACATGTACTTTTGGTATAGACAGGTTTATTAGCCTAACAGTTGAACAGTTAAAACTTAAAAAAAAAAAAAAATCTTGTGTCATTTAAACTGTCAATTTTTTATTCCTATGTATTACAAGTTCATTTATTTTATTGAATAAGTGTATATAATAATAATTGCAAATTAAATTTCATTATAAAAAAGTAACCATGCAATTGGAATTAATTATTACATACTATATAAATTTATTAATAGTTTGTGTTCTCTTTAAAATGTTCTTTCTATAGATATCAAAATTAAAGCCATTGCCTACCAAAAAGCATACCTTGACTTTCTTTGAACACAATTACAATATTAGTTCAGCCTTGTTCTGATTAATTTATATGATCTTTTTTTTCAACTTTTCAAATTTACATTTGGACTCAAATAATTACCAAAATTTAATAAATATAATAAGTGTCATAAATTTTCATTTGTTATTTTCAAATTCAAAAATCCTATTACGATTTTTTAAGATTGCTTTTATAATACAATATTTGTAGACAATTTAATCACACATATATCCTACATATTATTTTGTCTTTTATCAAATATCCTTCTTGTCTTTTATATATTATAATTCTGAGTACTTATGAGTACTTATTAAGAAGTTGTGAGGGATCATTTTAATATTTAGTCTGAATCAAAAGGTCACAAGTCATAACAATTCATCTAATCATAACTATTTTTTGAGATTAAATTTAATAAAATATTTAAAATATAAAATTAAAAACAAATTATTCAATTTCTGAATTTTTCATTCTAATTAATTTTCTTTTATTTACAAATTACAATCAAATATATAAAAATATACATATATTTGTATGTACGCATGTAAATTTTACAATAAACAGATTTATTTTTAATAAATGACTTCAAAAAATTCCATAACAAACTTTATCATCTACATTTTTACTTTTTTTTTATTTTTTAAAAAAAAAAATCCCTTTTAAATCTTATTTTGAAAAACAATTTCATCCCCCACTATTAATTTTTTTTTTTTTTGTATTTCCGTCCGATTTAAAGTACCAAAAAATTTTTTAAAAAACCATAACTAAACCAAAAGTCGTTTGAATTTCATAAATTACTTCAAAAAAAAAAAAAAAAAAATAACGAAAACCTTCAAACAACAACAACAATAAAAAAATTATTAAAAAATTTCTTCACTGAACATCAAAGGATCAAAAAAAAAAAAAAAATATAAAGTAAAAATTAATTCACATTTTCATCCCATTCCCCTTCCCCTTCTCTTTTTTTTATTTAATTTTTTTTTATACTTCAGTTGAGTTCGCAGCAGCCCACAAATTAGAAAATTCAGTCAGTTTAGAATTTAATTTTAATGTTTAAAAAATAAAAATAATATTTATTACTTATATAAAGTTTAAATAAAAATTAAAAATGGAGATTTTTAACAATCTGATAATAACAATATTTTATTTGATTTTAATTTGTTTTATATTAGATTATTTTAAGTTTAATTTGATATTTAAATATGGGAAGCGTGTCAAATGGCTGGATATTATTTGACTGTAAGTATTATTGGACTGTGTTTTATTTGCTTGTATTACATTTTATGTATTTAAAAAAAAAATAGAGTAGTTTAGAGTGGGGGAAGTAGCTCCCATTATTTAAAATACTATGTTGCATGTTATGTATGAGAAATTTTCAGAAGATTTTTAGAGTTTTTTGGATACAAAATCATGGTTTCAATAATTTTTAAGCGGGACATATTTTGTACGAAAGGTGACATGTCATAACTCCCTTAGGAATTATGACACTTATTAAAATTTTAAAGTGTGACATAAATCCCTTAAAAAAAATCCCTAACAGATTTATGAAACAAAATAAAATATTAAAGTGTGTCACAACTCCCTTTTTCATTTAAAATAAGAATTGAAGTCCATGGACCATGGGCCATAATTTTTTTTATAATATTTCAAACTTAAAAAAATTGGCAATAATTTCAATTAAAGCCTGAGTATCCGGTGACCGACCTGTACGAATATAACTCCGGATATAGAGGTTATATTCGTACATCTCACCCTTACCAAAACCATTAAAGGGGTTTTAGGAATACGCGCAAATAATAAACAGGTAAATTAAAATAAGAGCAGTGTAATACAGGGTTGTGATATAGGAACCCATTTAAACTTGCATTATTCTACGTGTTGCTTTCAACTATACATAGTTCAAATAACAGTTTAATTCAATAAAATGATTATTTTGGAAGTAACTGAGTTACTTTCTCAGCAACTACTTATACAGAGTACTTATGTACTTGTGAACGTAATAAATATTGCATACAGATTACTGGATAAAGAACAGAAAATTATTGAAACTGAAGCTGAAGAAAGTATCAACAAAGTTTGAGTAGCAAAATAGAATGTTTCTAATAATATCACATACAATGAAATACCCCAAAACTGTTACATGCATTTAATTTCCATTAATTTAAATTTTCAATGCAATTGCACTCTGAACAGTGGGTGGAAATATTATTTAAATATTCCGATATTATAAGATAAAGGCTATAAAAGTACCAGGATTAATTTAAACTTGATTTCACAATCCTTAAAATAAAACTGGGTAAAATAAAGTATGATATTTAAAAATAAATTATAAGAATCCATATTCTAATGGCAATAAAATTGGTACACTACACTTGATAATACCGAAATGAGAAAAAAACTAGTACTTAAAACTTTAGTTGCTTTCAAAAATACCCTTTTGTCAAAAATTTCAAAAAAGGTACAGCTCCTACTATTTGTTGATACACGATACGTATTTTGAATAAAAATTACAAGGGATTTTACACTTGAATACACAAAATCAGAATTTAAATCACTTGTTTAGTTGGGACGTTTGAAATCGGGAGTTTATATAGATTTTCCTAGAAAATTCTCAAATATATTTACAAAATAATTAGGAACAATTTAAGTGAATCGCAAAATCATGGTATAATCATTTTCTTCCAAAAAATGTACATTATAATTGGTTGGGTACGAAATCCTTATAAAGAAATATAAAACCTAAAATCAAAAGCCCTAAATCAAAAATTAAAATCCTCAAATCCAAAATATTCAAAAACCAAAATCTAAGGCTTTGAGCTTCATTTTCGTAGTGAGGGTTTCGTCCTCAATATTTAGAATGGGAAAGTCAAGGAAAAATGAGGTGCAAGTATCAAAAATATAACATTTACAGCATATATGTAACAACTTGAAATTATTACAAATTCTCCTTCAGGGAATCCCTTTCAAATAGATTTGCGATATCTTATCGTATTTCCCTACATTTCCACTATCGCTACAAGTAAATAATTTTATTTGGATTTATTTAAGGCTAGCTCAGTAGTAAGGAATTTCCGTCAAATAATTTAAAAAATTTAATGCAATGAAAAAGTTGGGGATAATATTCTATATAAGGCCTAGCACAATCCCATGTTTAAATTGTATGTGGAATTCATTAAGAATAATTCTAATAACACAAATATAATATGGCCCCCGGTTCCAACATTTATCATAAGAATCATATTCTCTAATAAAAATCAAATAAAGATTTAAATTTGATATGCTATCAAATCTCCAAAAAACTAAAATCTTTATTTACAATCTTTTTATTCTAAAATTCCTAAATCCTAATTTATTTACAAATTAATTATACAATAATCATACTGACATCAGTTTAAAATAATTCAGAGCTAATATTAACACTAAAATTAAGTATAAAATTAAAAACATTTCAATTACCTTAATTACAAGCTTTTTAAAATAACAATTTCCAGACCCAAAAATTTCCCCAACATTCATAGTATACAAAATAAGAATTCTTTACAAATGTAAAAACGATTTAAATTAACCAATTTTATTTTTAGAAATTAACTTGTCAAATTGTTTACCTTTTGCAATGAAAAGGGTTACAAATATAAAATTCTTATACATTTAATTTGATGCCTCTGTTAACGTTTAGTTGGTAGAAAAGTGATAAAAGTTAACAAGGACGAATATATCCTATAATTTATTGGGCTTTATATTCAAAAGAATTTTTAAAAAAGAATATTAGAAGAATAAAAACTTAAATTTTATATTTTTTTTTTAAGAAGGGTTATTTATGAGATTTTAATTATTTTTTAATATTATTAATTTAATTTGATCTAATAAAATCAAATCAATAAATTTGTCTATTGAATGGATTCTTAATATCAAAAAAAAGGGATAATAATGGATAATTTTTTCTGAAATTATCTCAACTTCTTTATATAAAATAAGAAATAAAAACATTAACCTAATTGTTAATATCTTTATTTCCTGATTCTTTTTTCTTCCACTCTTTCCAATATTTTCAATGGATCTTTAAATTCAGCCATTGTATATTTGTGGATTGGGAAAATTCTATCTAAAAAAGTTTAAAAGAAAAATGAAGAAACTATTTAATAGTAATGATTTGGGTCCAGAAAACAAAATCAAAAAAAAACAAAAAAATCAAAATTTACTTTAAGAAATCTTACTGTATAATTTCGGATTTTATTTTGATATTTGTCTACTATAGTTCCTAATTTAAAAATGCAGGTGGAAATCTTAAGATGGGAAAAAGTATGTTAAAGTTTAAAAGTTGAAGAAGATAAGGTTTAGGACGATATCTGGGATAACTATAAACATGTGCATAATTTTTAACCCAATAAGAATATTCCCTTGGTAATAATATAACACACAAGTAAATTTTATTGGACAGTCCCATATTCTTTTTCTTTTTTTTTGGTGCTATAGCCCGCTGTTGAAACTAGGTCTCTTTAATGATTCTCTTGATTTTGGCAGCAGTTTTCTAATTTTTCCCTTGAATGATTAATAAAACATATTACTGAAGTGAACTGATCAATCAATTTCTTGGACTCGCTTTTGATCTTTTTCTCTAGCTTACTTTCTCGTCTCTACTAGTACTCTGTTTGGATGTAAAAAGAATGGTTTTTATGTATACAGTGCTCACTCTTTAATCGGTCTAATAATTCTTCAAAGTATTATTCTTCTAAAACGGGCGAATAAGCTTTGTCGTCGAATGACTGAATATCCATAGGTTCTCCCACATAGCCCAGCACTGATTAAATGAGAAATAAGAGATTTGTACAGTTCAAATTTACATATAAGATTCACTTCTCGAGATCTCATCAACTCAATGCAGACTTTGCTTTTCCCTAATCCTAGCAAAAAAACCTGGCTTGTAACTAGCAACCTAACCCACAAGATGCAGGTTTTCGTAAATAAGTGTCTTAGGATAATATGCCGAACACAATATCCAACGAAAGCTTCTGGATACTAACAGGCGAAGAACCCATAGCCAAAAAAATCAGGCGTAAGAAATGAAGGTTGAAATGCCACACGCTTAGAAAGCCTAGTGAAAGTATAACACGTATGGCATTAGAATAGAACCCTCAAGAGACTAGAAGACGCGGCTGTCCCAATATCACATGGCGCAGGACAATTTACCAAGAAAAGGCTAAATGTAACTAACATCTCCTGGGATGACAATAAAACATTAGCGCGGAATCGCGTGAGATGGAGATGTCAATGGAAGTCCTATGCTCCCAAGAGGAGTAAGAAAAAAACAAAAAAAAAATCCTAGTAAATATTTACACAGGTGACTCGAAGAATACCAAAATGGATACCAATGTCTAATAAAGTCCTGAAATATTTCCCAACAAAGTTATTAAAGAATTTAAAATTTCCATTCTTTCGCCAATGCCTTAAATTATGTCCGGGAATCTAGTTATATTCATGTTTTCGATACTCAGCAATTTTCTAATAGCCTTCTGCCAACCCTATTTTGAAAACAAATTTGCATAATCTCAAACTTTTGCAAAAACTAATAATAAACTAAAAAAAAAATACAATCATAGTGCACTCATTGAACCCAATTTCAAAATTAAATGAAAACTTTTTTATTATTATTATTATTCAAAAAATTTTAACTTTGCTATTCTGAAACTTCATCTCACCACCATAATACTATTGTTCCAACCAACCAAATTTAAAATTCAGAGACCAAATTAAGAATGAAAAATTACAGTCTATCTTTATCAAAAAAAAAGGCATCCACAGTTACACCAAAAAAAAAATCAAATGAAGGCAAAAACGAACAAAAAATCACATAAAAAACTCTGCACAAAAACATGAAAACATTTTGTCTATATTTACAATATTAGCTATTCATTAAACATCGTGCCGTGCTGTTTAGTTCTTGACTCTTGTATAAAAATCTTCATACATCATGATAAACTACAAAAAAAAAACCGATACACCAGTTAAAATAGCAACCAACGGAAGCCACCAATATCAAAAGGAATAAGGCATTAAAAATTATAAGAGTACAGAAAAAAAAAAAATAAAAAAAAATGAAAAATTAATATCAGTTTCCACCCTCTATTACAAAATATAGAAGACCCCAAACAGAATATACTATAAAAAAAAAAAAAGATGGATTAATTGAAATACTTAAAATTCCACAGCAATTTTTTGATAGAATAAAATTACCCTCAAAATCCTTGTTAATCTTTTCATTTTAAAAAAAAAATTTTCCACCCCGTCATCATCATCATCATCACAACATTAACCAAACCCTGGCACTGAACTGAATCCCTCCCCCTCCTATATATACATATTCATAAAAGGTACATAAACTTTCAGATTTTATTTTTTTATTTTTTAAGATTTTCTTTTATTTTGAATTTTGTGAAACGGTTTTGTTTTTTTAAATATATTATGTAAGTTTATTCTGAAATTGTGATTTGAAAGGTTCGCAGCTGCTATGGGTAAAAGGAAAGGTATTATTAGGCAAAAACGGGATATCAAGGTTTGAAACTTTAGCTTAGAAATTTACGTATTAGGAGTTCATTAGTTTAATACTATAGCTGTGTTTTGTTTTCATTTGGTTCAGGATCAAGGTTTGATTAATAACAATGCTCCGCAATCATTGTGCCGGGAGACGGTATTAGGTGTGCCGTTATCCAATTGCGACAAAGGAAGAAAACATATCATATGATTCGAAATCCTTTTTCAAGTTAAGCCGAAAATTCTGTTGAAACACTGTATATTCAAGAAGAGTTTGTGAAATTGAGGACTGATGGACAACGAAGATCTATTGGATGTTTTCTTGATTGCAATTAAGAAAGAATATCTTAAGATTTCTGACATGGCTACAGCTGTTTTGCTTGCATTTTCGACGACATATCTACGCGAGTTAAGGTTTCAACTTAAGTTTTAATAAAAAATTATAAGTGGTCATACTTAAAGAGCTGCCATGGACTTCGGATTGCACCAACTAAGGACTTCGAATTGCATTCTTAAATATCGAAAATATTAACATTTAAATTCATTGAAGCAAGCCCAGGCATCACATTAATTATTTATTAGTAATAGTTTTGTTCACTTTTTATAACAGGTATGTAAGAATTAAATAAATCTTTATTTATATTTTCTATTGTGGTGTACTCCGCACTTCCTGACTACTGACTTCCTGACTAGTGTACCGTATGTAAGTGTGTAAACAATGGTTGCGGAGCACTGCTTTACAACACGTTAGAACAACAACAATATAACCCATATATTTATGTAAGTTAGGGTCTATAATCTGTATAAAAAAATTTACAATCTTATTAACAATTTACCATTGAATGCAATTTTATAAAGGTTTCGATGCTCAGACGACAAAAATTTGTAAAATTGTCCTCACTATCACTTAACAAGTGTTCTAGGAATTTTTCAACCGCACAATGGGACCTCCGCTGCGATGATGGCTTACCTCAATATTTATTTCTTTATTATTTCTTTTTTTGGTTCGCTTCTCTCTTGACTCTAACGCATCATATTTCTCATAACCAGCAGCAGCTCTCGTTTCATTACACTCCAGGTATAAATGCTTGATGATAAGAGTCAAAGTAGTGCTCATATGTGTTGCCAAAATGCCCCCAGTCTTATCCTGGTCATCTTAACCGCTATGCTTCTGTTGATTTTGAGAAAATTGCTATAATTATATATTCAATAAATTTTTTAATTAAAATCAAAAAAGGTCATTAGTTACAGAAGGAAACCTAATTTTTATATAAAATTATTATCCTATTATAGGGCGGAAAAACTACATTTTTCTTTATTACAATTGGTCATATTTACTTTTTTTTTTAAACTTGTTTACGCTTTACATTGCTACCCGAAAAAGAAATGTTAAAACAGTTGCAGAAAATATTTTGGAACATCTAAAAAAAAAAAAAATAAAGAAATTACCAAACATTAAAAAAGAACCAAAAATAACGGTAAAGGACGAAACTAAATATAAAAAGAATATTTTGTTTATGTAATTATGTATATGTATTTCTATATCCATGTATATTAATGTTTTTGATATTAAAATGTATTCAGATTTTTTTTTTCTTTTTTCTCCCAAATTTCTTTTCTTTATTTTTTTTACGAAAATTTATTGTTATATATTACATATAAACATACATATATATATATAGAGATATATATATATATATATATATATATAATAAAAAATTCATTTTATATCAATATAAAATAAGATTCTTTAATAAAAGAGGTTACTACAAATAGTCAATGGAAATTTGGGCCATAGTATTTAATATCAAATTTTATGATGCTCTGGTATATTATAATAATTTATTAAATTACAGTAATTAATACCCGTTAAATGTCATCGAATGTGTCTTAATACCCGTAAGTACACTCCGTCAGTTTTATCGAATAGGAATATATACTCAGCTAAAATAGAATCATAACTATGGCAACCCTATATATTTCAATTAGAGTTTATAATGGGAGTTTGAGGATTTTCAAGCTGTTGTTGGCTTTTTTAAAGTGAGTCCCCAAGGGAATCATAATCCTGGGAGTTTTGACTCTGCACCAAAACTTAGACATATGTTTTGTCAGTGGCACTTCTAAGTAATTTCTATATATTAAGACACATTTATGTGAACTAATTATTTTAAGGATTTTAGATTTTTTAATTATTTAAGACTTTCAATTTCAACTTCAATATCTCTCTGCTCATTGATTTTTTACTTAAAATGTTTTCCGAAATGTTCGCTATGTACTATTATTTTCCCCGCCTCTATTTCAAACCGTATTAGTTTGCAACAATTGGTCGCACTTTCAAAATTGTGAACCCAATTCAGAAAACTTTTTCTTCTAAGTATCTTAAGCTATCTTTTTCCCATTCTCACTATTCTCAGTCATTATTCGTTACCAACGCAGGAAGTTCGATTGCTTGACTCCATATGTAGGTTACACGGACAGGTCTTTTTATTTTAAGTAGAAGTCGCACTCGCACACTACTGTTGGCACACACACACTAGACTAAAAACAGTTTTTTAAAATTTTTCGAGATTTTTGTACCATATTTCCATGGGGAAAAAATTCTTATTGTAAATCATTCTGAAGAAAAATGGTATAGTAAAAATAAAATTTTTATTATTCAATTGAATACTTTTTAAAATTTAAATTAAATAATTTTTTTATTCAGTTTATTTTTATTTTCATGAAATTTGTTAAATAAAAATAATAATAATAAAAAAATAGAATTACACAACAGTGAATTACAAAAAGAATATTAAATTTTCTTAACTAATTTTGTATTGAGATAAATAGACTAAAAAATATATATGTATATATTGATTACATTAAAGATGTTATGTTGGGATTTATTTAATTAATTTTAAAAAACCAAAATTACTGGTGTAAATTATATCAATTTGTCAATTTTGAGGTAAAATAAATTTTAACATTTTATATATGTAATTACTTTAAATGATTTTCTTAACTACTTTTTTTTTACAGGTAATTTAGTAGCATCTTTAGAAAATTTAATACTTGAATGTTAAATAAAGTAACACAGTACAAATTGATATGATTTACAGTATCCGAATTTGAGGAATTACAATATATAAGTATATATTTTGTATGCAATTTATTTTCTTCAATTTCATTGACCATCCTGAAGCTTTTTCCCAATAAATCTAAGATGGATTGTATAAGCTTATCTTTTTGCAGAAAATGTATAATATATAATTTTTTTTTGCTTGGGGTGGTGAAAATACTGTTCCAACCATTATTATTTGAGACTTTAACACACTAAAAACACCAGGCTTATTAATTAATCTAGAAAATTATTTATTCTGAATTAAATCAGTTTTCTTCTAAAGTTTGGTTATTTTATATTGAAGCCCCGTGGTCCAATTTGGCCTATCTGCGAAATCATTTATTCGTAGCCCCCAATAGTCTATGTACCAAATTTGAAATCAATCCGACGGTTAAAACTCATGATTTCTCGAAATATCTGTGTTTTTGTATGAGAGCCTCCGAATTCGGTAGTCCGATCTGGTATTGATACTGATGAATTTCTTTATCCGAATTCCGATTATGTTGAAAATGTTATTTAGATCTGAAGAACATAAAATTACTTAAGAATTAAATACAGATTCTATTAATAATCAAAATAATCAAATAATTTAAATGATTAAATAATCACTTTTTTGATAAGTGAGTGTTTTTTATTAATCAAAACATAATTAACTTATTATTGAATGAAAAAATGGGTATTTGATTATGGAATGAAGGTTGAGGCAAAATTTTCAACGACAAAGCTTGTCTGCTTTAAGAATCTAACGTTACGAAAACTAACTATTTGCATAATTAGAAATTAAGTAAAATATGTGCACTAATATAAATCTCAAAATAAAATTTAAAACATAAAATTAAAGTAGTTGTAAATATTCAACATAAAAACGAATAGCAGCAACCCTGCCTTTGAATCCAATTCCGAAATTCATTCTAATGCACAATCTGACATACCATCCTTTTGAATCGAAACTCTAAAATCCTTTTTAACTATTTGTTTATACATCTACTTTTAACCTTCGATTTTGCCGAAGGTTTATTTTGACGTGAAGGGTTGTAACCCGCTTCTATATTCTTTTACTTGAAACTAACTAAACAAGATAATTAAATTCGAATAATTGTTATTTAGAATGAAAACCTTATCAGAAACTATAGAATAAAATAGTTCAAATCTTAATATATATTCATAACATCAATAAAAAGTTAAAAATTAAATAATTTAATATTTTTTTTATCAAATTAATTAATAAAATTTTTAAAAATCATAAAAATTTATTTAAATAACCAAATAAAAAATAAAACATCATTATTTAAAAAAATAAAATTCCTCCCTTTATAATAAATAAAAATTAATAATTATTAATTTTAATTGTTATATATCCAGAAAAAAAGTTAATCTAAATATTTGTAAAAAAATATCTTCTCATTATAGTATAATTTAATATTAATTATAAATTATAACTATTTTATAAATTTACCCCTTTTTAAAATTATCTTTTTTTTTTAGAATGTATCAATAATTTAATTATACATAGAGTCAGTATTACATGATAATAAATGAATTTCAAAATTTTAATTATCATTTAAAAAAAAAAAAGTCATAAAATTTTTAATAAACGACAACATTATTATAATCATCTCTTTGTTAACTTTTCAATTTAAAAAAAAGAAATATAAAATTTCACCCTCGGAAATGGAAAACTTGTATATAAAAGGAAAACTTATATATATAAACTTATAAAACATTTAAAACGTATTTGACGGTATAATATTTGAAAGTCAGAATTAGAGAGCATGTAGATCAGATTAGAGAGGATCTTTTAAAATATAATCAGAGTTAAAAAAATATTTCTACTCCACATTCAGTGCTTCAACTATAAACTAATTCTACAAATTAGATGGCACCCTTATCTACCCAATGACCAAATGGTGGATCGTCTACTAATGGCCTACCTACAATGCGCTTATAAAAAAGCTATACATATGAGTAATTAAAGTTTTTGAATCAAGTAATTAAAGAACTTAGGCTTAATACAAGTTTTGCTCTTAGCTTTATATTCGAGAGAAGAGACTCTTGTTAATTGATTCTTTTAATAAAGACAAAACATAATAATTTAAATTATTTTCTATTAGACATACTAGCCATCTCAAATCTTTATAACATTTATATCATTGGCCTATGGATTACAAAATATCTATTAATACACCCATTTAATAACACCTGTAGATTCTAATGAAAAAAAATACTTCTACTATTTTTTTAATCTTTATATTATTTATTACATATTTTAATATTCCTTTTTTAAATAAAACGATCATAATTTAAATTAAATTGGCCTAGTTACTTTGAGACTTTAACACACTAAAAAAAACCCTATCCCTGTTTTAAAATATTAAAACTAGTTTTTATAGACTAACCATTAATTTTGTATTAACTGTTTATGCTCTACTAAAATTACAGCCCTCAGTTAAGGTGATCTAAATTATGTTTAATTATGGGTCTTATGTTTTGTTGCATATTTTTTAATTTAATCGATAACATTAGGAATCCCTAAATCCCTATGTACGAGAAAGTCGAAATTTCGTAAGCACCAGGGAACACTCACCATGTTGCTTTGATACGCTTTCAAATGTTTGAATTCTTTGAATATGTGTACGTTTGGCACAGCCCCAAAGTTGTATACCGTATAATCTGATAGACTTAATTATTTAGTGATATAACAAAATTTTGTACTCTATTGTTAATCTGGATTTTCAATCTCGGAGCCAATACATTTTTCTATATTTCAATTTTCAATTGGTTTCAAAAAAAGTTTTTAACATAAAACTGTCCGATAGAGTTGCCAATTTGCGAAAAAGCATCTCAATATAGTTTTGCGTTGGGGAACAGATTCCAAAATAAATTTCCAAGATCATTTACCTAAAATAAAATGTTGAAAATGTTATTTATATACTAAATAAACCTTATATAAATAAATTTAATATATTAAATTTTCACCTTATTTAATAAAAGTCCAAAAAAAATTTTTTCATTAGCTCCAAGCTTAATAAAAACTTTTACCAATACATTTAAAATTCATTAATTTTAACGTTCATTAACACATTATAAATATATACAATCATTTATATAAACTTATAAATATATATTATATAATTTAAAAATTATTTCATTATCCACTCCATTTTCTATAGCTAAAAAAAATTTATTAATAAATTACTTTAAAAAAACCGAATCATAATTGCTGAAAAATTTTACAACAACAAACAATAAACCTTTTTATTAACCTCCATCAATTTCATTCCATCTTAATTCCATTCAATAGAAATTTTGAGATGGATGTTTTTTTTGTATATTAATATAATAAAATGTCCCCCAATACAATTTTAAAGTATAGTCTCCAATTTTACTCATATATATTCTAAATTAAGGGGATCACAATATATACAGGGTGCTTGCAACGCAAAAGTCACAGAAGATCGGAAGTGATAAAGAAGTTCATTACGAACAAAAAATTGTTCTGGGCTAGGGAGGTCTATTTCTTACTGCTTTCAAAGTAATTTCGTATACGTTTTATAGAAATATAACAATATCTTCGCCCCTGCACAACAAAGAAGATTCATTTAAGTATAGCTACTGACACTTAAGTAACTACTGACATTTGAAGTTATCTGCTTTCAAAATAATATCCAAAATTTTGATTATCACTTATAGTTTACGAGCCACAATGCAATTAATATTGATAGTTTTTATTAAATAACTGTAATTTTTGTATAAAAAACCGTTATTTATGTACAAATTTCATTTCGTTTTTAAAATTACCGATTCCTCAACTAAGATTTAAGTTCTCAGATTTTTCTCGTATCTTTTACCGTTTTCACGATAATCTGGACACCTTCAAATTTCGAACACCCTGTATATTAGTTATCTCCGCACTTATGTTAATTCTAATTTCTCTTAATAATCATTATTGTCATTATCAAAATATCCATATGGTTGTCGTTATTATATATATATATATATATATTGCTTTACAATTTTTTTGGGGAAATTTCCTTTTATATACTCCCCACTGAATGTATTGCAGCATCCTGGAAAAACCTCTAAAATAGAAGATTAGCTTTAATTAAAAAAAAAATCCCTGGAACAATATGTTTTTTTTTTTTCAGATCTATTGAAACATGTTTTAACTAACAACTAATTTTTTTAAAGGATATTATATACATACATGCATTTTATATACCATATATATATAAGGGGTATATAAAATAACAGAATATAACCGTTATATAATATTAATAAAAAACAATATTAAAAATAACCATTACCTGTTTTATAGCATTTATATATAGTTGTATATATATTCTTTTATATTATATGTTTATTTTTTCATTTTAATTCTGTTTTGTCAATTATATACACACACACACCCCTACACATAAATAAATTATAAATACAAATTTTCAATATACAAGTGTAATAGTATATACATAAATTATAATATTAATTAACTATATATGCATGTATATGTCTATATTAAATGCTATAATAATAATCATCAACATTTTACCACCACCACCATCAGCGCCACCACCTTCATTAAACCACCCACCCATATATACAGGTTTTCTTTTTTCAAAAATAAAAATATTCTTATATACCGTTAAGTATTGGGTAACTAACTGTTTAGTTTTTATTTTTTCTGTCTTACTTTATCATTAACAAACGTTTATTTATATACATATATATATATATATATATATATATATATATATGTATATATATACAAAAAAAAAACAAACAGAATCCTTGAAGTGAATTTACCTAACAGTATTTTTAGAAAATTTTCAACCATTTTTTCTCTCTTTTTATGTTTTTAAAAAAAAAAAAAAAAAAACTTCAAAAAAAAATTTAGCGCATGCGTTTTTTCGCCATTTTTTTTATAATTTTTCCAATTTTTTTCTGTTTTTAATTTTTGTTTTCATAATTCTTTTGTTCTCCATTTATATAATATTTAAGAACACCTTATAACCCCCACTCTCCCATAACAATCACCGTCATTATTAAAACTTTTATATAAAGCACTTATACATTTACAATTTTTCCATTATTAAATTTTAAATACAAAGGTAAAAAAAAGAAAAAAAAAAATAAAAACGGTTTTAAAAAGCAAATAAAAAATGATAATTCTGTGGTTTAACGGTAAATTAAATTATCATAAAGAAGAAACATAGGAAAAATAGAAACAAGCTTGTTTTTTTTTAAAAAAAAATAGATGGAAAAGGACAGACATATAAATTTGACAAAAAAAAATTGTATAGAAAAAGGATCCATTATAAAGATCATTAATACAGGGCTGAGTAAGGGTTCTAAAATAGCACAATTCCAAAATTAAACAATGTTCACACGTATACAAATATACATGTAGTGATTATACCAAATATATTTAAAGTTAAAGTTAATTTTTCCTAGAATTTTAAGGAAGCCCTTTTTAATTAAAAACGAGGAAGAGTGTAGTAGAGTAGACTATGTCAACATTATATCATCCGGTTAATTACTTTTGGCAAAATTTCATAGCTTCATTAGGCGTAGAGTAATGCTCATATAAAAGAAGGAGTTTAATGGCAGCTACTCAAACCCTCGTCAGTAGACCAAAAAATTTTTGCAGTAACTTTGGCCATTACATTAAACTATTTTTGGCAAAACTTCAGACGAACGGACGGGCATACATAGCTAAATCGATTTATTTTTCGATTCTGATCCGATTCATATACTTAAGTCTATATCTACCCTTCCTTCTTATCAGCGACACAAACGCAATGGCAAATTTAGTATACCCTTTTGACTAATAATCATATACAGATATAAAGATATTTCATAAAATATGACATCTAATCTAAGCTTTAATTAGCATATTGCATAAAAAAAATGTTTTTGACTTCTTACGTACCCCAAAAATGACGGAGGTCACAAGAGTATTTTCTCAAAAGCTGTAATTTCTTACTTAAACCGTTTAAAAAATATAAGAATTTAAAAATTTTGCAAAAATCATTGAGTTTCGGATAACGGTAAATTAAAGCACCGTCAAATTATATTGACATATATTTATAAAGCTTATATTTTAAGCATTTCCAGATTCAAGGTATAACATTTAGAGTATTTTTGAAAACAATTTATATACGTATAGTGTTTTTAAAAACTTTGTGGGACTGTAACTCCGTAATGTGTGGGGCTACAAAAACAAGTATTTTGATCGATTTAGAACTTTATATAATACTAAAACATGCCATAAGGCTGTATTTAATTTGCCTGCCTTGTCATTTGTCAAAATAATTTGTAAGTTGCCGGTATTTCATTTGAGTAAATATGAGACTGAAGAAATATATTTGGTCTTTTTTGATTGAACTATTAATTGGGAGGCATACTAGAGTAGGATTCTAATTTTTCAGTATATTAATAAATATTTAGTCATATATGAAGTCCAAATCCGAAAATTCAAAAATAAATTGCAGCAAAAAAAGTACTAAAACGAAGCCAGGACCGAATTGCAGCAACTACTTATCCGGATTGATTGGTTAGTTGCCACATTTATTAGTTCTTTTTGATTTACTACGAAAATGTGGAAAATAATTTGATTCAAATTTTTTTTGGCTTACTATTTAGAATCTTATCTTCTACTATCTATCTATGTTTGATAATAGCAACAAGAGTACTTGTTCAACTTCAAATATTATTCTAATTTCCAATGGTCTAAATCTTTCAAAGTCAAAATCTATACTATCGAATTTAATGCAATATAACATTTATTTATTATTTCTATTTTTATAATTCTACAAAAAATAGCCAACAAAATATTAATTTTTAAAGCAAAAAAAGGGGATAATAGATGATTAAAAGACTTTAGGGCTTTTTTGTTTATTGAAAATTTTTTTCATTGTTTTGGAAGAATTTTTTAAGAAAAAATTAATTGAATTTTAATTCAAAAATAATTTTTTTAATAATTTATTATTAAATTTTTTTTTTAAGATAATAAGAAACTTTTGAAAAAGGTTTAACTACAAGTAACATAAATCATCTTTAATAAATTTGAATATGTGGGTTGTAAATATTTCAAATAAAATAAATTATTATTATTTTTACAAAACAAATAACTTGTTAACCTTACCCTCTTGCCTTTAAATATTATTAATATTTTAAAATTTATTTTTATTAATTTATAAATTTAGAATAATATCTTAAATATTATTTTTTTACAATGAATCATGGTACAAAAATAAGAGAAAACTTATTTATAGTTCGTATCCTATAAATATGCAATTTATTTCAAGTGATATTTTGATTATAAAACAAATTTTAATAGGTGCCTTGGTGGGGTAGTTATTAGGTATCTGGAGTTCCAATCGAAACTGAACCAGTTTTCATAATTCCTCCTAGAGCAGGGTACAGACTATCAGTTTTTCCATTATTTTTTTCACCTTTCGGATAAATTTTCGAAAATACTAATAGACTGACGGTATTGAAATTTTTTGATATTTCGCATCATTTTTTGAAAACTGACAGTTCTAAAATGATATTGTGTATTCATTCTGTCAGTTCTTTAAAAAATTTAAACAGAAAGGATAAAAAATTATCGGAAGATTATCAAAATTTACTAGAGTTCTTCATATATTAAAATACCAGAAACAACAAAAACTGATAGTGAGTACTCTACACTACCATCAGTTTAAAACTAATCAGTTTTATTCCGAAAAAACTGATGCAAAAAAATTGATAGTCTGTACTCCGTTTTACGATATAATATAATAGTATAATAAAAATTGCATATTTATAGGATATGAATACAAGTTTTAGAGCTGTTAAAGTTTCTGTGTTATTTAATTAAATAAATGTAATGAATAATATTGGTACCTATAATTTAGTAAAAGTATCCAAACCTATATTTTTTTTAAATTAAATTTTATTGCATTTTATAATTTTTTGCCTTAACCAAGAAACTAAATTACCTATCCTAACTTAACTTAATACATATACTGCAATATGTTTCATTAAAACTGTATGTTGAACCTAACCACCAACATATTTTTTTTAATTAATGTATCCGTATAAGGAATACTCATATTGTACTTAAAGAGATCTCTATTTATGTAACAAGGATTTAATTTCAAGGATTCAATACTGATATAATGATCTATAGGGATAGATATAGTATAGTGACATACTAGAATTTTAAATAAAACCATTTTTATCGAGATATATAAAAAGGTCAAAACCCGAAAGCGAAGTTTTTTTAATATACTTCTCATTGCTGTAAAATATATGATATATGTGACCATTGTCTAGAGCATTTGTTGCTTTAACATAATGATTTCGAATTAATTTTATTATAAAATTATCAATTCCGTTTATGTTGGCTTCTTTATACAAATATTAATTAGAATAAAAACATTTGATGTCAGATTCTGGGCTTTAGATATGTTTATACACCTTTATGCACTTTCTTTAAAATTTTCTCATTTTTTCCATTATACTGGCACTTATTTTTTAACTTAAAGGTATATAGAATAATACTGGTCTAATCAACGTAAGGTATGCAATGATTTCACTTGTTTTATGCCTTTTTATAAAATAATTTTTAAACATTCATACATTGGTTTGGTGCCTTTTTCTGTTACGCTTTATTGGGGTATGTAATTAAGGTTTTCGTGAATATGAATCCCTAGGCATTTCACAGTTTTTTTTTTGTTTGCTATTTCGTTTCTTGTAGGTGCTTTGATTACGAACCTTTTTCACTTCAAAGAACACAGGATCATATCCTGCACGGATCATCCTAAAAAATAAATAAATAAATTGATAAGATTTTAAATAGTTCGAAACTTTAATTTGAGGGCATATTATTGAAAATTACAATTAATTACAAACCCTTTTCTTACCAATCTATTACATGCACATACATAAAAACATATTATGCATATTCATTTTCCATGGCTTTTATGATCTGTTTAATTATTGTTTTATACTACTTAAGAAGTTATAATTAATGATCGAAGTGGGGTGTCAATCGGGGTGTCTTGCGATCACTTAATACATTTTTATTCTAAATGATGCACTCGTGTCCTTTATTTCCCACGCGTATAAAGAAGAACTATTACTTTAAGTATGAGGACATTTTTGTTTAAAGTGAACACTCCTAACTTCACCAATTTACAAAATATATCTAACATAAGCATATAACTAAATCTTTTTTTAAATTTAAACTTATAACTCACAGATATTATATCAAACAACAGAAGAAAACTCACTATTTAAAAATCAAAAATTTAGTTACAAGGAATCTTGAAACAGGGGGTTTTTTATAGAAAGGAATTAAAAAAAAATTAGATTCGCAAGGGGATTTTGAAAAAGGAGATTTCATATTCAGTTAAAATCATCTATAGTCACAGTTTTCAAATGTCAATTAAAATTCGATCAATAACTGAATTAAACTGTAATACCATTTATTTATAATAAAATATATAGATCTATATTGTGAATGATTTTATTATAAAATGTTAGCTCTGGAAAATAATGATAATAAATATTATTATAAAATTGCTTCCAAATCAATTAATTAATTTGAAATTTTCAATTAAATAAAAAAACTAATGTATAATTAGTTTTTCAATTTAAAATTAAATATCCCTCAAAAATAGGGTCTACCTCAATATCTACCTAATTTTTATACCCGTATGACTATATAGTCCAAGGGTATAATAAATTTGCCATTACGTTTGTGACGCAGAGAAGGAGGGGGGGTAGATATAGACTCAAGTGTATGGATCGGATCAGAATCGAAAAATAAATTGATTTAGCTATGTATGTCCGTCCGTCCGTCATCACGATAACTCAAAAAGTAAAGGAGCTGGGATTATGAAAATTTCACAAATTCGTTTTTATGCAAAAAACGGAATCGAGTTTGAAATTCAGCCATTTTGGTCCATGGGTTCGAGTACCTGTCATACAACTTCTAATTTTATATGAGCATTACTCTATACCTATGGAAGCTGCGTGTCTGAAATTTTGCCAAAAGTAGTTTAGTGTAACGGCCAAAGTTACTGCAAAATTTAGGTGGTCTACTGCTGAGGGTTCGAGTAGCTGCCATACAACTCCTTCTTTTATATGAGCTTTACACTACACCTGATGAAGCTGGGTGTCTGAAATTTTGCAAAAAATAGTTTAGTGTAATGGCCAAAGTTACTGCAAAATTTAGGTGGTCTACTGCTGAGGGTTCGAGTAGCTGCCATACAACTCCTTTTTTTATATGAGGATTACACTACACCAAATGAAGCTGGGTGTCTGAAATTTTGCCAAAAATAGTTTAGTGTATTGGCCAAAGTTACTGCAAAATTTGGTTGGTCTACTGCAAAGGGTTCGAGTAGCTGCCATACAACTCCTTCTTTTATATGAGCATTACTCTACATCTAATAAAGCTGAATGTTTGAAATTTTGCCAAAAGTAATTAACCGGATGATATAATGTATATGTTACGGTCATACGGGTATCCCAGAGTTGACACAGTCTACTCTACTACACTCTTCCTCGTTTTTTATAAATTCATTTTTTTTGTTTCCATTTAGCGCTAATATTCATTTTTGCATCCTAATATAATTAAATTTACATTCGTCATGCTTCCTAATATAATTAAATTTACATTATTTTTAATAGCAAATTTATATAACATAAAAAATTTAGCAAAGTGTTACTGTCTTAGTACGAAAACTACGTACAATAATTGTTGTATTTATGTCAATCCTTTTCGTTTTCCAAAAGTCAGAAAATCGACATAAACTCATATTAGGCTTAATATTAAAATTTGAGACGCATAATGTGAGAGTTATGCTAACTTAACCGACAGTCTTAAACAGACAGAATAATCAGATATACCCACCATTACTGCTTATGCATTATAATGCCTAAAAATCAAGATGTGTGACCATAGTTTAATACGGAATTTTAAGATAAAATATGGATTTATTTTTTGAGCAAACAGTAATTTTAAGAATTGAGACAAAAGATAATGATAGTAATAATCATGCTTTAAAAACATTAAAGGTGCGTGATATTTAAGCGGTCTTTATACTGTGCAGATTAACTGTGTTTCCGCATTTTAGAAGCCGATTCGAAGAAAATTAGTAAAACCAACAGACAACTCCTGGTCATAAATAAGTTTTTTTAGTGAAAAACAAGTTTTTTAAGTGATATAGAGAAGGTTATTACAAGTAAACAATTGTGGTTAATGGAATGAGATCTTTTCTTCAAAAATGGGGTGAGACCTTTTTTTTTTAGAGATTTGTAATTGCCTAACAAGTAATTTTGTTAACTTTTTGAGAAACAACTACATATTCGCTATATTAAAAACATGGAAGTATCAGTTTTAGAATAACTATAGCTAAAGTAGTGGGCTTTCATAATAATATCCTAACTTTATTTATCTTTAACGGAAACAGAGTTACTATATGAGTTACCAAGAGTTTTAAGTGACGTTTTGTTGAAGAACAATTGTGATACAGAAGTTCATAGAAATTGAGTTTTGGATACCCTGTATTAGGTGTGCCCGTAGTAATGAACTGTGTACCGTTATTTTTTCAAATAAACCCTTTTGCCTAACAGCCAATTATGGTTTGACAAAGGAAAAGCAATGGAAGGAGTGAAAGTTATCTGGTGTGTTGTTTATCACCGGGAGACGTGTGTTGTTGATATTTATATCCATTGCTTTCGGTTTCTCTATATTTATTTCAAGAAAAACACTTCGAGCTAATGTTACTAGTTGAACTATTTTGGGTTGTATGTTATTTATCGTATGTGATAGCAGGCAGATGTCATCGACTAGGCATAGTTTTAATTGTCTGAACAGATTCCATTTTATTCCAGTATTTTTGAGACTGATCTCTATCATGATATCATCTAGCACTATTGTGAAGAGCATTGGTGACAGTGGACAACCCTGTATTACTCCTATAGTGGTGGTGAATGGTTCGCTGTTATTACCATTGTTGAGTACTGAGAGTTGTATTCTTTCATACATGTTCTGTATTAACATTAATATACGAACTTTAAAGCTACGGCGAACGAAAATAATTTTTTACAACTGTTCCTACAACTTCGATCTTTTATAGTAACAATATCCATCAAATTGAAACGTAATTTAAAACAACTACACCACTTATATACAATTATTATTATTATTTTTTTTTTCAATTATAATATTTGAATTATTAAATTTCAAAATTTTATGAAAATTTTATTTGTTTTATTATCAAAAGTTGTTATAAACATTCTGTATATAATTTTGTTTTTTTTTTTAGCCCGCAATTATTTTCTAAATGAAATAATACAAAAAAAACCACAATGATTTTACCATCATCACAACTAGCCATGATAACGGTTACTATAATAAATGTAAAATAATGATTTTGTTATTTTTTTTAATATTTTATTATAATTTTATTATTACAGTTATAATTTTTTAATGAATTAATTCCGCCATTTTATATTATACTGTATTTTCTATATATATAATTGTATAATAAATTTTAATTGAAGCGTCAAGTGGAGTTCGTCATATTTTCAACGATTGAATAATTTTTAATATAGATGGATGACGGGCGATGAGGATGGGGGGCGTTTTTTTTTTTATAGAAGTAGAAAAATAATATAAGTATATTTTTGCGATAATTATTATTTCATTTTAAAAAAGTTTTTTTTTTTTATTTTTGACAAAAAAAACAAAAAAATACCACTTAAAAATTAATTTCAATTTTGAAAAAGTTTTGATGAAATTATGAGAAACTAATTGTAAAATTAATCAAATTTGAGGTTCAAAAATGACTTTTTAATTTAAAAAATATACAAAAAAAAAAACAAAAACTTTTTAATTGAATTTTTAATTAATTAAAAATGAAATATTAAATTATAATTAGTAGTAATGTATGATAAATTAATCGTTTAATAAATTATAGGTATATACAACCACTCTAACATGAAGCACAGTTCAGTTAACAAAAATAACATAATAAAAATGATGTTTTGTTTCAACTTTTTTTTTAATAATATTTAATTATTTCGCATACGTTTAACTGGAAATGCAATACAATGGTGGTATGAACTAATCCCCCAAGTACAAAAATGAACTAATCCCGAATATTGTTGTTTTGCAAAATTTTAACTTTTTTTTTTTATGCGCTAACTTTCAACTGTGAGGTTAATAAGCCTTGTTATACCATAAGTACATCTTGGAACAGGGGTCTTATATTATATTCGTGTTATTAGAATTGACCTTAATGAATTCCACATACAATTTAAACATGAGATAGCACTAGGCCTTATAACATGTAGAAATATCTTAGATTTTCAATAGATACAATTCTATTTTTTGTTTATATTGTAATATTTTGTATTTGAGTTATATGGTATTCTATATCTGTGAGTTATATTATTTAATTAAATTTATTTGTTTATATTTTGCTTTTGTTTATATTGTTGTATTAATGAATGTTATTAGAGATATATAATTATTAATTATTAATTAAGCCATTAATTTGAACCCAAAGGCAAACGGTAGCTGAATCGAGTCGAAAGCCAGAAAACTTTTTTGAATTTGATTAGAATGAAAGCTCGGCAATCTAACCACTGTGCCCCCCAGTCGTTAACTTGGGAATTACATTGTTAGTTCACTCAGTTAATTCATTTTATTCTTAATTCCCTTTTTTTGAAATTTACATAATTTTTAGAATTTTAATGCCTAATTCGACAAATTCCAATTTTGGAGATTATTTAATATCTTTCAAGGGTTATTCCACTTATTTTGGGACTTAGTTTATTTCTTCTTTTGAGATTAATATATTTCCCCCAGTTGCAATATGTGATATATTGAATACAAAAATGTGTATAAGTACTGATTCTGTAAAAAACGAATAAACTTGAGCCTCATTGCACCAACACTTATTACTTATTACTAATGAAATAATAGTTTTTTTGATAAGTGGGTGTTTTTTATTAATGCAACTTCAAATGTTTGTTGTCAAATATGGTGTTGGTGTAACGGGGCTAACAATTTGATTATTTCATTAGTGATAAGTTGTCTGTGCAATAGGGCCCTGATTTTGAATCCAACTTTAAAATTCTTAAATACCCTCATGTTAGTATAGTACATACTTTTTAGGGATTAGTATTTTTGTGGATTACTTCATTATTTTTGGGAATCAATTTATTATATTTAGGTATTATTTAATTTTTTGAATTTGGAGATTACCAAATCGAGAAATTCGAAAAATATTTTTGGGTATTTGTTTATTTTTTTTCTTTTTGAGAATTTGTTAATTTTTTTACTTTGGACGGTAGTTCATAATGAACTGTGAATACGTGTCATACAAGGTAGTTTATTACGTCCGATACTACTATTTTCCTGCTATATAAATAGTTTCTTAAATTTAAGATTACAGATAAGTGTTCCTATTTATAGATGATATTGCTAAGATCTTCGCGGAAAACATCTTTAAAAATCTACAAAGGAAAATGAAAGAAGATATGATGAAGATTGATAAAGATAAACTCACAAAGTTTATATTAAAAGTACAATGGCTAGGAAATTGAAGAAGTAAAAGTTTTTAAATACCTCGGTGTTCTGATAGGTAACGAACTAAAATGGAAGCAACAAATAAACGAGGTAGCGAAAAGGAGAAGACGCCTTGCAGAACTTCTGAAATTAACACAGAAAAGGAGTCATGATTTATCAAGACCAAGTACTATCAAATGAATTAATAATGTGCGATCAACACTATAATTATAAGAATACGATCTGTGCAGCAACTTCACTTCTTTTCCAACAGATTTCGACACCTATAGAAAAGCTTGTTAGTCTTACTGTTAGAAAAAAAAATACACTAACGTGACTCCAATCTATTCAATGTTATATAAAAGCCAGAAAAACCATCATAGCGACCAACTCCTAAACTTATCAGTAATTAAAGTAAATTAGTCCTTTCTCTCATAATATTAGTAGTTTCTTTTAAAATCCGGAGTTAAATAAAAATTTATTTTAAAAATATTTAAAATACATATATTTTATACGAACATCAATTAATATTTGATAAAAATATATTTTTTCTAATTAAAATGACCTTTGCCCTGTCAGTTATACATTTTTAATCCTTCCATAATTGAACTAATCCTAGACTCAATATTTTAAGAAAAAAAATATTTTTGTATCTTTTATAATACTCTTATAAATATATATTTTTTTTGTCTGATATTTATTAATTTTTAAAAAATTTATATATATACATGTATCACGAACAATTATATATACACTTAAACGTAAATTGGTTGCAAAAGATTCAAATAACAAAAATAGATGTCACTATGATTAAAAGATAAAGAATAGAAAGTACAGTATGTATAGTATGTATACACAGATGTCAAACAGAGTACACTCAACACTATTTGAAAAATATTATACAACAAGTAGTTTTATCAAGAGGTATACTGTACACATCATTAGTGTTGTTATGTCAATATCAATGATTATACTTGATAAGTTGGTAGTCTTAATTTAAGGAGATCTAATCGAATATGGACACCTGAAAATTATATTTTAAGGTCTAAGGTAAAAATGTTATGAAAATATGAAAAAATTAGAAATTGAAAATGAAAAATATTTTACAATGAAATAATGTATATTAGTTGGATATTGCTGTATGTATAATGAAAGGGTATAATAGTTCCAATACACTTTAGATAGAAATGAAACGATTTTTTTGAAATTCAAGATAATTTGTTTTGATTCTGAAAATTATTAAAATGGAAATTGCAGAGTACTTTATTTTAGAAAATTTTTAATTTTTTTTATATATGGATGGACTTTTTATGTTCAAGATTAAAACGATGCTATAAAATTCAAAGATAAATTCAAAGAGATATGATCTATAAGTACAAACTGATTTTAATCAAATTAAATCCCAAAATTAACAAGTAATGACTCATCATTTCATTTATAGTATGATCTCTTAGTTTTTTTCCATCTAAATTATTGTATAATAGTGGGACCCCTGTGCAATTACACAGTTTTTTTTGGACATATTTGCTAAAGTATTTTATCCTTTCTAGTAATAATACACACTGCCATTTTGAAATGCATTGTCTGAGTTACGTTAGACAATCATTTTGTACTTTGACAAATATTTTAATTACTTATTGAAATATTTTAAAAAAATATAAATTCAGATTTTTAAACATTTATTTCCGAATGCATAATAGCCTATCTACAATGAACGCTCTCATTCCACTCTCTATACTTAGCTATCTGTCAAACTAAGTTAAATGTATTGAATTAAATGCAAGTTTCTACAATAGACGCAGTCATGTCGCAGTCATTACGCAGTCATTAAAAAAGTTGTTTAACTTTTAAGTTTTTCGCTTTCTTTACGCATTCAAATGTCAAATAATTGAACATTGATAAATATTTTTTATGGAAATATAAAAAAAATATATCAGAATAAAAAATTAATAAAATTATTAATTCTTTTTCTATCTTGAGTTAAATAATATCAAACCATTATTCAAAATAGCTATAAAATAAACTTTAAACTATTGAATATTTTTTAATTCATAAAATTTGTAAACAAAAAAATGTCAAAAAACGCTGTCATGTACATTTCATTATGGACACTCCTCTGTTGACAACGTCATTGCAGTTAGGTCATAACTACATTTTAATATATATGAAATGCCACCTTTTCCTAATATGAAATATTATTAATTTGTTATCCAAATTCTATTGAATATGTAGAGTACTATTGTCGATTGCAAATGCCATTGTCAAAATAATTCTGATATTTTTACTTTGTCATTTGGTTATATGAATTTTTTATTGGTTTGGTAAGACCAATTTATTTAATTATAAAATAATTTTTACTTATAAAATTGTTTTCAGCTTAGTGCTTTTAAAAATTAAGTTATTGGTGCAACAGGGCCCTGCACAAAAGTTTAAAATTGACTGTGAAACTTAAAAAATTACGCCCTTTACTACTTTATATTAGGTACCACTACACTACTGCTAATACTAAATTATCAAACTATGTATATATATATCAAATTCAAAATATTTCAATGTATGACATATCTTTTTGTAAAATTTCCAAAACACAACATAAATCTTCTTTAAATTTTATTTGTGCTTTCAATAACATTTTTGTACTTTTTGTTAATGTAAAAAATATACGAAAAATCTAAGCAATTTTTGATTTTCGATTAACAAATAAAAATAAAAAACAAATTTCTATTCTCCTTTGTTCTATTTTTTTTCTATGTCTAAAATTTTGTCTTTTTTTTTTAAATAAATATGGCAAAAATAGTTTTAATTTTCTTGTTCTCATACACGTAATTTCTTTCCCATTATTTTCGAATTTCGACTTTGTTTGACTCTATTCTTCAATTTTTTAATATTGATTCATTTCATTAATAAAATTAACTTAAAGGTATGAGTATTGCAATCATTCTATAGTGTGTGAAGTATTTATTATAATTCGAGTTGTGAAATATTGGCAATTGGCAAATATTGGACATGTTGGCAATGTCTCACTACTCTTTTGGTTTTCTTGTGTATTATTTATATGATAATATTTTAATAAATGCTTTCATTGGATCATTCATTGATAAAAGGCCATGTCACAATTAGAGAATCAAACCGGTCTAAAGATAGAATAACAAAAATATTTAAATGTTACATAAACTCAATTAAATTTTCTAATAACTTCCAAAAAATAAAAAAAAAACTAAAAAACAAAATAAAAATACTAAGTTTGAAACAAGTTAATAGTTTAAGTCCCTTAGGTCGTAAAACAAATTTAAAATTTGAATATTTAAGTTGCAAACGTATGTTAACCCTCTTAATTAGATTTGTATTGGATCTAATTTTAAATTAAAAAAACAATATTCTATTTCTCGTATAGTTTTTTAATAATGAATCAAAAAAAAAAGAATACAAATTTTTATGTCATCGTTTGAAAACAAAAGTTTTTTTATTTTAATTTAAAACAATTTCCAAACCAAATTAATAAAACTAAATTAAGTTTACCCTTCCAAAAATTTGTTAATATATAACAAGATATAAGATCTAATAAAAAAAATTAAAATAAAAATTTACCGCCCAATTAGTTAGGTTATTTATTACACAAATTATTATCACAAGAATAAACATTCTGAAATTTTTAAAATCGTTACTTGAATTGCCTAAAATAATTATTTGAAAATTATGAAGAGTTAGAATAGGTAGTCAATTATATATAATCTTATCTACTTATTACCTATTATAATACATCTAAATTTTTTCATATATTATATAGATTCTATAAACAATTATATTCAAAGTTTTTTTATTTTTGGATTATTAGCTTTTGTCTGTAAATTGCTAATATGTATTATATATTAATGTTATACTATTTTATTAGACAAAAGCGGTTGCCTGTAGACTGTAATATTGAAAATGTTTATGTATAGTCTTAACAGCTTCTAGTTCTATTTTTTTAATCTCTTTCATTTTTGTAGCACATATTATTTATTATATATGAAATATTTTTTTTTTAACATGTAGATGTATCTATTTACATTTACTATACCTACCTATAGCTACCTAAGGTACCTATACCTAATGTACCTTTAAAATGAATGAATATACTTAAAGTAAAAAAAAAAAAAATGGAAACACTTCTAATTTTGAGTTGAATTTTAAAATATAGATAGAAATTATGGGGTATATGGTCTTAGAAAAATTTTATTTTAAATATCTAAAATTCATTAAAAAAATTTTTAATCATGGGTTACTATCAGATGCCTGTATATCTTTTGACTATAATTCATTTGCCTGCATTTTCATTAGCCTGAATTTCATTTGCCTGTTATTGAATTCACTAAAGTCCTTCCTAATGCAGATTCTCACATATAAAGGGTATAGATATTCTGGAAAAAGCGTACTAACTATAAATATTCTGGAAAAGGAACCTGATTTTGAATCAAACTCTAAAATCTCTCCTAAGTCAGAATCTCACACATACATATTAATAAATATTCTGAAAAATGGTATAGCCCTGCTTTTGAACCCAACTATAAAATTTATTATCAGATTTTATTTATCAGATGTAGGAGTAGAGTATTGAAGTATCAATTAAATTAATAAGGACTTAGCTAAAATTAATGAAAGTCAAAATAATTCTGCAAAATACAGGCAAAAAAAAATTCAGGTAAATGAAAATTCAGGCAAATCAGTTATCAAAGGCATAAAATACCTTAAATCATACTTAAATTTTATACTTAAAAAAACAAAACACAGAGTTTGCCTTAAAAGCCCTAAACCTGTTAGAACCTTCTGCAAAATAAGCATGTTTCAAAATTATAATAAATTTTCATACATAATAAAATAATTTTAATTCATGAAAACAAAATATTTATTGGACCAACAGATAGACAAAAATGAAAAATTTAATATTAAATATATAATATTACATTTATTTTTTAATACATATATTTTTTTTATTATTATTTATAAAACTTTAATTCACTTTTACGCTACTGTCATTTATGCTAATAACGTATGTTCACTGCTTATAGATCAAAGTCATTCTGATCTTGTTCATTTTCTACCCTACCACTGTTTTATTTAATTGTCATCTGGATTTGTTTATTTGCTTTTATGTTTTTGTTTTTTTTTGTATATAATTTTTTAATGAAATCAAAATTAAACTCATTGAATATTATTGTATAGTAAGCACGTGTTCACAGCTCATCATCATCGCTTAATTTTGTTCTTCATTTATAACTGCATTTTTAAAACTGTAAATATTATAACTGAACAATTGTATACACACACACATGTTATTATTTTATCTGTTTTTAATTTTAAAGTTAAATGTAGGTATATAATATGTTCTGGTTTAATATCGTATCAGACAAACTTCATCCCTTATTATACCGTTATAATGAAAATTATATACCCTATTAATGTAAACATATATATACATATATATATATATACATTTTACTGTTGCATTTCCCCTTATTACTAATTTTTATCATGTCATTTATAGTGGTGGCTAACTGTATATATTGTAAAAATAAAAATGATGATTCCAATAAAAATTCATTTTGAAAAAAAAAACAAAAAAAAAATTGTCAAAGGACTTTTTGTAAAAAAAAAAAAAAAAATAAAAACAAAAAAAACACAATGATAATAGGAAAAAAAAAGGACTAAATACGTATAGTACTTGAAAATGTAATATTAACATTGCGTTATGTCATTTAATTTTTATTTTTTTATTATTAAAATAAAAAGCTGAAAAAAATTAGAGCAAATCTAAAAAAAATAAACGTCTTTTATTGAATTTTAGTTTATTTTTGTCATTTTTGTTTTTTAATTCTTGGCTACAAATTCGCTTTATCGGATTTCACACAAATAAAAACATGACTTTTCTATTATCATTTTGTTTGTACATTCTTATTGTTTGATCTCCACAGTATTTTTTTTTTATGTAAACTTGTACAATAAGGGTAATAAAACAAGGATAACAAGGATAACAAGTATAACAGCGCTCATAAATATTCATAAAATAAAAAAATACAAAAAAGTCAATCTATATATACATAGATAGGACCAAATAACATAATACATTTGCGATGATGGACTGTTTTTCATAATATTAAATGAAAAACGATATGGAAATAATTTTGTAAGAAGAAATTGTTTGAAAGTGTAGAAGAAGAAAAATAACCGGAAGCAGTTTCATTGTGTATAATAGAATACAATTACTTTTTCGATTACTGCAAAATAGCCACACTGTGTTAAAAAAATTAATAACATATTATTTAAATGGTTGTTTTAATATAAGTAGTAACTAATTGGAAGAAAGTATTTCGAAATTTACACTTAATAAATCCATTTTTTCCTCACCCATTAGAGTTGTTTCGTTTTTTCTAACGGAGATTCCTATCTTTTTAGACATCAAGAATACGTATTTGATAATATGAGATATTCACTCTAAATCCTATTTATACAAATATAAATACATATACATACAAATATTTATATTTTATTAGGGAACTTCTGAATTGGGATAGATTTTAGAGTTGTATTCAAAATCAGGATTGCCCCATTTCCAGAATATTTATATATATTATGGATACGTGAAACTCTGAATTGGGATAGATTTTAGAGTTGGATTCAAAATCATAATTACCCCCTTTCCAGTCCAACTATAGTCAAAATTATGCGATTATACTATATTATAATCTGATTACACAGTTTATCCTATCGGAAGAATGTAGAGAAAACTTGAAGTCTATGAAAAAATTATGAATTAGCCTATGCGTTATTGTATGCATTAATGATAATGTTATTATTATATTATTATTTTCAAATAGTTTTGGAACCATCAGTTTTTTTTTGTTTTTACGAGGGACATGGAAAGGTTTGAAAGCCAGCTATTGTACCTGTGCGTTGTTTCTATAGATAGTGTACGAATTTAATACACTAAAACAACAACCTCTTTTGAACCAAACTGTAGGATGCAGAGTCTGTGATACAAATGAACAGTTTGGTACGGAGGATTGGGATGTGCAAAGATGTTGAGGAATCGGGTTTGGGAAATATAGAATTCAGAGAATATGGGGATGAGAAAAATTGGATGGGATATTTAGAAAAAAGAAAGTTTATGTTCTTTGTAAACTTTTCTAAATTGAATACAAATGCATTCCCACTTTTGAGAATACATTGCATAGTATATGGTTTCATGTAATTTTAAAAGGCGTACATAGCACTTAACTTTTGTCGGAGATAGCTCTAGTGAAATTTGCAAAAGTTAATTTTAATATATATATATTTTCAATTAATCTTGTATTATTATAATTTATTATTATTATCTGTTTTTATGATATTATATAAATTACCAATTTATTATTAAATATGATTTTACTAAGGTTTAAACTTTATCCCCCTGACATTGGCCTCTCACTCTTAATAAGAAAAACACTGAATTATATTATTTTGATAACTATGTATTAAAATTTGCCCAGTATATACTACGTCACGTATATTAATCATTAAAACAATTAAAACTTTTTCAATAATTTTTTCTAATATCATATAAATACTACAAATTAACTACCAATATCTTAAAATTTCCTAAATTTCATTCATACATACTACTAGTCTTGAAAACTAAAAAGTATTGCCATATCTAATTTGATTTTTATTTTTTTCAATATGTTTGACAAATTTTTATTTTATTTTTATTATTCTTTTCTCTTTTTTTATGCTAAATTTTGAAAAAAAAAATCTAAATTTTTTTGTTCTATTCTTATATACAAAATTTGATATTGAAATTTAAGATTAATATAAGGGTGGTTTGTTTATAAGGTCGCATCATTTACTTGATGACATTAATTTGTGGTACTCAGTAGCAAATTTTTCATTTATAATTTTATATTTATTATCCCTTGTTCTTAAGATCCTTGTTATCCATCCATATAATAAGGATATACACACAATTGTAAATATGTATTATGTATATATAAAAGAAATTATTTTGCAGGTGGATATTTTCTGCTAATAAATTTTTATATTGAACTTTTTTCTTTTATTGATATTTAGTTAAAATTAATAGCCATTACAATTTAGTTTAGTTAAATTTTCTTTGCTTCTTATTTTTTTTTTTTTTTTTTTTTTTTTGGGAGTTTTCTTTTCATCATTTTCTTTCATAATACAATGAAAATTTTCATGGAAAATAAATCATTTTTGGTTTTGTATTAATAGTAAATATAACAATTTAAAAGTGTAACTAATGATAGAATATTTGGCCCGATATTGTTAAATAAAACAAATAATAGAATATTTGAAAGAATAAACTTATATATATATATACTTATATAATATAAAAGATTTTATTAGTTTGTTAAGTGGAACAACGGCCAGAGAACTATAAAATATGTTAAAGTAAATGTGTTCTACATTATGAATTTCATATACCTATACAAAATATTCTAAAATATTCTAAAATTTAAGGAATTATATAATAGAGATTGAAGAGTTTAGTTCTAAAATGTATTAACTTTTCCGAGAATTAACTTAGTTGTCATTCTAATTTACCTTAATTAAAGAATTTTGAAGCATAAAAAACTGTCAACAAAGCTTCAAGCCTAAAGTGTCAAATTATTTTGCTTTCGAAAATTGACGGACCATTTTTTTTTGGATGTGGTCCAACAATATTATTTTATAAGTAATATTATTTATTTTGTTTAGGTATATCATATATTTTATATTTTACAATATATATTTGGTCACCATGGAGATTTGAAAAGAAAGATTATTTTTCAATAATTTTTTTTTTTAATTAAATATTGTATGACCTGATCGGCAGTCCAACCCGGACCCCCTCGGTTAATAAGCCAAATAGTTACCCACTACACTACCGAGACCCCAAATGACTAATTAAACCCAATCATATATGAAACATAAGAGTTTAAACGTTAAAATATTTGATATTGTTCTGGGTCGGTATAACTATAGATATTTGTAATGAATAGTTATATAATTTGTAAATGTTCCTTTCAGTTTTCTGAATTTTCATTTTATTTTCGAATTTTAGTCAAAGACTTTTGTCAATTCCGATAATATTAGTCCATACTTTAACAAAGTTGTAAGGCTCTATACTATAGTTCTAATTTAATATTGTTTAAAAAGTGAAAATAAATATGTGTTATGATTCCATCGGCGCATTTAATGTTAAAGAGCTCTAACGGTTCTTTCAAAATGTTATGTAAGTACAGGGTTAGATAATAGGGAAAAAATATTTTGGTTTTTTTTTTTTGATTCTTTAAAAATTTTATAAATTATTTATTTTTGAAAAAAATTTAAAAACTAATCTGTCTAATGGCGTAGTGGTTAAATAGCCGCCCTTCTATATGGAAGATTAAGGGTTTAAATCCTAGGTTTTAAATAAAAATTTCGTAAAAAATTGTATACTTATATCGTAATTTAAAATATTATATATAACTAACTCTTGTTTAAGATAATAGATGACGCAAAATTTAAAGTATTTGTGTATTTATAATCTTACACAATAACTATAGCCGAGTATTCAACGGTTTAGTAAAAATAATGATTAACGAAACTGTATTATAGTATAAATGACTTGATAAATGGAGTACATGCAATAAGGCCAAATGAAATAAATTCAAATTGCATTTTTTGGCTTTATTTCAATACCACATTTGAAATAAAACCAAAATCATAATTTCTTAATTTTCAGCTTAATATCATTTTTACAAATTTTTGAAAAAGAAATAAAGCCAAAACTATAAAGAAATAAAACCAAAAATATTTTAAACATGAAATAATTCAAAATTTGTATTGCCGCTTTTTCCAGAATATTTATATATACTTACATATATATATATATATAAATTTCAGTTTATAATTATGTAAATATACCAGATTCAGAATCCGGAGGGATTTTATGGTTCATAATTATTTTTGAAAAAGTAAATACCCTGATTTTGAATCCAACTCTAAAATCTTTCTTAATTCAAAATTCAACATATACACATATGTATATGAATGTTCTGGGAAATCGGAAATCCTGATTTTGATTCCCAGTCTAAAATTTTTCTTAATTCAGAATTCCACGTATACACACATATATAAATATTCTGTAAAAAGGGAATACCCTGATTTTGAATTAAACTTTACAATCTATCCTAATTCAGAATCTCACGTTCACATGACCTATAATTAACTTTTATCTACTTAATTAATATTCTACATAATTGTTAAGAATTTCTTGAAACTCCAGAACTTAAATATTATTTTATTTATCAGTAAACCGCAAATTATTACACTTTGTTTGGTTTGAATAGCAATAAACTGGAGGAGAAGTATACTAAGCTTCAGATGATTCTGATCACATTTCTCTGTGTAATATCTGAATTGATGAATTGAAGTATCATTCTTATATTTTTCATACATTTTTAAATAGTTTTATTTTATGCAAATCTTATTAGGGACGTCTACTGTCTTGCATATAGGGCTCCCTCTAATTAATTTTTACTCTTAATTTAAATAATGATAATTTAAAGCATTTTAAATAGAAATTTTAAGTTATAGTTTTTTTTTATAAAATTCTAGTTTTTAAACATTTAATTTCATTTTTTGATTTTTAGTTAAATACAAATTGTGACAATAACCAACTCCATTTTTTATACCTAAAAATAATCTTATGAGATAAATAGATGCATTATTTTAATTGGATAACTTTGCTTCCTTATTATTCCATACATATTTAAATTAATTAGTAATTGTTACTTAATTTAATAGCAGTCTTAATTAACCGTTAAAGATCAAAGATCCCTTAAATTAAAACCTAACCATGTATTTTTGATCTGATCAAACTCAGATTCATAATTAATTTAAATTAGTAATTTTTAATTCTCTATATAATTAATTATAAATATTCGTTACTAAATATTAATAGAAATATATCCTATATAAAATTTCTACAATTAACTTCCTTTTTTTAATAAAATATAAAATTCTTAATTAATTAAAAATTAAATAAATATTTCAAAAATATACTTTTCTATTTACATTTTTAAATTATATATTAAAATGTTAATTTAATTTATTTTAATTTTATTTAATCTCTAAATAAACAAGTTTATATAATTCCATTTGTCTATTAACATTTTGACCAACCAATTGCCCTCCTTTGTAGTGTATAGCACTCACTAATTTAATTTTGGTTTATATAACAAAAAAAAAAAACATACCACTTAATAAATATGTAATAATTTACATAAACAGATTTTTTTTTTAATTTAAAAAAAAAAAAAAAAAAAAAAAAAAAGTTTTATATACAAAATTTTCTTTATATATTATTTTTTATATTCATAAATGTATATTATATACGAAAGACTTTATGAATGTAGTTGTATATTTTTAAGAAAAAATCTTTATTTTTTATTACAAAAATATTTTATATAAAAATTTATTAAAAAAAATTGACAACAATATTTTTTTTTATTACAACATTCTCTTTTCTATATAATGTGTAAGTATATGTATAAAAAGAAACATATACATATTCATTTACGTCAATATGTAAATATATTTTCATAAAAAATTCAATAAAATATTGAAAAATTCTTATTTTTTTTTTTTAATGGGAGGTGCTTATCATCATATTGAGTTATCACGGTATTTTATTAAGTTTGTTTATCTTTGTGTTATTTATGAAAAAAAAAATTGCCAGTGTAGTCAGGTGTTTTAAAATGTTTTTTACTATATAGAAAGGGATGAAAATATAAAATTACTCCTTTAAGTATGCAATTTTTTTCATTTTGTTTTGTTTGAAACAAATTATATGATTAATGAGGGTCACAATGGTGATATAAGTAAGGTTATATGGTTTATAAAGTTTATAAGATTTATAAGGTTTATATGGTTTATTAGTCCACTAAGGACGAATTTCACGCGTAATGTTACAACTTTTTCGTGAAAAAAGAGGTTTAGGGAAAATTTGAATAATTTATAATCGGTTGAGCACTTTAACGTCTCACACCATTCTACAGACTACGGTAAATTGGAGTCAATTTCGCGTATTTTAAGAGAGGCGAACTTAAGGTGTGAGCTCTTTGATACTAACGTAACAGACTTTACGCGAGCAAGAATAGTTCTCCTAGATTGTATGACTGATCTAGCATTTGTAAATTAACTTGCATATTTGTAATGCTTGGCTCAGTGGTGTTGGAATGGATCTTAAAAGTTTATTTTCTTTTTGTTAACATTTATAATTTTTAAACTTTTTAATATATTGCGGTTACTAATATTATTAATTTTATTTTGTAGTTTTTAATAGTAGAGTAGAGTAGTATCATTTTACTAACACACTAACCCTTGTAAATGCTGACATTTCAATTTATTGTGATGCTGATTGTTAAATGAGCAACATTTAATTGTGCCTGATTTAAGAAATTTTCTGACACAAGAAGTCGATTGTAAAAAGAAAATCTGTTCGAGAATTTTTATGTGTAAAGCCTCTAATTGAAGTATGAGTTTTCACTCATGTGTCGTGCAATCGAAAATAAAAATTAATTTCCAATTTAAAAATAACGAATTAACATTCCAACTAAAAACGAATTAATATCCAAACCAAATAAAAGATTCACTCAAAAAAATGAGAACACGCTGTAAACTTATTGATTACTACAGACAAATCTAAATTAATTATAAATATAATTTTACTTAATTAATTTTAAAGTAAAAAGACAGTAATTAACCTAAGTTTTGGCGCAGAAATCAGACGGAGCGTTTCTTTGCAAACAAATGAAAAAAATCGCCAGCCCGGTTTCTGTGGGGCCAAGTCGTTATATTCTCAAAGTTTCATTATTTTTTTAAAACTTTTTAATTTGATAGACACTAAATTACAATCTAATGATAGTGATTTGAAAAGTAACAACATTTTTTTTTTATTAATAAATTTAAATGTCAAAGCATTTCTTTAAAATTAAAATCAAACTGTCAATATCTAAATGTCAACCGGAGCAACAAAATATTAAACATTTTATAATATTATGCGATTATGTTTTTAAGGTCGACATCCAGTTTCATAATAATTCTCAACTGTTTCTCGAATTGTCAAAATTAGTTAACCTTAACCTATCAACTGTCATGGCCAATATTTTTCATAACCATGGTTTGCTGAATGATTGAAAATAAATGTTTGACAAGTAATAAAATTAAATGACGTTTCATCTACTACGTCTTCAAAAATATTACCTTTGTCCCAAGCAAAATTTTCCAATCCCTTTAATACACTTCTGATAAT
Organism: Dolichopus griseipennis; assembly: GCA_963082915.1. Classification (NCBI taxonomy): domain Eukaryota; kingdom Metazoa; phylum Arthropoda; class Insecta; order Diptera; family Dolichopodidae; genus Dolichopus; species Dolichopus griseipennis. The sequence continues at coordinate 26,987,272 of OY720442.1, read as the reverse complement.
TTTATTTTTTTTGTTTCTATTAAAATCAAAACAAAAAATAAATTTTTTTTTTAAATAAAATATTAAATAAAAACGTAACAACCCCTTTATGTAAATTTGCTATTTTTTTTTTCTACTCTACTTTATTAAAAATGCAAAGTATATAAAAAAAAATATATTCGCGTTTACTATATAATGATAAATAAATAAATAAATAAAAATATCAACACCAAAATTGAATATACATACCTATGTATAGTTCTATCTAATCATATATATGTAATCATATTTAAATAGGTATTTATATATTTTACACATCCCTGATTTCATAAGTTTTATAAAAGTACTAGTATATGTACAGTTTTAATCTCTAAATTAATTGGACATTTAACCGTAAGTTGATTACATTGATAATATTGTTTTTCACCTGCATATAAATATATATATATAATATATAGATATATAATATATAAAAATAATATATAAGAAACAAAGACAATATGGTAACAAATAATTATCTACCTGTGTTTACATGTGATTTTTTTTTGAGATGGGGGTTTTTGAAAACTTTTTGGGAGAGGGGGATTGTGATTTTAGAAAAATTCGAAAAAAAAAAAATTATTATCTTGTATTAAATACTTTTATATATATATACAAGTATTCATTAGTATTTGTACATATTACTTCATTTGTGGAATGAATCCCCCCCTCCCTACACATCCTCCCACCTTTTGTTTATCTTAATTTAAGATTTTTAACATCAAATGAAATATTTTTGAAATAGAAAATGCCTAGTATAAAATAATTAAAGGAATTTTTATCAGACTCTGGTCTAGGGTATTATGAAAAATTATTATAGAAAAGTTATCTATGCACATACATGATATATGTATTTATAAACACATACGAGTATATATATAATAAATATAGAAAAAAAATATTTTATTTTTACAAGAGTATGAATTATGGAATACTTAAATCAAGACTCTTTTGTGTATAACCGCTATTTATGTTTTTTTTTTTATTTTTTTTTTTTATTATTATTTTTGTGGGTACATTAAAGCTTAATAATGCGATATGGAAAACTTTGTTTTTTATTTTTTATATTCTTTTGTATAGAACCATAATTTATATAAATATTGTATGTATTTGTATGGAAGTATGTGTATGTGATTTTTTTGGTTTTTTTTTAATATATCAGATTAAGAATAAAATTGGAAAAAATATATCAAATAAACTTGATATATCTACATATTACGCAAACATATGTATACTATATGTATGTATATAAACATATGTATATAATATACATATGTTATAATATGAAGAATATATAATAATTAATTAAGGACATTCATGTTGATTTTTTAATAATAAAATATGAGATAGTTACCCATGTTTGTTTAGTTTATTTTAAATATTCTGCAACTTATTATTTAAAGTGAAATTTATTGAAACTTTTCAATTTTTGACTTTGTATGAAATTGTTATCTACTACATTAAGAATTATCTGACCAATAGCGTAGTGGTAAAGACGCTGCTTTTCGTGTGGAAAGTCTCGGGTTCAAACCCCGGTCAGATCATATCTAATAAAAGAAATATCGTAAAATTGTATAATTATATGGTAATAGTTAATATCGTAATATAAGATAAGATTTAATATAACTCTTGTGTAGGGTAATAGATGGCGCACAAAATTAACATTTGTGTATTCATAATCTTGTATAATAGCTATACAGTTGAGTAATCAACGGCTTAGTGATTATAAAAATTAAAGAAACTGAAACCTATAGTCTAAATAAACTTGGTGAATGACCTATTCCTCTTAAATAAATGGAAAAGGAATGAAAAAAATTAAGAATTAATACCTTTCCTATTCCTCTAAAGTTCTCTTTTCGAACCTGCATTTAATATTGTTAAAAAAGTCGGTTTTAAAATTCGGTGGTCCGTAAAAGAGGATCTGTAAGTTAGGAAAAACTAACAAGGGCAAGAAACAAAATTTAAAATATTATTAAAATGATACAACAAATATGGTTTTTTGTACTCTAACTTTGCGTTGCGCTGAACTTTCTGTTCATCAACTAACTTGATAACTAAATTGGTTTAATTTTTATCATTTTTACTTAAACCAACATAGTTTCAAGAGAATACTAAGTTTACCTTAGGCATCCTATACGTATTTGACGCTGCAAAGATGTATGGATCGAATCTGAATCGAATATTAGTTCGATTTTGGTGTGTGTCTGAATGTCCTTCTGTCAGGTTTTCCGCATGATTACTTAAAAACTAAAATTATAGGATTCTGACACTGTTTTGCAAAAACTAGTTAACCGGATGATTAAATGTTTATATTGTACTCTTATGCAAGTATTCTGTAAAGTTCACTTGGAATAATATGAATGAAAAACTTTTATATGGGGGTTTTATTAGATAATAGTTTTATAGCTAGGACCTTAAATAAAATTTAGTAAGAATTCCTTCGTTTCTTTAAATTACCCATTAGGTCTGTGACGTACAAGATTATATATTCTATAAAATAGTTTCGGAAGCATATAAAAAAATAGATTTTCTTAATGTGTTAATTTAAAGGTAAACCTATCTTGATTTTTGTTTAAACCGTTTCTCTAAAACGTTTTGAAGCTCAAAATTTGGATTTTTAAAAATATTACCATTTTATTATAATGATTTGAAATTAGTTTTTTAAAAATACACCACATTATTATATTTTTAATAATAACAATGGCTTTAAAATCCTGTTGGTACCTAAGATCTTAGGTACCCTGAGTGGGTTATTGTATAAAATGCTTAACAAAAAAGGGGACAAACAGAAAGAGGTCCATAAAAAATTATTTTCTTTTTGGAATTTTTGTATGGGAACCTTTGACCTTTTATATTGACCTGATACGGCTCCATAAAAATAGGATTCTTCTAATTTCGAAAAAACTGTTTAACAAATCAACAAACTCTTGAGCTGAAAACTTGAGTTGAAAAACTGTATTCCAAGACACGGCTCAAAAGTCAAACTACAGAAAATTTTCGTGTAAATCTTGGCCTCATAAACCGTTGAATATATTTAGGACTTCTATTATAGCAAATATAATTCACCGTCTTTTGAACTTCAACTGAATGTCATATTGAATCTTTATCTTGCACAACATGTTAAAAATTCTGTAATATCTTTCAAAGGTAGATAAAAAAAACCAATCCTAATATATAACTAGACAATTAAAAGAAAAACTTCAAAGAATTCCAAAAAAAAAAAAAAAACCATAAAAAAAAAACAAATAAAAAAAAATAAATAAAAACATTTTCATTTATATATACAAAATACAACAAAAAAAAATTATATTAAAGGTCATCTCTTTTTAGCACGTTCTTTTTTCATTTTTTTATCTTCTCTTTTCATAAACACATACATAGTTATACATATATACAATAAATTTCCATGTACATATAATTCAATATAATATATGTATACATTTTCCTGATTCGTTATATAATTTATGTATACAATATAAATTTTCATTTTATATATTTATACATAAGTTATGTCCTTTTATATTTTTTATTTATTATTTTTCATAAACTTTTTTAATAAAAAAAATAAACAATTTTTCAAAATGGCTTAAAAAATAGAAAAAAGCAAAATTTTTTTGTTGTTCTTCTTTTTTTTTATAATTTTCCTCCAGAGTTCATTCTACTTCTTAACTCAAATTTCCTTTAGAAATATTTTAACATATATAAGTATTATACATAACATAATAATATATATATATAAGAGAAAATATGATTTTCTTTCAATTATATCAGAAAAAAACACACACACAAACCACCGGTAGTTTATGGTATTCAGTATTAATTTAGAAAATAAAGTTTGAGGTGGGAGTTTCCCAAAATAAATAAAAAACCTGTACAACATACAAAAAAAACAAATATAAAAAAAAGAACACTAAACAAATTGATCAATATAAAGAGTCCTTTATTTCAATATATACATGCGTATACAATTTATATACTATATATACTTATATACCTAAATATATAAAAAAAAAAATAAAAAATAACAAAATAATGATGATGTTATAATTTGATTTTTTGGATCATTAAATTCATTTGCTCTTAATAATAACATTATAAATAAAATTTATAAAAAAATTTTTTATCAAAAATAAATGAAAATATAAAAATATATATACATATATACATTTTTTTTAATGAGGGGTGATGACTACAATTATATGTTCATATGTAGATGTATTAAATATTTTATATATACATCATCATATGCATATTGTGTATTGTATGCATATTATTATATAAATACTCAATTATATATATATACATGAATTTTCCAGGACTATTATCTATACATAAATATACAGTTATTTGAGGAAAATTTTATATATTATAATATAAAATTTTATTTAATATATAAAATATTTGATTTGATATAAAAATTTTGTTTTAGTATTAAACTATCGCTTCATGTAAACGGACGCTTTATGTCAAAAAAAAAAAAAAAATTATTTAATTAAATAAATTTAAAAAAAAAACGGAAGTATATTATTAACTTTTAGCGGATATAAATTTTTATTTAAAATAAAATATATTTTTTTTTAATTTAATATTGTATTAAAATAAAATTAACTTATTTAATCAGAAAAACAAATTAAAAAAAATATTTACAAAAATACTTGATAAGAGTTGTTTGATTTTTAAAAAAATAAGGATTGGAACCGGATCAAGGAAATAATGACCCTTTTGAAAATAAATAGATAGTGATTTTAATTTAAAAAAATAAAAAAGGACTAACAATACTGGATTGAAAATTAAAAACAATATTTTATTTATTAATTATATTATTAATATATTATAATATATATATATATATATATAGTATTATCCTTAGTCAACAAACTTAAAATACATTAATTCTATAAAAAAAAACAGTACCGTTATAAAATAGGATAAAATAGGATTAAATAATCATTTTGGATAAATATACTTATAAAACATATAATACATTATTGATAAGGTAATTAATTAAATTGTATATATTTTTTTTTAATAATTTAAACTTTAGTTTTCCTTTTAATTCTGAAACTACCTTAGCCTAGAAAAGTTTAAGTTTAATAAAAACAGCTTATAATATAATTTGATTAACATTTAAACTTAATATATAATTTTTATTTTAATATTAATATTTAATCCTAGAGTTTAATCATTATATAAATTATTTAGTTTTACAATATTATTATTATATAGTTTTGGTAAAAATTTGGGGTACTTAAAAAAAACCAAAACGAATTAAAAATTTTTTTTAAAATAAAACTTACACAAACTTAACCTAATTTAGAATACTTAACCTAGTTAAAACAATTTGTATAATCTACTTAGTGTAAATTAAAGGTGTTTTCCAATCACCAATTATCTCTTTTTAATAATTTGTCTATGTTCGGAATTGATACACTGTATTTCAAATTTTCTCCGTTTATATTGTCCGGGCTATATTCTATGACTTACATGTAGCAGGTCTGTTATAGTGATATAACTTTGGGCATGATTATGGTCTTGATTATATCTATTTTTGTCTAAAAAGATGAAGTGCTTAGGGGCTTTAAAGCCAGTGAGTAAAGTTTTTTTAATTTACTCTTCATTGTGGTAAAATATATGTGATATCAAAAAGTTTTCTGGAGGGTTTTGTGCTCTATCATAATGATTTCTAATCAATTTTATTATAAAGTTGTCTATTCTTATATTTTTTTTTTTTCTTGTACAAGTATTTATTTGAGTAAAAATGCTTGTAGTCGGACTCGAACTTTCTGTTTATATTGGTACAAACTCGTATACACTTTCTTTCAAATTTTCTTAATGTCTTCATTATTAGGTTTGCGCTAATGTTGTACCATATTGGTGCACCTAATACAAGAAATGGGCTAATTAATGTCTGGTACCATATTGACTAATGTTTTTGTTGAAAAATAGTTTAAATTATATTTTTAATATAATATAACATACTTTTAGGAGTAAACCTAATTTATTGATAAATATTTATCAGGAAGATTCTCTTAAATATATCTGAAGTAAATTTCAATCATCTATGTACGATCCAACATTTTATGCTTGGCCCTTCAACATTTTATTTTAATTATTATGTATAGTTAATAAATGTTGAGTTTATTATTAAATTAAAAGATTTTTACATTATATCGCTTTATACTTCTCTATTGGATATTTTAATTATGTTGAATCAAATTAATCATTAATCAATTTTTTTTAATAAAAATTTCCTAAATTATAATTTAACTAAGGGACAATTTTAAATTAATTAAATTTTTAAAATGCTTATATTTTAACCAAATGATTTTTTTAATATTAACATTATAAAATTTAAATAACTAAATTAACTTTTTTTTTAAATTAATTCGATGCAAAGGGTTCCGAGTTTTTCAATATCCGGATTTATCTCATTTCAATTAGTTATTAATTTATTTACCATTATTGCTAAAATTTTGTATAAATTATTAAAAACTTATTTTTGGTAATCAAATTTATAACTATTATAATTTTTAATGATAAAATACAAATTATATTCGGATTCGATTATTTGCCAATAACTACGAATTAAATAAAAATTTTTCTAATATTTGCGTTTTTATTCTTAATTTTGCAAAAGCATAATGAAAACATCAATTTATAAAATTGATCATATTAATATTATTACTTTTTTCCCCAATTTTGTATAAATTAATTTTTTTAATCTATACAAAATATTATATTATATATTATAAGACACTCATTATAATAAAAGTGTTTTAAAATTTATGAATATATAATTTTATTTTACCATATGTGAGTTTTAAGAATGAATTAAAATTTTTAATTTTTAAAAAAATATTACTATGTATAGCTGAATTACTTATTTGGATTCAAGACTATATTGAGGTGGGAGACTATATATTCGAAATTGAATAAGTAAATTAAATAAATTATATTAAACATCTTTCGAATATTGGACTATTAATTTTTACGTGTTGTTTTTCCATTCCATCGAAATTAGAATATAAATATAATTAATAGTAACTGTATTAAAAGTTGGAACTAAGTGAAAGAAGTTGGATGAGTAGAGTTATTTTATATAAACCCAAAAGTATCTACTTTTAAAACCATAATATTAGAATGTACAGTTTTGTTTTGGGATTTATGGAAGGAAGTTAGGAGAAAGAAAATTTGGGATTTTGGGATAATGGTTAAAGTTAATAACAAAATAATCTCTACTAAATTTAACTTTATGTATATGCATACATTATATCATGTTAATTATAAGAATTGTTTTGGTCTAGTACGAAATCTCGACATTTTTAATCCCGCTCTTGAAAATCTTGCTTTTTTAAAATCTCGCTTTTTAAAATCTCGTTTTAAAAAATCTCTTTTTGATATTCTGGAAAAAATTGACAATTCTGGTTTCCTTAAAAAAGCAAGATTTTAAAAAAATTTTAGAAATTAAAATTGTCGAGATTTCGTACTACTCCTGATTTTTTTATAATTACCTAAACCTAAAATTTAAAATAAAGTTACAAATATAAACAAATGGCAGTTAAAACCTTTTAGACTCAAATAAAATAAAAATAATAAAGCAAATTAAAATATTTGACCATGTTTAATAAAAACTGTCAACTCATTTAATGAAGCACTCATTAAAATTTTTTATTGAGAAACTTAATATTGTTTTTTTTTTTATTTTAATAAGTTTTATTTTTCTATATTGACACAACTTTTTATTAATTTTCAAATTATTTTAATATTTTATCTTATAATCATTGAAGGAATTATCAAGTGCTAAAATAAATAAAACTGACATATTATTTACGGAGTATATTATTCATATGTGACACAAGTACTTTTATGGTACTGATTTAATACAATAAGAGTCAAAATAAATTCAAATGTTAAGTACAATTATACAATACGTTAAGTACAATTTTCTACTAAATTTCTTTCACATAGAGACTCCATTAGAATAATTTTTTCCAAAATTTTACAAAAATAATCAAAAATAACAGATGGTTTTACAAGTTCCGTTATTTTACTTATAAACATACTTATAACTAATTACTAGTTACCATAGTATACTTATAACTAATTACTAGTTTATTATTAAAATTTAATAATTTTCCTTAATTTTAATTACAGTAAAATATCAAGTATTACAAATTTGCTTATATATCGTTTTTTACAATCCTAAAATATAAATTTGAATTTGAATAATTGTATAAATTATATATAGTCGTATTAAAAAATTTATTTAAGTTTGATAAGTTCACAAGGTGCTATCCTTTCCATCGGTTTATCACAAAACAGAAATAATACAATATATATATACTAATATATATATATATATTACTAAAATTCATATATAGTAAGTGTTTTCGCATTAGTTAAAACCGCCTCTTTTTTAAATTAAACCCTCGGCCAAGATTAAACTAGATTACAGAGATAGCGAATTACATTGACACTTCCGTACTGTCATCTTTTGACCCCAATAAAATCCCAACTTGCTTTAATCTTTTACCAAACAAGTTTACATTTAAAAACATACAAAAAGGTGTTGTGTGCGGTCATACTGTGCGTACAGTGATGAAGAAAACTGAAATGACACTGGTTTATTAATTACATAAGATATTACCAAGTTTACCGATTCCTGGAACTAGAAAAAAAATTAAAAAGTTCCTTTAATACATTCTAATCCAATATACAAAACAGTAGTCGATATATAGCAGATAAATACACTATATAGTCTTCTCAATAAACTCTTCTTCCTTGCACCACTTTTTCTGTCATTGTCTTATATTTTTAAAGGCCAGACTCCCAATATCTCTACAAAGTATAATCTCTTTGAAAGCAAACACAATTAAAAGTATTTTATTACAGTGATTATGACATTAACCTTAAATCAATATAAGCACTTTTTTTTTAAAGTTAATTCATATATTACCTTAACTTAAATAACTAAATATTTTTATAGTACTCGTATATTGTTATAATAAATTTCTAGAACAGATTAAGTATCATTTACACCTAAATACTATTTATTTTATATATACTTACTATTAAATTAATTTTATACTCTCATTATTTAATGTAAGTGGTATAATTAAAACAATTAACTAATATTAAATTACAATTTTAATTGTTCTACAAAAAAATATCCTGAATATTTTCTGGTAACTAAATAATTTTCTATACATGGTGACAATGCATGCATATAATGAACAAAAATTAAGATTTAATCTTATACCAACATATAGGTATCCCACAAAGGCCTAGATTATTTTATCACCATATTTATTCTATTCAAAATATATAATAATAATTAAATAAGATAATAATGATGATAAATTTAAATAAGTTTATCACATTGTATGTATCAACAATATAATTATTATCATATTCTATAGAAAATACAAGTATGAGAGACTTGAAAGAACTCTATTTTATATATGTATATAATTATATTTGAAATTAATTCAACAAATTTATATACAATATTAAATTACAATATTTGCACTTTCTTGAAAACAATTAACTTTATGGTTTTGATTTGTATGAAGAAGAGTTGAAATTTTACGTTTCTTGATTTTATTTTTATAAATAAGTCAAAAGATTTTCATTTTTATTGAATGTATGAAAATGACGAAGGGTGATTCAAAAGTTTTAAAAATATTTTTATTTAAAAGGGGTTATGTTTCCTTGAATGCTTTTGAAGTTTACTATTAGGTCAAAAATTTAACTTCAAGTTCTATGGTAAGGAACTATTTGAAATAAAACTGAAATTTTATAGTTGTTCTTCAAATCCGATAATCTTTTAAAAAATTTCAGATATTTGATCTAATTTGATGCAACGTGTAATACACATTGGTTAGAGTGTCGAATCGCCCTTTCATTCGGGAGACATGAGTTCAAATCCCAGTAAAATAAAAAATAAAAAATTTTATCCAGTTTCGACTCAACTCAGCTATACCATTTACCGTTACATTTTTTACATAATAAAATTACAATAATAAAATAAAATTGTATCTAATGAAAATCTAAAAAAATTCTTATTAATTCAAATAATAAGAATACAGTGTATTATACCCGGAAAATAAACCGGCCTTGCAGTGCTACCTGCAAATAATTTGACATCCAATATTGGATCGAAATGGGTTACAAACTGCACAGTCTGGTGGTTAAAACTAATTCTAATATCAAAAAATAACATAAATCAAGTTGAAAAGCGCACTTGTTGAGATGCCTCTTATTTAAAATAATTTTCAAAAAGAAAGCACTTCAAAATTATAATTATTTAAAAGATTTGGAATCAAAAAAATAATAAACACTTTCAGGTGAATATTTCTGCGAAGATTTTTTTTTTTAAAAAGAGTATGGAAAGTTCGTAAGGCACCCATTGAAACTGTGCGGTACACACCAAAACCACAATCTTTTTGAAACAAACTTTAGGAGGAAACCTGTGATACAATTGTACTGTGTGGTTACAATAATGGGAATATGAAAGGATTTTGGCAATATGGTGGAGGCTATATGGCATTTTTTAATTATGGGGAGAATTGTTAATTGTCTTCTTAAATTTGGCTAAATCGTACATATATTCATTATCAACTTTGGGAAACACATTTAGGGAAATATGTTTCTATAAACGTGATGAGCGCATGAGAAACGAATTTCCATAAACCGTGTTACGCCAACTGGCCATTCCAACTGTGTAGGGAATTTAGCGGATATCAAACATTTTCACCTAAAGTGTCTCACTTAATTTGCAGTACAATATGTATGCATAAAAATTGGTAAACACCTATCATGCCGCACAATTTGGAGATACGTTTTAAAAGAGAGTTCCTTTATTTCAGAGATTTAGTTTGCAGAGGCTCTACGGTATATAAATGAGATTAAAATGTGACGTTATTATTATTGATTATACTTACTTATAACTTTATTTTTTATGATACAGACAATCATATGCGTTTTTACCAATTTTTATGATTTGGTCCATTTATTCCATGCTTTACCATCCTTACCTCCCTCACATTATACTGCACAAGTAGTTCTAGTGCTTATTTTATTATGCTGGGTACTTAATCTCCCAGATGCATTTTTAAGGTTTTCACCTCTCTTCGGATAAAATATTTATCACCTTACATTCGTACATTGAAGTCTATTATAAAATTGAATTAAGTTATAAATGACAATTAACCTAAAATAACTCTTCTTTAAGTTCTTTACAATTAAATTTTAATTATATAATAAACATTTATTTAAAATATTAAATCTGATATCAAGACTGTTCAGATGATAAATGGCTACCATTTGCATACCATGCATTCAGTGGTAATAAATTTATTTTAGTTTTTAAATTTTTGCATTTTTATACACTGGACACTTGTTAAGTTGACTGACTTTATAATTTGTGGTTTCTTTTGGTATTAATTACAATCATTTAAAAATTTATTTCAATTGTTTTTATTTTTAATATACATATATATATATGGTATATTTTATTTTACAATTTTGTCCAAATGTTTTAAAAGTTTCTCCGTTATTTTTTTACATTTAAGAGTTATACTTTTAACTATTATTTATTATGATACGGTTGGATTAATTACTTAAATTTATATAAAATCATTTTCATTTACTATTTTTTTTTTAATTGTCTTTTTTCTTAATTGTGTTTCTTCTGCAGGTTGAAATCTAGATCTCTCATTGGATTATAACATTACAATAAATCAACTATTCATTTTCGTTGGACTCTTTAATTTCTCATTTTGACGAAAAACAAAAAAAAAACAATTAGTTTTAAATAAATTGTCTTGGAATGAAGTCTTTTTGATAATAAACTCAAAAAAAATTATAAATCAAGAATTTAAAACAACAGCAATAAAAACGTACTATTAATAAGATCTTAATTAAACCCATTAATTGAAATAAATAAAAGATGCTACAACATCCATCCAAATACCATCCAAATCCATTGTCACATTTTTTGGCATTACAAAATCAACATGCAGCACATCAACAGACACAACATCATAATTCCAATTATCATCATACAAATTCACAATTACATCATTTGAATGCAGCGGTTAACAGTTCTTTAGATGTTGGAAAATCATTTACAATTGCTGCTATATTAGGTTTACAAAAAAATGCAATTGAACATCGTCAAAATCAGCATAATGCAGCTGCGGCACATCATATAAATCATCATCGTAATGATTTTAATAATGTTATGAATTTATCATTAAATAATCATCATTTACATCAACATCAACATCAGCAGCAGCAACAGCAGCATCATCATCACCAGCAACAACAGCAACAGCAGCAGCAACAACAACAACTGCAACAACAGCAACAATTACAAATGCAAAATAATAACAATAATAATAATAATAATGGTAGTAATAGTAATAATAATAATTTAGAATCGAATAATTTTTTAAATAATAATAATAATAGTAACAACATTAAGAATAATTCAATCAATGCTAATGGAACAAATAATAATAATAACAATAATAATTATGATAATAATTGTGATAATAACGGTATTACAAATCGTTATTTACAAAATTCAAATTCAAATAATACATCAAACGTCAATGTATGTAATAACAATTTAAGTTCATTAGGTGCAAATAATCATTTAAAATTTAATCATTTTGCTGCTGCTGTTGCTAATGCACCATCAGCTTTACAAAGTTTACAACAATTACATCAACATCATGTTACAGCAGCAGCTGCTGCAGCAGCTGTAGTAGCTGCACAACAACAGCAACAACAAACAAATAATTTAGGACATTCAAGAGAGAAACATAAGAATGGTAAGCTGGTTTAGATTTAATAGATTTAAACTATAATAATTAAGTTAGTATGAATTTTAATTTCTTTTGTTTTCATATGTATAACGGAATGTTGTCGTCTGAAATACGCTCCGAATTATGTAAATTATGATGGTGAATAATATTTTACTATAGTTACTATAAGTGAATATCCTTCTGAGCATTAAGTAATATCGCGATAATCATAAGATAAATTCCAATAATAAAAAAGACATAAAAGAAATAAGGTCTTTAAATAACCGCCAAAATGTAGGAGTTGCTTTTCTGTTTTATAAACTTAAAAAATTATGCTAAAATCCGAAGTAATACTCGAAGTAATATTCGTAACTTCTAAATTTTATTTATTTAGTTACCGTCGAGCTTTTTCGGACTAGACCTTCCAAAATATCATAAATCTTTTAAAAGTCACTCCTTCAAATTGTGAAACATAATATGACAACCATGTGTGTTTCCTAATTCTTATAATTTACAAAAATTCAATAAAAATCTTCTGGAGCTCCCATTCAACTCAAAATGGACAAAATATGTCCCTTAGCTTCTATCTTTTGCCCTTTTCAATGTACTACGCAAAAGGTTTGGCTGTATCACAATATTTTTGCCACGGACGTAAAATTTAATGATGATTACTTTTTTTAGTAGAATTTTCGAACTAGCATGGGGCTATGTTTTCCAGGTCACCTTCCTTAAAAAAATAAAACAAATAATAACAACATTTCCTTACAAGTTTTCGATTTTTAAGTGCAAGTATTAATATTTTTTGATATGCAAGATTTTCTTTTGAAAAAGAAGAAGGAACTGGTACCTACCTTTCAAGTGAACGTCTTGTATTAATCAATTAGTTACTTATTCAAACAAAATTCCGTAAATACAAAAACTTGCATTTCAAAAGGAAAACGTTGTACTTGTAATGAAATTCTTCTGATTAAACCAAAAAAGGTATACATTATAGGTATACAAGGTATACAGACTTCAAAATCTCCAAATTAAAATACTTAAATTTTTATAAAGTATAAAAATTACTTCTGAGAAATAATATCTTAGTTAATAAGAAATTATAAGCTCCATCTATGTTACAGTATATTCAACCTAAATATTTCAATTTTTCCAATTTTTTTTTTAAAAAAAAAAAGTTTTTAAGAACAATTCAATTTTCCTTTACAATATTGATTAGAATTAGTTAAAATTTAAAATCTAAAAAGTAAAAAATGTTTAAAATTCTTTTTGGTAAAACTTAAAATCAAACATGAATTTGCAAAAATAGAATCCATTTTCTTTTATCTACAATTAAAATATCTATAGATACGTATACAAAGATTCCAAATTCTTTTTTTTTTTTTTTTTAATTCTTTATAATTCTTTGAAGGATTTCATCATTAAGAAGAAATAAACTCATCACTAAAGTTATTCTTTCTGTCTTGTATATATAAACACAAAACATAAAAAGAGTTCATTATCTAATCAATGAGAGGTTCTTTAAAACATCACTTAAAAAATTTTCTAAAAAAAAACAACAAACAAATTAAATAAAACATCAAAATACAAGAAATATATTTTCCAAAGAATCTACTAGATAATATACATAATATGTACAGTATAAAAACAATACATATCATCATATCACATAATATGAAAATTCCTTAATCATGCTCTACTCCAACACCATATCATCAATATATAAAATTCTATAATACATTCGGATTTAGCAACCTAATAAGTATATCCCAAGAATTCAAAAATTAAAATACTCAATTGATTGTAAAACAATCAATACTTTAAACAAATGAAAATTTTTCAAAGAGCGCCTTAATTATAATCATCAACATTTATATATTCATCCATCTTTTGATATACCAATATTGGTTTAATTATTCTTATACATATGTACATATTATATATACATAATTATATTCAATTCAAGAAGTATTAACAAAATTTCCTATATACTTTAATATTTTTGCATATACATAATTACTTTTAAACATTTTCTATTAATTTATTTAAATATACATTATATATATATATAGATCATATTACATCTACAAATACAACAGGATCAACATCAACTCAATCATCAGTATCAGTTACAGCAGCAGCAGCGGCAGCAGCAGTAGCAGCAATAACTGGAACAACAATAGGAGCATCATCAACATCACATACATCACATCATACATCATCCACAAAAAAATCATCATTAAAAAGTAAAAGAGTACGTACAATTTTTACACCAGAACAATTAGAAAGACTTGAAGCTGAATTTGAACGTCAACAATATATGGTTGGTCCAGAACGTTTATATTTAGCCCATACATTACAATTGACTGAGGCTCAAGTAAAAGTATGGTTTCAAAATCGTAGAATAAAATGGCGTAAACATCATTTAGAAATAAATCAGCAACGTTTAGCAATAATACGTCAAATGAATAATAGTAATGATGATGATTGTACAACATTAGTTTCAAACAATAATAATAATAATAATGGTATTATAAATGTTAATAATATTAATAATAATAATAATAATAATACAAATAATTCTAATAATAATATAAATAATTTAAATAATAATAGTAATTCAATAATGATAGGAAATTTAAATCATAATTCAAATACAAGTACTAATAGTAATAATTGTATTTTACAATCAACATCTGTTGCATCAGCAATTGATGTTGAACGTGATTTTAATAATGATAGTCCAATTATTAATTGTATGATTGAATCACCAAATGATAATGATATTACAAATATTGATGAATCTGATGATCCAGATTTATCAATTTGTAATGATTCATTAGATGCTGATGATAGTATTGATGCTGATGATTCATAAGATTTGAATACAACAATATACTTACTATATGGTCAATAAATTATTATTAAAATCTTTTGCAATTTCTATTTAAAAATTAAATTATAATGGTTTTGTTTAATTAATTTTTGTTATTCTAAGTTTATTTTTACATTTTGATTTTAGTTTAAGTTAATTTATTTTTTTAAATTTTAAAACAGTTTTTAATTTTAATTATTTTGATTTTAAAAAACTTGGTAAAACTAAAAAAAAAATAATTTTCTACTTAAACAGGGTGTAAAAATTAAGATAGAAATATTTGTACATAAAATATATTTAATTTTAAGAAAAAAATTAAAAATTAAAAATATTGTAAATTTATTTCAATAAATAGTATTAAAAATAAAATTTATGGTATAATTTTTATTGAACAAAAATTTCTTACAAAATTCATTAAGTAAAAGTTCTTTGTATTACAAGTTTATATCTGACTTTAAGAATATGAGATATAATAAGGCCCAAAATTTCAAATTTCCAGCTTTAAACATTTAAGATACATTTAAAATCTCAAGTTGGCAACTCTATATCTGTTTAATCATTATTGTAAATCGTTTTCTGGGCAGGATAAAAGAGGTTTTCTGAGAAGGGTAACAAATCAATATTAATTTATTTTATGTCAAAATACTCAAGCCAGTTAAATATTTTAGGTGTTTGTTCAGTGGATGACAATAAAATCTAAAAATTTTGGAATCCAACACACATAAATTTATTAAAATAATTGAATATTAATATTAAAATAGGTTTTTTTGAGAAAAATGAGTATTGATGATAAAGATACGAAAAATAACAAATAGTTTAAATTTACGACAGTTCCAAAATAAATGAGACACTTTTCTTTATTTCGACAATTTTTATCATTGCCCAGATATGAAAAATATTTAAGTGAGAATTCTGGAAAATTTTCAAGAAATTTTTTTTTTTTTTAGCGCTAACTGTTTTACTGTTAGGCTAATAGAGTTGCACATGCAATTAAAACATGAGATAGTACTACATAGGGCTTATAACATGTAGAAACGTCTTAGATTTTCAATAGATATAATTCTATTTTTATTTATATTGTAATATCTTGCATTTGAGTTATATGGTATTCTATTTCTGTGAGTTATATTATTCAATTGAATTATTGGTTTATATTGTTATATTTTATTTTTTATTAAATTAGTAGCTAAGACGAGTCGAAAACCAGAAAAGTTTTTTCACTTTCACTGGGACTCAAACCCGGGCCTTTCACATGAAAGGTCGGAACTCTAACCACTGCTGGGTGGAGGAAGAATTATTTCAATCGTCAAAAATAAATATTATTTTATAATTAACAACTATCATTATGCATGTACCAACTGAAAGTTTCATTGAAAAAAAAGTAGATACCTATGTATGTACATAAATTCTCAAATTTTGTTTGAATTGCTTTTGAGTTTTATGTATGTAATTAATTTTGAATAAAATGGTTATTTGACTTGTTAATATATTTTGGTACTTATATATATAGTATAAATTATTTCACTTACTTTACTTGCTATAAATATAACACAATACGGAGCCAGACTCTTCCTCTATTCACACATTTGGAACATTTTTCATTTTAATTTCATTTTAATAAAAGGTTTTTGTTAAATCCAAAATTTAAAAACTTGCATTTTTAAAATATAAGAAATCTCAAATAATATAGGCGTTAGAGAATACTCCACACAAGTGATTTGGATTAAAATATCTGTTATAAGTTATCTGTATAAGTTATTCTTTAGGTATAATATATAGGTACATATGTACATACAAAATACATTTTATTCACATCATACCGTTAAATATTTGCAAAATTTGGGATCAAAATTAGAATTTCTAAAACTCATAGGTATTCTAGTCAGCACTTCAATGAACTCCAATATTTGGAACTTTTATTGTAAAATGGCGGTTAAAGTAAACTAATTTTTGAATAAAGCACTAAAATTACAAATATTTTGAACGGAATTATAATTCATATTTGATCTTTGATTAATTAAATTAAAAATTTATTTAATTTCTTTTTATAAGAATTTAAGTTCAGTTCATATTTTAAATTAATATATTAAAACGTATTAAACCTAAAATTAACCTGCATAGCATATCAGTAATTCAACATAACGGTATTTATTTCTTTTTTTTTTTAAACTCACCACAGTGCAACTTCATTTTTAATTCAAAACTTGTAAAATTTTTTATTATTTCATTACAAAAATATTTTATTTAAATCGCTTCAATTGTATTAATTTATATTAATTAAATACGAATATAATTTAATGAATTTATTTAAAGAAAATAATTATTAAATTAATCTAATTTGAATTTTATATAACTTTTATAACACGACACGACAGAATAACAGTACAGAAAAACTAATTTTTTGACTTTGACATTTTACTATGTTGAATTTCTTTTCACCATTTTAGTTAAGTGTTGCCAGTGTTGACATTATGTTAATTTGACGATTTTGATATTTTCATTATTTTTTTTTTGTAAATATTATTGTCCCGATTTTTTTCCTTTTAAAATATTCATTTAATTGTGCCTTAGTTTTGGATTTATTTTTATTATATAGAAAGTTTATTTTAATATAATAGTTTTTAAGTGAAAAATGCAACAACAACCAACATCAATTCCACCAGGTTTAAAAACTCTTATTGAACAATGTCACAGGATTTATCCAGATCAACCAAATCCTTTACAAGTTACAACCATTCTTAAATATTGGCTAGGTAAATATTTTCAATTTGTAATTGTTAAAGTTTTAGTTAAAAATTTTATTATTTAGGTGGACAAGATCCTTTAGATTATATAAGTATGTATAATAATAGAGGAAATATGGAAATGGGTATTCTTCCACACTGGGTAATAATTTTACAAATAATTATGCAATTAAAAGAGAAAAAATATTAAAAAATTTCAAAATTTATTTTTAGCATTATATTAGTTTTGGTCTTTCCGATTTGCATGGTGATGGTAGAGTTCATGTTAGAGAACCAAATACAGAATCTGGAGAATGTCCATTATCTGGAATGGGTTTTGAATTAACATTTAGATTACTTAAAAATCATAATGAAGAAAGACCACCCACCTGGCCAGCTAATTTATTACAAGCTTTAGCTAGATATTGTTTTCAAACTGGTAATCGTTTTTGTGTTGGTGATAATGTGCCATGGCGAAAGCCAATAGACAATTCTTCATCCTCATTAATTCAGCATTTATTAATTGCTGAAGATCCTCAATTATGTTTAACAGATACACCATTTGGTTCGGTACAATTTTGTCAAATAGTTGGTGTTACAGAACAAGAATTAGAGCAAGCTTCACGTTGGAACGGTAAAGGAATATTAAATTATTTAAAAAGAGATGTGACAACTGGTGGCGAATGGCTTATTACTAATATTTATAGAACACAAAGTTTATTTGAATTGTTTCCAGAAACGTTACAACAATTACAAGATGATTTAGAAAAAGAAGGTTCTGATTTAGCTGGAATAAATGCTGAATTTACATTTAGAGAATTGCACAAACAAAAATTTAAAATTGAAATTGATTCAGATGCATTAAATGAACAATGCCTAACTGATGAAAATAATAAATTTCCAGATACAAAAGAAATATGTTTAATGGATTTAAGTGTTACAAATGAAAGTTTCAGTTTTTTACAATCCATGTCAATAAGTAATTCACTTGAAGATGCTTGCCCAGTCAATTTTCAACCGCTTGCAGCTAATGTTGTTCCTTTAGATGGAATTGAAATTACATTATCTTACTCAGCAGCCAAATATCTATTAGTGAGTTTTGAAGTTCCTAAAAGTATTGTATTAAAAATTTTAATTACTTTATTTTAGCTTGCAATAAAAGATCGTGTTCGGCATGGACGCCATTTTACATTCAAAGCACAAAATCTGGCATTAACAATTTTAGGGGAATCAGTAACCGGTAGTTCTGTAAATAAATCAAATCCATATGGTGTAATCGGATATTGGGTACAAGTAATGATATCAGATGATTTTATTCCACGTATGATGGAAGCATTTCAAACAATTGATACAACAAGAGAATTAACGGAAAGAAGGGAATTTGAATGGCCAGATAAAAACTTAAAAATTATTGTTGATAATCCAATACCATATAACACTCTTAAAAATAGTTCATAAGTTCATTATTATTATTATTATTATCATCATTGTCATTTTGTTTAATTTAAAAAAAAAAATTACATTTAATTTTATATCTGATTTTAGTATTCTTATAAACTCAAATTAAAATAAGAGCTTCCATACTGTAGTTAGTAAGAAAATTTAAATAAATTATATTTTTTTAAACTTAAGAATGTTTTTTGTTTAAAAAAGTAAGGAATTGTTATTAGAATTTCTATGTAAAATTAATTTTTTACAGTGTTACTTAAAAAAAAATCAAAGTAAGTATTCATTATATCGGATTTTTATTTTTAGTTTGAAATTCATTTCTTCAATTTTGTTAACTCGAGTAAATATAAATATACATAACGATTTCTCGATATTGGTGTCATTGAACTCTTAAAAAGATAAACGAATTTGTGAAACTTAAAAAAATTTATCATATGTTTAGGTCACGATAAATGCGGTAATCCTGCATCCAAAAACTTGAATTGAAGTGTTGGTAAAGGTCAAGCTATAAGTAAGTAACTAAAAATGTAATTACAAATTCTGTTACACCCTCACCCTTGATTCAATAATATTCAGGTATTTCGATTTTTAGTCATATTTTGAATTAAAACAAATTCTATTTAAATAAAATTAAAATTTTATTTTTATTTAAAAATACATTTTTTGTATAAAATATTATATAAAATAAATATACGTATTTTAATCAGTAATTTCATGTGCCCTTAAAAAACTCTTATTTTTTATTTTATTTTTTTTTTTTTTTTTGTTTTTAAGATACAATTTCTTTTTTCTTAATTTTTATTTTTTCAATTTATTTTATTTTTGTTTTTTATATTTTAATTATCTTTCAATATAATGATATTTATATTGCAGGCAGTCCTCAAAAATTTAAGTGTTGTTTTCATATTTTTTTTTTTTTAAATTTTAAATTAAAAGAGAGTTTTGTTACTTTTTTTCTATGTTAATCAAAAAAAGAATAACATTTCAATTAAATTAATTGTGATATTTTTCTTAAAAATAAAAACGAATATTTTTGAATACATATTAAATTGAATTAATTAGAATTCAAAATATAAATTATAAAAAAGGTAAAAATGTTCCTTAAAAGAAGAAAAGCTTAGATAAAAATGTGGGGCATGTTATCCGTACACCTAGGACTTGCAATCTGTTGTGCACTCCAATATCAATACTTTCTATTCATTTATAAGTACATGATTATTTATTTTACATTTCTAATTTTACCAAAATAAGAATCATAGAAACCTAGATTATAAATTTAAAAAATAATTGAACAAAATGGATTAAAAAATGTTAAATTTTCTAACGAGTTAAATAAATTTAAATTTTAATTAATTAATTTATAATATGTATTCGTTATATTATTTTTTTTTAATATTCAAATGGCACTTTTTGTTTTTATAATAATCAACAGAAAACAAATTTTATAAATTTTTTATATTCTAAAAAGTTTTTTTTTTATTTTTTGTTTTTAGAAATTCAGTCAAAACAATTTTGAAAATTGTTTTTTTATTAAAAAAAATTTCAAAACTCTTACAAACAAATTATAAATTATAATTAGATTTATTTTTTTATTATATTTTTTAATTTTAAATGTTTAAAAGAAAGTTTTTTTTACATATAATATTTTATTAAAAAAAAAAATACCACAAAAAATATAATTATGGAATATGAAAAAATGAAATTCTTATTTAAAAAAAAAAAATTGAATTCGAAAAAGTCTAAAATTTAATTATTTTTTTTTACTTTACATTTACACATTATTTACAACAAAAATTACATAACTATAATTAATAATAATAATAATTAAACCATATATTCTCTTTAATAAAATAAGAGAAATTGGCAAGCACCAATTAATTCTTTTGAATCTTATTTAAACAATATTTCATAAATTAACTTTAAACGTTATAATATGTATTAATAAAAAATTAAATCTGTCGACTTTTCATTAAAAAAAAATTTCCAATCTCCGAAGGAAAAAAACAACCTTAAAATCTCTTCCAAAATTTAATACGACTTAGAATTATGTACTAATTGATATTTGTTCTAAGATTTATAATCATATTGTGATCATATGATTCGACGTTTATAAACAAAATGATTTTTAAAAATCAAATATTTAATATTGAAATTATTTTTATAAAAATTGAATAAACTCTTAATTAGTTAATTAATAAATTCAATTAAACAATGCACTATTAAATTAACTATTGTGTTCTTGCACAAACATTTTAAATTCATTAAACTCATTCTAAGGTTTATCAAAGTTAAACTGTTTAATATATTAGCATTTATAGAAATTAACTTAAACTTAACGATGTTTTTAGTATGTCCTTGAATGAGAACATATGAAACTTAAGTACGGCATAAAACAATGACACTATACTCTATAGCTTTAGAAAAAAAAGGAATTAATAAAAAATTGCAGTAATTTAGGTATAAAGTTCTAAAATTTATAATATTTAACTAATTGGTAAAATGTGACCTGTTTATTATCATATCGTTAAAAGTTAATTTAAAATATTGATATTTATTATACGTCTCTCTAATAAATAATTAAAACAATTCAATTATAAATGTTATTCTTTTTCTTTAAATTTCCCCTTACACCTCTTTCTTTTTTTATTAAATTTTTATTTAAATTATTATTAATATAATCTTCATTTATTTCTTATTTTTTGTTTAATACATTCAACTTTTATTTTTTTTTAATCAAATTCGTTTTTATTTCGTTTCAATTTTTTTTTTATTTTACAATTATTTTTAATCAAAATATATTATTTTTTTTTTTCTTGCTTTTTTCATTATTAATTTTTCTTTTTTAATTAAATTAATTATATTTGATTATTTTAAATATAAAGATAATTTTTAGTAAAATTAAAAATTATTAAAATGATACACAGTGTTTTTGTCACTGATTAAAAGTGACTTTTTTTTATTGCAAAGTTAAAAACGAAAAGAAAATTTCTTAAATTAAAAAATAAAAATAACAATTAATTTAAGGAAAATTATATTCGAAAACAATTTTTTTTTTTGTTTATTTTGGTTAAAAAAAAAACATTAAATTGTGAAATGTATTATTTTTTGTTTTAACTTTTGCAGTAAAACTAATTTTGAACTTGAATTAGAATTGGTTTGTTTTAAACTGTTTATTGTGCAATAAAATGAAATTCAAATTTAGTTTAATACTTTGTTTAATTTGTAAAAAAATACTCAATTCCATTTAAATATAGTTTATTATTTGATTTTTATCATTGTATTTATGATGAATTATTTTTTGAATTTCAAAATTACTAAGATGAAATTAATCATAAATGTAGAAAAATAGGTATTTATATTACATAAAATGTTTTGAAAAGTTTTTGTGCAATATCAGGATTATTGAAAAATACTTCAAATAAAATTTAAAATCTGTAGTAATAATATTTTAGTAATGTTTCTACATAATTGAAGTTTTGAACCAAAACTAACAATGCGATTTAAATTTTTTTAAATGATTTTATAATTCAACTTAATAAATCTTAAATACGACTTGTTCAAGTTTAAAATATATATTTTACTGCAAAATCATTTTTCACAAATTAACAATTAGCTGCACTTATCAAAATCAATTATTTAATTTAATGTATTTATATAATACATTTTTTTTTTAAATTTAAACTTTTTGAGTATTCTGTTTTTGTTTTTGTTCCTTGATAATGTGAGAAAAAGAAAAATTTTGCAAATATTAGTTATAGAAAGAAATTAAATCTTAAATTAACTTTAAAAATAATGTGTGCAGCAAAACGTTTAAAAAAAAAGATAAACTCTTTTTAAACAAAAACAAAACAAAAATTTCTTTTTTTTAATGTTCTCTTCTAATTTTTTTAATTTATAAAATGTTTACAATCATTTTATTAATTTCTATTATTTTTTATCACCTAATACTAATTTTCTTTCATTTTTTTTTTAATTTAATTTACTATTTAATAAAAATAGTATAAAAAACTGACTACAAGATTATTTTTAATGCATTTTTTTTTTATTTGTTTAATTGCATTTTCTGTTCTATTTTTTTTGTTAAATTATTAATTAAATTAATATTTTAATTAATTTTATTTCATATTTTTTTTTTTATTATTCCTACAAATTACTTACGAAATGAAAAACATAAAATTGCTTAAAAAGATAAACTTAAAACTTAATCGGATGGCTTAACAAGACCCATAACCTTACCTTCAAACAATGGTAGAATATCTGAGTCATTAACAATTTCTTCTTGGATAACTGGACTATCTGGATCTTCACAATGAGTTTTAAAAAAAAACCTACAAAAAAAAAATTGAATTCCAAATTATAGTATTTGTCTCCCAATATCACTTAATGAGTTAAAAAATTTTAATTTATACCTAAAGTTTCCTTTTTTAGGTAAATAATCCTTAAATTGTTTTAATGTTGGTTGAGTACCAGGAATTTTTGTTCTATATGGAAATTCTTCATCACAAAATGAAAATACAACTGTTGTGGTTTCTTGTGATTTAGCTGGCAATGGTGGCGGTATTTGTTGTTGTTGCTGTTGTTGTAAATGTTGTTGATGTAATTGATGTAAACTACTACTTCCACTGCTACTACTACTCATTGATTGTTGTTGTTGTGATATTGTTGGAAGTATATTACTACTACTGCTACTAAATATTTGTTGTTGTTGCTGTTGTTGTGGGTAACGACGAGATCTTCTAGTCTCATCTTCCAGTCTTCGTTTTGCCTCTTCAAGTTGAAAGGCTGTACTTGAACCAGGTCTTGAACTACAAAACAAAAAATGATTTTTTAGCATTGAAAACAACTTAAATTTATTTTTTAAAAATAAATTATTTTCTCTACCTGGTATCTTTGTACTTCATAAGAGTATCCGCTGAAAATAAACTAATTCCACTATCTGTATTCGTTGAAGGCCATTTATTAGTAAGCTTCTTCAACGAGGAACTATGTTCAGGCATTGATTTTGAATGTCGCATTGAATGTCCTCCTAAAATTAAATTATAATGAACAATTATTGACCACTAAACTTTTTTTTTTAAATTATTTAACATTACGATGAACAATTACCTATACTCATAGCACAATCACTTAACATTCCAGAGTCTTGTGTTGTAGTTCGCCTTCTTGATGGCAATGGAGGACATGGTGACATTGTACCGGGTGATCTATGAGGTGTTAAATCTTTCCAAACCCGTGAAACATGTTGATCTAAGATATCTTGATCATTATCTTCTTCTAAAGCTAATTTTTGCCGTATTACTTCAGCAAATTCTCTATCGCTAGTAAAACCTGGTAAAGGTGAATCATCAGAAAAACGCTAAAAATAAAATAAAAAAAAATAGTGGTTAGTGTTTGCTTTTTGTACTCTAATGTAATATTTTCAATAAAAATATATTTACTTCACTACGTGCCCTTTCTTCAATATCTTGTTTTCTTTTAACTTCTTCTAGTTTAGGTATTAATAAGGCAATTAATTCTTCCTCTTTCAGTGGCCTATGTTCATTTGAGTGTAATCTTTGTGTTCTAGGGATAACCTATAACATTTAAATAAAATATTATTTAATTTTGGTTCCAGTACATTATTATTCAAAAAATAACCTGTAACGGATTTGTTTCTTTATTAACCAAAGCGCTCTGTCGTATAGCTTTACTTTCAGATGCATTATGCCTCCTGGAAACATAAGGTCGCCCATCTCTGCTTTTGAAATAAAATACAAAAAAAAATTAAATTTTGTTTTAGAAAGAAATTAAAATTATTATTTTAAAAATGCACAAAATTTAAAATAATAAAAAAATTCCCCTAAAAAAATAAAATTAAATTTAAAAATTAAAACAAATAATAATTAAAAAAAAAAACAAAACAAAACAAAAAAAACAACTTACATTGAACAACTTGATAAGGACATTGTATCAGAATCAGTTCTTCCACCAGAACTAACACTAGCACGTTCTGAATCGATTCGTGAACATGGATTATATGAAATTGTTTGTGGATTTGCGTTGAATATATAACCATGGGCTCTACATGCAGGATTTGTTTATTTTATATTTTTTAATTTTAATGAATTTATTAAGGGAATTGGAAGGAATAGGATTTAATTTTTATTTAATTTTTTTTTTAATATTCAGTATAAATTTTAGTTGATTTGTTTATAAAACATGCAAATGTAAACATTCAGAGCAATATATAATTTTTTTATATTAAAGAAAGCACACATAATTTAATTACAATGCAAATTTTAATCAAAAAAAAAATATATAATATATTTAATAAATTAAGTTAAAAATTTAATTTGGATGAATGTGCAAAATGAGTGGATTTTGGTAAAGGAAATGTGTAAATTAAAAAAAGAAAAGATAAAAAAAAATAAAAATAAATATTATAAATAAATTTAAATTAAACAAAAAACAAAATAGAAATTAAAAAAAAGTATTTATATTATTTACAAAAAAAAAATGTTATTTCAATGTTGAACTTGAAGTACAATGAATTTTGTGTTCAGATATTTTTCAATTTTAAAACATTGGTTTAATGTAAAATAATTAAACTATTCAGTACACCCTAATTCAAGATCATTTAGGTACAAGCTATCATGATAATAAATTATTTAATTTTTTAATATTAATTAGGGTAAGATCAGTTCTACAATAAGAATAATTTTTACAATTGTATTAAAGTTTAGAACTTTTTATTTAAGAAATTATTACAGATATAATAGAAACTGTAACAAACTTAATTGAATCAAACCAATTGGTCATCATCAAAATTAAATATTTCAAAATTTATAAAATCTTAAAACCAAATTTTATTCTATTACATACTTAAAATTTCAGAATTTACTTTATATTAAAGTTGATTATTGTTGAATTATACTATTAAATATTTTCCATGATTTCATGATTTTTCCTATAATAAATCTTTCATGTATAATATTTTAAAACATTAGAATTTTACACTTGCAGGCACTTGTATA
Source organism: Dolichopus griseipennis (assembly GCA_963082915.1). Classification (NCBI taxonomy): domain Eukaryota; kingdom Metazoa; phylum Arthropoda; class Insecta; order Diptera; family Dolichopodidae; genus Dolichopus; species Dolichopus griseipennis. The sequence goes on along the minus strand of OY720442.1, from coordinate 26,960,385 downwards.
TATTTTTAATCAAAAGAATTGACTATCTATTTTGTTGTGAAAGATATCTTCCCACACTGTAATAAGATAGAAAAGTACATTTCTCAACTGTAATACTTATAACATTATTTATTTTAACATTCATTGTAATTCAAGCAACTTTTTGATAAATATCATATTATTAATTGATAAAAAAAAATTTAACTATTAAAATTTCATCTAAAAGTATTACTTCGAAATTAATTTTAGTAAATCATTATTTTTCAAAGAAAATAAAAATAAATTTAAAACGTCGCTTCCTTAAAAACAAATACGCGTTCATTTAAAATTAATTAAATTTAAATTCATTGTAATTCTAAATACTTTAATATGTATAATAAGATACTAAATTGAATATAGATAGCGATTAAATCGTTCGCAAACCCTATAAAAAATAATTTGTATATATATATTTACTTTTAGTAAGAAATAAGAAAATAGTGCAATTTATGTATAATGATAATAAATATAATATATATTTATATAAATATTAATCACTTGAAGCGACAGATAGGCATTTGTATCTACATAAATAGTTTATAATAAAAAAAATCATTTGCCAGAACGCAGTAAAATAAAAATTGCATTTTTATTTTAAACAAAAATATTAAATTTTTTTTTGTACGAACCTTACTTTAAAATGCAACTAAAAGTTCAAAAAAAATTTTTTAAAAAATAAATATTTCCTTAAATAAAAATATTTGAAAAAAAAAAAAAAAATAATAAATCTAAACTTGAAATTAAATAAAAAAAAATCTTAATGTTTAAAAACAAATTAAATCTTTACCCTGGTGGTCTAATTTCTAATCTTCGTTTTTGCGTAGCTAATAATAAATCTCTTGTTAATCTTAATGGCATATCTGCAGCACCGCTGCCACTACCATTTCCACCACCAGTAACATTTCCACTATTTCCAGTACCACCAACACCAACACCACCACCTCCACTACGACTACTTATTTCCGTACAAATTCGTATCGTTTCAAAATCATCTGACATCGATAATTCTGTATCTTCATGTAATGTTGGTAATGTTGAACTACGTGGTAATGTATCTGTTGCACTAATTGAACCACTAGAACTGGCCGATGTTGATGGTCCATAAAAACCACCAGATGGTAATATACTACTACCTGTATTAACACTACTACTTGTTGTTGCTGCACTAATAACAGCAGCAACAGTATGTGTTGGTGACATTGTTGATACTATATTACTAATAGTTGTTAAAATTGATACATTTGAATTTGTTGTACTTATTGTAGGTGCAGTTGTAACAATATTACTATTATTATTATTATTACCACTGCAACTTATACTAGCTACACTACTTGCACCAGAGCTACCACTTCCAGTAGCTGTACCACCACCACCACCTCCACTACCAATAAATGCTCTTTCTTGTTGTATTGCAGACATTCTTTGTACATAATTGCAATACATATCAGAACATATAAAATTTGGATAAATTTTTTCTCGTATAACATCTTCGACATTATACTGTAAAGCATCATAAATTTGCGGACTAAGTTGAATTTCATTTTTTAAACCAGCTTTTATTGTACGCCGAAGATCTTCTGAAACATGTAATGTACTCTTACGAAGAAATCTAAAAATGAAAAACAATTTAATAAATAAATCAATTAGTTTAATATTTTAAATCAATTAGTTTAAGAATAAATTATTTTACCTATAAATAGCTCCTATAATTTGTTTGACTTTTTCGGGCTCGGATTGTTGTTTAAGACCTTCACATGCAAAATAAAAATTTAAATAATCATTATACATTGGGGTTTCCTCTTCCACATATTTTTTAAATAATTCAACCCCATCTCTATCTTCAAGTAAATGATTTAATGTCCGAGCCCAATTTAAATAAGATGGTGGTGAATTCTTTGAAGATTCCGGAACCCCTTCGGTCATCTTTAAGGATTTTTATAAATAAATAAGAATAAGAAAATAATTATAATTTTTTAAATATAAAATATAATTTAAAATTAAAATTAACCTTCTTAGATCTGCATTCTTCCCCAGGTACTGGTGGTCTTGGCCCGCTGCACTCATTATCATCAATTTTTTTAATTCTAGGAGTATGGCTCATGCCCCAATATTAAATTTTTGAATTATGTTTTTTTTTTTCTGTTAGTGTCCTTTTGCGTCGGTTTATTTTATTATTTTTATTTTTTTTTTAATTAATTTTCGTAAATTGAATAAATGTGAAGATTATATATTGCTTTTTTTTTATATTTTAATTGTAATTAATTATTATTAGTTTTTGATTATTAATCTTTTTGTTTTAATTATTATAATTTAATTAATTTAAGACGGATTACTTATATAATTATAATGAATTCAAAAAATTTAACGTCCAAAAAAAAATTTTTTTTAATTTAATTTGTATTTTCTTCCTTTTATTTTTTAAATTTTTTTTTTTATTGTAACAATTATTTGGTCAAATATTGTTGAAATATTTTCGATTTTTGTTTTTTTTAATAATTAAACTATATAGAATTAATTAATTGGTTATTTTTTAAAATATTTAAAACAAATAAAAAGGGTGTAGAGATAATCACATAAAAAATGTATATATTAATTCGTTTTAATTTATTCTTTTTTTTAATAAAATACCAACAATCGTTTAATATATCAAATTTTTTTTTTAAAAATGGGATTAAATTTTAATTTTCAGCTTTTTTTTTTAATTAATTAATTAATAACGTTTTGTTTTAAAAAAATAACACGATTACAAATTTATTATTAAAAAGGCAATCATATACAAGGCCTGAAATGAAAAAAAAATTTAAAAATTAATATTTTGTATAAAAATTTGTAATATAGTTAAATAATTAAATATTAAAATATATATTAGTAGGATATAAGACTATGTCAATTCTGGGGAACCCCTTGCACGATCATAATATAAACATGGAAAAAGTGGAACTTTGGATACACAACTTAATTATAAACCCTAAATTACTTATGCATATTAAAACAAGTGATGAAAAAAAACCAAGGGTTTTTAAAAAAGCACATTTTCAAAATTATAGTGTATTACATACTGAGTTTAACTTTGGAAATATTTACTTGGAAATAGTTACTACTGACTTATAAAATTTTCTGCTAACAGTCAGTAAATTCAATGGGGAAGGTTGCCAAATTTCTCAAGCATCTAACTTTAAAAGCAGCTCTCTAATACCGTTTTTCGATTGAAAATAAACCTAACAGAACTCTTGTTATATCAATTTAAATATAGGGCTTTTTTGGAATTTTCAGGAGCTGTAACTTCGTCACCCTTCAAAATTAAGAAAAACCTTTGACACATGTTGAAATATAATTATAGAGCTTTGAATTTTGTCTATCACTAAAAAAAAATTTGGACAGGTATTCAAGTTACAGGAGTTTAAAAATAGCAAAATTTCAATTTTCGAGCCCTTATAGCTCCTAAATAGGGGGCTTGACAAAAAAATTTTGTTAACCGACTCCTACTAATTTTTGAGTATCTAACTTCTCTTTTGCGAAAATTGAGTTTTGCGTAATGTTAAATTTTAGTACCGTATGGCAACCCTAAACATTTGCCTTGTAAAAATTTAAAAAGTTTATGAAAGCAGCTATCATTTGCCGTTTTCAGATTGAAAATATATGTAACAGAACTCTTGTTATAACAATTTAAATATAGGGCTTTTTCCAACTTTGAGGGGCTGTAGCCCCGTAACAGGTGGGGCTACAGAAAAAAATTCTTCTACGAAATTATTTTTTTTGCAAAAACTACCTTTGGTTAAAATTTCTTTTCTCTATTTCAAACGGTGTAAAAGTTTTTGTAAACATACGGACGGACGGACGGACAGAGTGAAGCTATATAGGCACATTTTTTGAAAATGTGCTAAAAAAGAAACATTTGAAATGTAATAAAATTGACAACAATCAAGCTTTGTGAAAACATAAGCTTATTATTGGATACATTAAAAAACAAATTCATAATACCAACAAAAACGGATTCCTTAAAAATTTCGATTTTTAAACGTCACTGCATCTATCATTTTATACGTTCAAATAAAAATTTTTACAATTGAGAATTGTTTCAAAAGAAAAAACTTTTAAATGTACATTTTTTTCAAAATTGTTAAAATATAAAAATATTAACCTTATGACTCTTCATGTTCATTAAAAAGTCTTCCAATTTTTGTTTTGTATTGGCAAAAAGGTTACAGTTTTACCATTCTGAAACATGTAATGTACTTTGAAAATTTCTAATCAAATCACTTTCAGCTAATCGTTAATAAGTATAAGACTGGTAAGCACTTCAGTCAACAATTATTAAAACAATGCTATAAAACGGGTCTAGTACGAAATCTCGATATTTTGAACCTCGTTGAATAGCGAGATTTTAAAAAGCAAGAATTAAAGAGCGAGATTAAAAATGTCGAGATTTCGTACCGCTCCCAGATAAAACAAACAAACAAGAGCGTAGAGTAAATTATCCACACTATGGAACATCCATTTTAATGGAATCCCAATTATAATTAAAATATTTATCAGTTCTATTTCAGTTAACTCGAAGCCGTTTTACAAGACCACATATATTCTATAGAAGATTTTAACAACTTCATTTTTTTGAAGTTTTGCTCATTGTTTTTTAAAAATTTTGATTGAATTGAAATTAATTTTACAGTATTGTATTGGTAGCTGCTAAGACCTTAAGACCTAGACTAAATTAATTTGTCAGAAATTATTATCATAAAACTTAACTAATTTTAGAAAATTTTGGAAGCCAACTTAAACCTATATACATCATAGAGAAAAATTATTATAGGGCAGCTATTCCTTCCTCATACCCAAGTTTATTTGTGAAATTGTTTTACAATCCAACTTTAACTACTTTCGGTAAAATAAGAGCTACCTAGTTATATTAGATTACGAGATATGCTTCTTTAAAAAAGTTGTATGACAGCCATTTGAAACTATCAAACCAACTTGTTTAACTTCATAATTCTTATAGAACTATAGCTTTTATTGATTTAGACTTATTGTGCGGACATATAAACAGACGGAAGGAGACACATATACCTAATTTAACTAAAATTTCGATTATAACCCGATCCATATATTTAAGTCAATGTATGTATAACTCTTCTACTTATTATAAAAAAAATAAAAAAGATCTTATACATATTGTAAAATCGAGGGGTTAATAGAAACTTGATGTAATGTATGTATATCTTAATTCTCAATAAAAAGAAACATATATCCAATTATATATGTTTTATTATAATGATTTACAACTCAAATGTACTTTTTACTTTGATGTCTACAAACAAAAAACATTACGCACTAAATATTTGTTCCTATGCGTGTATAAAAATATTTCTTTATACAAGTATACATCAAAGATTTGATAATAACAACTTCACAGTAATTAAAAAATAACTTTGAAATCTTAGCAAGTTGATTTATTGTTAGTTGTATGTTTGAATTATGTATGTAAAATGAATTAAAGTTAAAGAAAAGTCTGATAGGGAAAACAATAATACAATAAATGAATATTTAAGTTGAAAGCAATTGTAATATTAATCTCAATATAAAATATTTGTTATTAATTATACCCTATTCACATTACGCGAAAGTAACATGTTATCTGCGTTAACGCGTTATTTAGTTGTCCAAGTAACTAGAAATTTTTATGAAAAAAAGTTGTCAAAAGTATTTGTGACTCAGTTTAACTTGTTATTTTTCAAGGTTGTGTACTTCAATTTTTTAATATAATCGATATTTTTTCGATTTATCAATTTTTTATGAATTTTGATATCCCTTAATTTTAAATAATTTCAAATTTATTTTGAAAGATAATTTTTTAAAAACAATACAGAAATGTAAAAAATTTTCTTTGATAAAAAGTATTAATAAATCAAACTGTCAAATTTAACAACTAAAAACGTAGTCTGAAACGAATTGTTATTAACATGAAATATGACAGCTATAACATGTTACTTTCGCGTAGTGTGAATAGGGTATTATTTAAAAATAAAATTTGAATATCTTGGCCACAATGAGCGTAACCATGACGCAGCATCGAAATTACAAAATAGTTCGTTTTTAAATCAGTGAACTAAAAGTTAATTAAAAATTTTATTTTATTTTAGATTTTTATAATTCTATTTACATTCTCTAAATTTAAAATAAAAAGGAATAATAAATATGAATGACAGACAAAATATAAACAATTAGCTGTCAAAGTAAGAGCAGAAGTTTAAAGTTTAGTAACTTTTAAGCCAAGGCTGCGTTGAAACTTTGTTGTTACTTTTATTGTGTGTATTTTTTTCCATATGTTTAATTTGTAAAGTTGTTCGCTGCGCTCATTATGTTTAGAAAATTAAAATACTCTTCCTAAAATTTTTCCCTTATTTTTAGTTCAATTGTAATTGATCATAATAGCATCAGAGATATTATAGGTACATTAATAAGTTGATCTTGAATAAAAAGTTGACATTGATCTAACTATACTCCCTATCGCTATCCTATATTTTTTTTCAAAAATAAATTTTTCAAACTTAATAAATATACAAAAATATGTAACCATAATCGATTTCTAACACTTTGTGATAAATATTTTTTCATTGTTCTTTATAAATCACAGAAGATTTTCAATCAAATTTCTTATAAGTTGTAAAAATCAATCAAGGTTTAATTTAATCCGGAATTTATCTATGGACAATGTAACACTACAAGGCTACTAATAAGCCCAATAATTTTGTATGTATGAGTCGTAATAATTGTCCCCTTGAGTCTAAATAAAAGTCATAAATATATATAATAAGTCAGTGCAATTACATAGTTAGGGATCATTGTATTAATTAAAATTTATTATATTTACTTATAGCTATAATACAAAATATTATTTAAATTTAAAAATAATTTGTAGTTATGTTATGCAAAAACCAATGTTGATGCAACATATGAATATACTTTGACAGACGTCTCTTCAAATTGACTTTAAAACAAATCCTGTATTTACAGTACATTCCCGTTTTATAGTAATATTCAAGCTTAAGAGCACGCTTAAATTTAAAATCAATTCAATCATACACAACAAATATATGTGCACATGAATAATCATATGACGCAACAATTTGATTACATAAATATATATATATACATATATATAAAATATTCATAATATATTTATATTATTCAACAAATATACACTTCATCAATTAAAAAAAAATATTAATCAACATGTATAACAGAGCAACAGCAGCATCTCAGTACTTAAAATAAAATTATCAAAAAAAAATTGAGTCCCTCTTTTTTTATTAAAAAAAAAACCAACTAAAACTGAATGTTCTTTATTTTTTGCTTCTTCTTGTTGTTGTTATCCTTTTCTATTCCTATTTTTTTCTTTGGTCTTTTTCCCTTTTAATTTAAAATGTGTTTTGTTGCATGCTTTTATTTCATTATCAAACATTTTATACATAAAATTTTTTTTTTTTTTAATATTGGTATTTTTTTGGTACTCTGTTTCTTTTGTTGCTGCCATTTTGAAAAGATTGTTTGTGATTGGTCGATTTAATCGACCAATATACAAATACACATACAATATAACATGTATACAGAGAGTATAGAAAATAAATAATAAAAACTGAATAACAGAAAAAAAAGGACAAATCAAACTTATGAAAAAAAAAATACAAATAAATATCTTTATAATCAAAAACAACAACAACAACAGCAACAACAACAACAAAAATATTCCAAAAATTTTTATATTCTTCAAGTTTTTGTTTTTGTAATTTGCTTTTTTGAAAAAAGTACAAAAACACACACACACAAAACTTAAAGAATAGATGGTAAATTATCCTTCAACAAACTGATGACTAAACTTATATACCGTCAAAATGAATCAAAGGAAACAAAGGATAGTATAGAGAATGAAAGGATAACATAAAAAGATGGTTTAAGGCATTAACAACAACAACGACAACAAAAATAAACAACATTTAAAAAACTGACAACAGCAACAAAATGTATATATAAAAAAAAGGATGTCGTGCGGTGCTTTTTATTTAGTTTTGTTTTATCTGTCTCTCCTGTTTATGTTTTTTTTTTTTTTTTGTATCACACACAAGAAGAAGCAACAAAAAAACAAAAGCAGGACAATTTTCATCATCATCTTTCATCATTTTCATCTTCTCTATGTAATAAAGTAAAAAAAAAAACTGATAGTTATTCATGTTTTATACAAACTTTACGTAACTATGGTAACTATATAAAATATTATAGGAAACATGAATATAATCTGAAAAGTTGTAAGAAATACAAAGGATTTGTTTAATGTTCTTGTCGTTTATTCGTCACATAAAATATAGAAAAAAAAAAAAACCAACAAGGATTACTAGGATTATTAGGATTCTAGGATTACTAGAAGTTAAAAACATAAAAAAAGAACTTGTAATGATAGTTAAAAAAAAACAAAAATTGAAAGAGTTTTCCAAATCGGAATATACTTATTATACTTATATACTTATTACAAGAGCAAATATATATATATACAAGATATAAAATGTTCTTCTATTAAAATTTACTTTAATTTTTTATTGAAATTTAATACACCAAATCATTATAAAACCTTATATGTATGTTGCTTTATATTTTGGATTTTATTTACTTTTAAGGATATACAACTTCTCGGATCAGGGTTTCAATTATTTAACCTTCTCAATGTACTTCATATGCAAAGAAACACCTCTAACATTAAATTGTTTTTCAGTACCATTATTATGAAGCCAATTCTACTGTTTAAATAGAGTCCGGTAAAAAGTTGTTGCGCGCCGAAACGGGTTAACGAACCAAAAAAAAAAAAATATAGAAATCTTTTTGATATTAATTTGGTATGAATCGGAAGCATGATATAGGGGATTTATTTGCTGACTGAGAAGAGGCCCGTTCAGATGACATAAATGTTTTAAATCTTGCTGAACAATTTTGTTTCAAGCGCTTTAGTTAAATGCTTCATAAATTTTGCAGTATGAAATAACTATGCTTTATCAAGCATAATCCGAATTTAATTTTATAGAAAATACTTATTTTAAATTTTTACTTCTCGATTTTATAATAACAAATCAATTTGATATTTTGAATAATTAATTTTGAAAGTCGGTTTCAGTACAATTTTGCAGTAGTATTCATTTAAAGCGCTTTAAATTATCATTACGCTGTATAAAACTGACCAGGCCCATTTTTTATACAAGATTTATTTGTACATTTACATTACAGTGTAGATCGTTTAAATACACTATATATACATTATAATCAATATCAATATATATTTACATGATTTAAGTGTAATGTACTTTAAAACTTGAAATCAGTGTATGCAGCATGGATAAGATTACTCAGGATTCTTAAATTTCTAATAATCTGACACAAATCTACTTTTGACTACAAAATGTTTCTTGATTTTAACACAAACTACAAATTTTTCGGATTTTGTTTTTTTTTGATTATTTATAAGTTTTTATTAAACGTGAAGCGCGTGTAGTGTAGCGAAATTATAATTTACAAAAAACTTCATGTAGTTTTTTTTTTTTTTTTTTTATTCCTTTTCCACTCCTTTAAGGAGGAGTATAGGGCATTCGCCAAGTTTATTTTAAACTTGGCTTCAGTTTCTTTAATCATAATATTCACTAAGCCGTTGATTACTCGGCTGTAGCTATTGTATAAGGTTATGAAATATGAATACACAAATGTTAACTTTGTGCGCCACCTATAATCTTACACAAGAATTATTTATATAATTTTATTAAATCTTATTTTATATTACGATATAATCTATTACTATATAATTATACAATTTTACGATATTTTTTTATTAGATATGATCTGACTGGGGTTTGAACCCGAGACCTTCCACATGAAAGGCGGCGTCTTTACCAGTACGCCGTTGGTCAGATGTAGTTTTTTTTTTTTTTTTTTTTATTCCTTTCAGATGTAGTTAGCGTAATAAAAATAACTTCGAAATGATGCGTCATTAAAAGACTAAGAAGCATTTACTAGAAAAAGCTTAAATTTAAGTAGTTTGATTAAAAACGATTTAAATTAATGTTTTTGACATTTAAAAAAAAAGAACATAAAGAATGAAGTTAACAGAAACTGTTCTACTTATTAATAAATTTAGTTAAGAACAGCCATTTAATTTTCATACTTTATGTATCAGAATTCTATTTCTTTATTTGGCAACACATTTAACAATTATAATAAAAAAAACATCAACAAACTTTTTAACAAGCTTTTATAACTTTTTGAAGAGGATTTTTTTTTAAAGTTTTCGAGAACAGTTTTTGACAGAGAAGATATTCACAAACTTTTGAAACTATTTTTTTTTAAAAAAAACGTCAAAATTTAAAACCTTTTAAATTTGTTTAAAACGTTTGAGGTTTAAGATTAATAAATACACAAATCTTATTTTTGGATTTATTGTATATAATAAAATAATACTAATGTCGCGAAGCGTTTAAAATTCGAACGATTTTCAGACGCATATTATCATTTAATATTTATAAATTAAATACATGAGCCGCGACCGACAGTTTTGTGAACTGAATAAGTCGATTAATAATGCAATATATTAAAATTGTGTGTTTTACAAAATTCTAAATTTCTAATCCTACCGGTGGCGTTGTGTTGTGGATGTCCGCATTTTAATCTCGGGTTCAAAACCTGGATTGATCTCAGGTTCAGAGAAACGCAGGTCGGATCGTATCTAATAAAAAACTATAGTGTATTTTCAAATAATTTAATAAGAAGTCCAAATATCAAATAGGGAAAGGATTAATAATATCAGTTAATATTTACTATTGTGTGGTACAACAAATAAATAAATTAATAAAAATTATGATATTTGAATAGATATTTTAACTGAATTATGAAAAAATCGGGATTAAAATATTCTTGATTACACTATTTTCGTATTAATCACTAGATATGTATTAATATTTGATCACAATAATGTCATAATCAATTTCAAATATAAAATTTAAGTAGTTTTAAAACTCAAAAAAAAAACAAAATATAAAACTAAGCACATTTTTATTATTAAAAGCGCATTAAGTAGTATGTTTTTTTTTGTTTTTTTTTTCTTAAAAGAAAAACCGAACCTAAATTTTTAACAAAAGAAACACAAAAAAAACTAAAATTAAAAAAAAATCGGAATTCGGAACTAACAAATTTGAAATCAAACAAAGAATAGAAAAATATGATATCCTAAAATCCAAATCAACATCAACATAAAACTAATGTCTACTTTATTGTGTTGATTTTATATATGTATATATATATATATATATATTATATATAAATTCTAGTGATGATTACAATTAAAATGATTATAACAAAAAAAAAAAATGATGACAACTTTAAAGATAAACGTTGCAAATATATTATAACATTTCTTTATGTTTCAAACAAAATTTCTATGTTTGTATGTATGTTTATATGCATATGTAAATTAACTTTAACATATATTTGAAGAATATATAAAATAAAAAAAACTTTTAAGCTTTGAAGTTTACTTTTTTTTTTATTTTTTTATTAAATACATAATTTTTGTTTTTTTTTTTTATTCTCCCATTATAAATGAGTGTTTCTCTATAGTGACACACACACACAAACAAACAAACCTAAAACCAAAAATCTAGCAACCAAAAAACAAACAATCAAACATATATATGTATATATACAAATTTATATAAAATCAAAATGACAACAGAATAAAAGTAATAATAAAAATACAACAACAACAAAAACAACAAAAAAAATACAATGGCGGATGGTATAAAAGTAAAAGAAAATAAATAAAAAAAGAACAAAAACCTAAAAACACAACAATAATCAAAAGGAAAATGGAAAAACTCAGTAAAGCGAAAGCTTTTTGATGTTCAAAAACAAAATTCATTTTTTTTTTTTTTTTTTTTATTATTATCATCAATACATACTTATATATTTCTATACTGTACTGTACTACATACAGTACACACTTATACACATTAAGGACTTTTCTATATTTTTTTTTACTGTTTTTTGTTTTTTTTTATCTACCTATTTCTATCTCTTTCTTACATTCATTCATTTTTAATATATATGAAGTGTGTTTTAGCATTTAATGGAATAAAAAAATAAAATAAAAATAAAATAAAAATAAAACAAAAACAACAACATCAAAACAGAAAAATTAAATAAAAAATAATTTCAGACTTACATAAAATGAAATTATAAGGCGGGCCTTTAATTTTTTGTTTGTTTCATTGTTGCCGTGTATATACAGAAATTGATGACAACAACAGTCAGTAGGTATACAAAAAAAAAAAGACATTTTACTTTATTTTGTTTTTGGTGAATTTGTTTAATTTGGTTTTTTTCTTTGATATTTTTGTTTTTTTTTTTTTTTTTAACTTTTGATAGAAAGTAAAAATTAAGTTTAAAAAAAAAAACAAAAAAAAAATCAAAATTTCAAAAGAAATTTTGTGAAATTATATAAAAAAAAAATAAAATACAAATTTTTACCAAAAAAAAAAGTTTTACGAACTTTAGATGACAGATGAGAAATAATGTATTCAAAATATATATATGTACAGTGAAAGCTCTCATAAACGGACACTCACAGTTCTAAAATTTTCATACGCTTATGGGTCCGGTTAATAGAAAAAAAAATTTTTATAACTTTTATTTAATTTTTTATTAATTTTTTTAATAACGTTTTTTCAAGGGCAACATAAAAACTAAATAACAAAAGAAAATAAAAATTACTACAAAAAACTAAACAAAAATTCAATAAGCTCAATACAGATTAACATTATTTGGTTAAATTAGATACAACTTCCATTCCAGAAATTAAGAATTAGTAGTCTTTTGAAAAAATTTGAGATCTTTGACTGCCATATTTTTTCCTAGTCAATTTTTAAAACATTTTTTTTGAAATGTGTTTTTAAGTTTTTCATAAACTGGAATGCTGTAAGATCCTCTTGAAATGTTGCAAATTTTTTTAAACTATCAATAGTTTTTAAGACTTCATTGTAGGTTTTAACTTCCAATTCTTCAAGGACTGGTGAACTTTACCTAAAACGTATGCGTAATAAACCTAATAAACCTAATAATACGTATTATTTTAAAAAAATTATTATTGATAATACATACTAATACTATCTCTTCTTTGCTCAGAACCTTTTGAAAATAAGCAATAAATATTATTCAAAGGCTTACTTAATATTATTCAAATCCAATTATGTATGTATTAGATTCTAATATGTACTATAAATAAATATAATATAATAGTAAATTATAATACAACATTTGTATTGGATTGGATGTATACACCATATTACTCACATTAAATAAAAAAAGCTTGCTCATAAATTACAAGTGTCCGGAGACTTTTTTGAAATTTAATGAATGATTTAAGTGTCCGCGTCCGGTTAAAAGAATGTGTTTTGTATGGAAAATTTAAAAAAAAAAATTGGTACATATAAGAACGTCCGGCTAAGAGAACTTTGACTGTATATACATTAATATGAAATTTGTTTTTATATTTTCTGATTAAAACAAAAGGAAAAAAAGACAGAACACATCATCTATTTCAATTTGTTTTGTTTATTTTTCATTTTTTTTTTTTGTGTCTATCTCATTTTTTTTTCTATCTCTTTTTGTTTTTTTTTTTTATTTTTTTCTTTGTAATCATTATTATAATAAATATTGCAAGCTTTTAGGCTATGCTTAAGGAATCACTTTGTATGTACAGGAAAAAAAAAATAAAATAAAATGAGCAAAATTTTCTTTTTTGTTTGAAGTAAGAAAAAAAAAATTAAAAACTGTCAAAATATAATTTTCTCTGTTTGAGTGTTTTTTTTTTTTTTTGTCAAAGAAAAAAAAAACAACAACAATTAAAGACAGAGTCGGAGTTGTTTTAATTTTTTTTTTGATTTGGTTTTCAATTTGAAAGGCAAAATATATTAATTTTTTTTTTTTTAAATTAAAATGAATGTTCAAAATTAAAGATAACTTACAAATTGAAGTGAAATATATATATATATATATATATATATATATATATATATATATATATATTTTAGTTTGATTGTATACTTAAAAAAGAAAAACGATAATTAAAAATACAAAGAATAACTTACAATACATAATTATTTGAAATTTATTAATAGAAAAAAAAATTAGTGAAAAATATATATGTATATTTAAAATGTTTTTTTATGTCTTTTTTTTTGTAGTGAAAGAAAGAGAGAGAAAAAGAAAACAAAAGAACTTTTAATTAGAACTTTCAAATTTTTCTTTAACAACTTCTTTGATAACTTTAAAGCAAAGTAAAAATTAATTGACATATTTGAGAAAATGTATATGGAAAATTCATTATGATTCATTATTTAAATATAAAAGATAAAAATGATTATTAATGAGCTAAAAAAAAATGTTTAATATTTGTGAAACTTGAATTAATATAAAAAAGGGGTTAGTGACTAAATTCACAAAAAACAAAATTGATAATGACTTTTGCCAAAAATAAAAAATCCACAATTCAGTCTGTTAGCTGAATAAAAAAAATGATTATGCCCTTTCCAGAATAAGTATTCTCGGGTATAACCATTTTTTTATAAAGGGCAATATATTACTTTTAACGACAATATATATTTTAATACAGTTTGGAGTCTTATCACAATTTGAATTTTGAATTTATGGATTTTTTATTTCTGGATTTCGATTTGTGTACTTAGTCATCAACCCAAAAAAAGGTAGGGTTTTCTTAGAGACTTATACAATATTCACAGATTTTTGATATTAAAAGAGTACTAATACACAAAATTATTTATACTTTAAGGAGCTTCGGTTAGTTTGTGGGGTAAATATTTGTCATACTAACCGAGGAGGAAGAAGTGCTGTTTCGAATCTAGTACGGCTCATGAATTTTTTTTAATTGAAGAAAATTATTGAAAAAATAATTTTACTTTACAAATCTCCATGGTGACCAAATATAATTTAAATAAATAAATATATAATATAAACAAAATAATTAATATTTTAATTAAGAAATAAATAGGAAGTATTTAATTTAAGAAGCCCAAATGCCAAATAGGTAAAGTACTTTAAGAATATCTGGTAATATTTAAATTGTCCTGGTACTAATTATAAATAAATAAATAAATAAATAAGAATACCTCACGACGATTTAAAATTATTTTTTTACAAATGTATGAAACAACCAAGATGCTAATAATAATTATAATATTATTCTTAAACAATCTTTCCTTATTTTTAATGAATATTTTCTTACATTTTAATTTGAATTAAAAATTGAATAGATTTGTCGATTAACTGACTGTTTGTAAAACTGACAAATCTTAAGGGCAATCTAAACAAAAATTGATCTTTGTGATAGTTATGTATTTTTTAACATTTATAAATTTATATGTTAAATAAATAAGTGCATATTAGAAGTATTTTATATTTATTATATAAATTATAAATTTATATTATATTATGTTTATTTCTTTTTTAATATAATACGATAAAACCTCTTAAGACTCTATTAAAATTCGACGCAAAATTCATAAACCGAAAGACATCCTAAAAAGTTTTCTTGGAAGACTAAATAATATTTACTTATTAACTATTCTCTAAATTCCTAATACAAGCCGTTTAGAAGATATAAAATGAGTTTCGCCCTACCGTAAATCAAAGTAGCGTATTGCAACCTGTTTCAGTTTTGGCATTATTTTAAGCAATTTTAATTAAATTTAATAGTTTGCCTTAAGATTTCTAAAATAAAATTGAAATTTTAAATGAAATTAGTGAAAATAGTCATTAAAAAGTAAGTAATCACAATTGTATTACAGTTTTATACGCAAATTATCTTTAAAAATTATTTTAAAAATAAGCTGAGTAGTATCATAGTGATATCAACTTTAAAACATTCAGTTCAACTGTTATTATAATAGTTAACAATGTGAATATATAAGTTAAGATTGTAACTTTCAATTAATTACGAAATGCAACTGCTTTTTTTAAGAAAATAGACAATTTTGCAACAGAAAATAATTTAAAAAAAATCTAAATTCAAAAGTTATAAATTAGTAATTTCAACTTGTACAAAAGCAATGATGTTCCCTTTATATATTAATACAGTTGAAAACCATAGACTACTGACTGACAACTTCGGCTTACTTTTCAGCCTCATACCTTCAATTTTAGTAGAAGCATTTCATTATTCTAAAAAAAAGAAGTTATTAACGCAAGTTATAAGTAACTCACATAAAATTATCCTATATATAACAGTACAACCAAGTAAAAAAATCTGAATGTACAATCCAACCTGCAATTGATCATCTGACCAAAAAAAAAATAACATAATTTATTAAATATAACTTATGTTCTAAAGGATCCTTCAAAGGATTTAATAAAATCTAATCCAAATATAATACACAAAAAGCTAAGAAAATTGATTTTTCTCTTTTTAAAAAAAATCCTTTGAATAAAAATTTTTATAATCCCAAACATAAGTATATATTCAGATAAGTAGAATCTTTATTATAAGCAAAACTTAAATTAATTTTTCATCATATTCTTTCTACTCTGATATTTCCAACAACTAAAATAGAAAAGGAAAATGGAAAAATAAAATATTTTAATATTATTTTTTCCAATTTTCTTTTTTGATCATTAAAAAATAAAAAAAAAATAATAAGTAAATAAAAAAATTTACTTTATTATACATAAATTACAATTAAAATTGGATTATTTTGGGTAAAAAAATATATATATATATATATATAAAAAACAAACGTATATATATATATATACAATATAAATTTTGCAATATAATTTTCAAATAATAAATTACAGGGTTATTATTAAAAATTATAAATTTATTCAAGCTATTAAAATTGTATATCAATTAATTATCATTCGTTTTTAATTAAAATACATCGTACTTGAAGAATTCGATTTTAAAAACAAAGGCTGCGATACTCATAAAATAAATTGTTACCAGTTGTTTATGCAATTAGTTAATGACATATTTCGGGGATTCTAAGTTTTAAGTAGTATCCGCGTGGCACCAAATGACTATATTTATAAGAAACCTGGTGTTGCCGGCTTTCAAAAAACATATAGGTTTAATGGCGCATATTATCATTTAAGGACGAAAAGGACATTTGAAAGTATCCTTGTTATTTTAGTCTATTTTACAAAAACCGTTATATTTAGCGATTTGTTCAATATTGAACCTTAGAAAAGCTCATATTTCAATCGTTTGAAATATTTGACTGACATAATAGTTGGACTATTAAATATGTATAAAACAAAACTAAGATTTAAAAAAAACATCCTTTGTCCGTAAAATGTTTTTCAAAGTAATCGCTTTTGGTTTATCTGACGTGACGCGTTGATATACTATTTCAAAAGTTAAATATTTACAAAGTTATATGAAAAAAATACACACAATAAAAGGAACAACAAAATTTCAACGCAACGTAAAAGTTACTCAACTTATGATTTTGATACAGCGTCATGGCTACGGTTATTGTATCCAATTACATTTGATTTTAAAATCTTCAAATATTATAATTTAATAAACAATTAAATTTATTGAGTTGATTAAGGTTGAAGGGCTAATTTCCTAGTTCAGATGTTTTTTTATTTTATTTAATTAGCTTTCAACTTAGTTCAGATGTGAATGGCAGTTCATTAGACAATCAAATATAATTTATTAAATTGCTTTAGATTTTTATTATATACTTTAGTGGAAAATAAGTCAAATTAAATTACCATTCAATTAACTAAAAAATTTTTTAAGGATTTCAAAAGATTTCCAAGAAAAGGACATTACCTCAAACAAAGACTTAGACAAAGTTGAGAGTACTCTTTAAACTTAATACTCGTTTTAAACTTAATTTAAAGTTATATAAATAAATATTAAAATCAGTACCTTATTAGGTCCCGTACTTATAAGTACCTACTTAATTTAACCATGAACACTCTGTACGAAATATTTTATTTATTTAAATATACACACATATATATATACATAAGTATATCTTTTAAATATTATTTTATTATATTATATAGAAATATTATTGAAAAAATCTAAAAAATATGTATATAAATAAATAAATAGAATTTAATGATTGGTATTTAATTCAATTAGATGGAAAAATAGATTTTTTTTTATGTTCTATAATATATTTAACAAAAGAGATTTTAATTTATTTATATTATATTTATTTTTTTAATTGATTGGAAAAAATATTAAATAGAATTTTCCTTTGAGAATTAACTAAATAAAAAATAAAATATATTTAAATACTTTTTAATTGATTTGATAATACTATATATGGTAAAGAGTATTAAAATTTATTAAAATGTTTTTGTTTTTTTATTGATTTGTAATAGAAATTAATTTAAAATTTATTATGTATATAATATTTATATATATATACTATACTTACCAAAATTTATTAGATAATTATTAAAAACAAAATAAATAACTTTAGAAAAATAAGTTTATAAATTTTTTTAAGTTAATTTATTAATTTTATTTATTTGCAGTACCAGATAATAGTCAATATTGCCTGATATTATAAGGCATTCCAAAATCCCGCATTAAAAAATCCGACACGATGGAAATTTATAAAATCCCGCGCGGGATTTTAAAATACTGGATTTCCATAAATTTAACCTCAGAATGTCGCAAAAACTTATTAACCAACATTTTATCTAATAATATAAATTTTTGAGTCGTTGTTGCCAGACGACATGCTGGAGTTTACAAAATTATAATTAAAAGAAGGATTAGAACTCCCATATTGAACTACTTGAAGAGTATTGCACATAGTGTAACTCTTAATTAAATGTTTAGCTTTAAATTTTTCTAGTTGTATTTTTTTTTAATAAACAATTTTTTTAACTCTTTTTATTTAAATATTTCTTGCCTATTTGTTTTATGTTCTACGGTTTTATGGTACTTCTAAGGAACCTGTGTGTTATTTATATTTTAGATTTAATTATGGTATTTCGTACTTAAAGGATTATGTTCGGGATTTTGTATTTACGAGATTATTTACTTACGGGATTTTGTATTAACGGGATTTCGTATTTCTGGGATTTCGTATTTCTGGGATTTTCTCATTCGGGATATTGAGCCACTCCTGACAAAAATTTTAGATTGATTGGTCAGATAAAAATTAATTAAGGTATTAAGCATAAGTGTTTTGATGATTAAATTTGCATAATTGATATGAATAATATACTAATACAGTTTTTAACTTTAATATGTTTAATAAACTAGTTTGAAGTGCTGTAGTTATAGGAGATAATTCTTAAATCTAAAGAGCTACTTAATATCTGGCAAAAAACAACTTTTAAATGTTGAGTTAAATATCACATAACTATATTTCATGATTTGGTAAATGATAATCCGTTGGAATATAACTTGTATTAAAGTTTGAAACGCTTATAAAAAAAATGACAAATCCCGATATTTTGCAAACATCTAGTCTTAAATTTAATGTGCATTATATATGGTAACTGTTCAAGAGAGGTTCTCAAGAATTTGAGTTTGAACCTCAACAAAATCTTCAACCTATTATGTATAATAGTAAAATAATATAAAAAACATTATTATATATATTATATAATAATTAAAATGATTATAAATGTTTTATAACAAATTATTTTCTTAACATTTTACAAAATGGTTTACATTTAATTATTTAACTTAAAGCCATTTAAAAATTTCAAAATGATTTTCAAAATTAGAATTTTAATATGGCAGACATTGAATAATAACAAAAATACATGCGACATTTTGAATTTAAGTAATATATGGTTTAGCAAAATGGCCAAAACAAAATGGCGTCTTACATGTGACATTTAATAGGCGTTATAAATTTTAAAAATTATTTTTTGAAGATAATTACTAGATGGAATATCTATAAGAAATATTATTTAATGATAATAATGTTTTCCTTGTAAAATATAGATTTAAAAGTTAATAAAAAAAATATTTTTAATTTCAGAAGTACAAATTGTGATAACGATTTTGAAATTTAGTGGGGGTAAAAAATGTTGTATTAATATTTAGATAATTTCAAGTTTTTAAAGAATTAATGAAGGCTTATAAATGTTAAATAATATGAATATTAAACAGAGTAACTAACTAAAAATATACTATGACCCTGGGTGACTAACCATTTATGAAATTCGAATCGCATCGTAAATATTTTGTAATTTGAATTGCTATGTGCGGAAATCAAATGATACTTAGCCACATATTTTGGTGCGGGTTACCAGATGGAATCATTTGCTGTATCCTATATACGTAAATCAAGTTTGGAAATAATTGCGATGAGGATTTCTTATATGATTAGGCACCAGATTTCTATAGTCTTTCATAAAAAATGGAAATGAGATTTGAAGTTAAAAAGAATTTAAAACTTCCTAATTTTAACCTTTTTTTCGTTATTTTTTCCTTATATTTTCCAATTTTAAATAAAATCAAATATTGTGAAGAGTTAGTGTGGGATTAAAATTATTAAACTAAAAATATTAAATTCGATACAAAGTGTAAAATACGTTCAATTGAATTCTTTCGAATGATATGAAAAAGAAAATATAAATTTAACGTTGAAACACCGGTTCATGAGAGATTCTGTTTTTTCGATATTGAAATTCTCAGCCCTTCTCACCGTTTTTCGTAGATGGATCTTATCAGAGAGCAAAAGGTTGAGGTTTTTATTGTAGCAGTATCATAATCGAAACTTTCTATAAATTTCAAAATGGTTAAATTTTTCAAATGTGAAATGTCTTCAGATCCAGAGTTTAAAAATATGGATTTGACAAAGGCGAAAAAATTATTAATAAATACTGAAAACTGTCTGAACAAAACTGGACTTCTTTTTATCGTTACCGAAGATAGTTCATATGTGATGCTAGCAGAAGATGTTCGGTATTTAGACTAGGTAATCGCATTTATATTAATTATAAATAATATTTTTAAATCCATTTTAATATTTTAGCTTTTTAATTTGAAGCAAAATTTCCTACTCATTTAACAGTTTCAAAATGAAAAAATTTAAAGTATGTATATGTATTTCTATATTTATATATATACAATTTTTACCGACGGCAATCAAATTTATAAAAAAATTATATGTTATAATTTTGATTGAAAACTGATTTTACACTAAAAAACCGAGATAAATAATTAAAATATAATTTAAATTTTCAATTCAATTAAAACTTTCCTTTTTTATTAATGTATTAATTACTAGTAAATAATAAATTAACATTTTTAATTTAAAACACTTTTTTTTTTACTAGGTATTTAAATTTATTTATAAAAATAAATAAAATCTCAAATACCTGAAAGGTCAGGTTCATCTAAAGAAGACTACCTAATACTTATAAATACTATACTTAATTACTTCGCTTCATATAGAAATTTTTGAAAATTTTACAATAAATTACTTAAATACAACAAAATTTAAGATTTTAAAATGTATTACAACTTAATAATTACTACAGTTTCAATAAAATTTTAAGGAATTTTAGATAAATAACAATTTTTTTTTTTTTAAATTAAAAAAAAAATTAAATAAAAATAATGAAAAAAATATTAATAATATGAATTAAAATTTTTGCATGCAACATGCAACAAGTTGATAAAAAAAAAAAAAACAAAACGAAATTCTATAAACATAAATGAAAACTCATTTTGAAAAAAGTATATGGAATGTAATGTATGTATTAATATAGTGATGCAATGTATATAATATATATATATACATAAGCATAGCACTGATTAAAAAAAATAAAAATAAAAAATGCTCATTTAGGTAAATTAAAATATAGGTGCAGAGATTTCTTAAAATCATTTGTTTTTGCATATGCCTCTGAATTAATTCACATACATATATATATATATAACAGAAATACGAGTATATATATATATATATATATGAATATATTATGCACATTATCACAATCATCATCCACAGTGTTTCTCATCCCATTATTGTAATCCTGACAGGATATATTTTTATAGTTGGATTCCTATTTGTTTTTTTCCAACGGGTCCTTTTGTTTTTTTTAAGAATGTAAAAAATATTCGTTAAGGAAACACCTGGAGTCCGTTTAAAGGTAACCATATAATACAATGCAATTTTGTTTTAAGTGGAAACTTTCGCGAAAAAATTTGTACTAATAACATTTATATGTAAGCCTTTAAGATTGTTCTTTATAAGAGCTATTAAAGATTACAATAGCAGTCATAGCTGTATATAAGAACACTCAAAACAGGTTAAAATATGCCTGTGATATTTGACAAAGTTAAGTTCAAAGTGAAACTAAAGATGACGTCATTAAGTTAAGTTTAAAATAGCTTTAAAGTAGCTTTAGAAACATGTATATATTGTTGTATATATTATACAAAGAGACCATGGCTAGACCTTGATCAATACTAAATATTGTTGAATAGATGGAGACCATGACTAAAATCAATAATTAAAAGTTTGGGCATTAATGACTTGAAAAACTAAGGTAAACAAATAAGGAAAATCAGTCACCTCTCTCCCTCCAGTGACCCACAAGACAAAGTAGAAATCCATCGAAGAGCAAAAGTGAGGATGCAATAAGAAAATCATTTACCAAAGAAGTGCCTCGACGAAGTAGAGTTAAAATGCGAATATTTATACGAATTACGCAATGTTATTATACAGGCCTCTATGGAGAAATGGGTAGGCATATTGTTACGTAAGGTATGATGAATTCGATTCCACCAGCGCATACAAAATAAACAGATAGAAGAACATGCTTACAACTTTAACTATACTTTATAGTAGAACATTATTTAGACTTAAAACGCATTTCAACATTTGTACTACGGCAATCTCTTGTACGGTGGTAAAACTGTATTCTTAATAAAAAAAATTTAAAATGTTTTGTTACATTTTCTATATACATTACATATATATATATATACAATCTTAAGTTTATGACCTTTGAATAATATATATATATAGATTAAGTATACCTGTTTTTCCTTCTTGGTATTCCTTTATTAATGGATAATTGTAATTGTTCTAGAAAATGTAACATACATATTATATACATATTAACATATATAAATATATATTACAACTTAATAATTAAACAATATACAATTCAAATATATTAACATATATATTGAAATTAAAAATAATGTTAATGTCCGTAGTATTAAATATGAATTAAAGATTGAATAAACATAATCAAGGTTACGTCATTACTAAAGCATTTACATGTACTTATATAATTGTTAATATATAAATACTTTTAAGTATATATTACATATAAATAATGTTAAAAAAAATCTAAAGATGCAACCTTTTTATTTTAATTGAACCAAATACAATTTTGTTTTTTTTTTAAATAATTTATTTAAAATAACAAGGGATTTATACTTATACATAAACCATCATAAAAATTATGATTAAGTTGTCTTATTAAATCAATTTCAATTCAAAAAAAAAACAATACAAATCCTTTATACAACAGATCCTTTTTGTATATGTATAGTCAAACTCAACAAAAAAATTATGAAATTTAATCCTTAAGATATATCCCTATAGTTATTTATTTATTTTTGGATTGAATTGTTCTGATGTAAAAATTAATGTTTACTTAACATTACATTTTACATTCATTTTTTGGTTATCCTCAAAAAATTTTTTTTAAAGCCCTAAGACCAAAATATAATCCATTGTGAAGAGTATACAGTGCTTCTGTTTTTTTTTTGTTTTTATAATTATATTTTAATAATAAAATTATGAAATAATTATTACAGGAACTCGAACAAAATAAAAATGGAATCTGCTGATTTACTACAACTACTTTATTATATAAACAGGGTGCTTTCAGTCTTGTGTACTGTATTAAAATCCGGTTCAGAATATATTTCGTTCAATTTTTAATATCACGAGATCTACGATTTTTATACCAAGGCGTACCCCTTTGTGGCTTATTGATCTACACATGATAAGATTATGGATTTGATCAGTGCCGAAAAGTTAATCTAATAAACTTTGCTTATTTGTTTATTAGTTTGTATGTCGGCACAAAATCACCAAAAACTAAAAGAGTATAGAGTTTTACTATTTACTTAAAGTGTTTTAAAAACACTTTTATCACTTCATTTTTTATTCAAATTTTAGCACAGATTCCGGTAATTGCCCTATACATTTCTTTGTTTATCAATAAACAGTTCCCATTTTCATACAATGTGTCTGAGGGGCTGAGGTTTGTCTTTTCTTTTCAGATGTGGCAACTATATGTTATTTAGTTGCCATTTTTTTAAGTAATATTATTTATTTTGTCTTTATATATATTATATTTATCTAAATTTTATATTTTACTTTATCACCAAGGTTACCAAGGTGATTTATAAAGAAAAATTTTTTTATAATAATTTAATACCTATACAGGTGAATAAATTTAATTGTCCTGAGAGATTGAAAATTAAATTGGGTACATTAAAAGTGGGAATCTTAGCGTTTTATTTTCCGGTAGCTGCAATACAATTGTGGTTCCTCAATTTGACTGTAATTCCTGGGAACAATATATTCGCACGATTGGTAAGGACAACTGAAATAATCCTTGTTTGTCGTTTAATTTAATTTACTTATGAATATGAAACTACGGAACTTTACTTGATAACTTTACTTACACTTTTCAAACCAAATCTTTAATTTTACTATTGAACCTGTATATAAATCCCCCTGTATATATATATATGTGTATTAAAGAAAATTATTACGATATTTAATTATAAAATCGGCATTCAAAACTGAACATATATAACTATAAATACGTATATAAGAAGAATTTATCCCTAAAAACTTCATCAAAACAAAAGAGATTTACTGAAATGAACTGAAATTTATTTTCATATGTATAATAAACATTGGTGCTTAATTGATTTTTCAGTTAATGGGATTTTTTCTTAAATTATATCGATAGAAAATTACAAAAGAATAAATGGTGCATAATAATTATTAAAAAAAAAAAAAAACCTTATAAAAAACTATTTAAAAAATCAATTTTTTATTGAATTTTCAAAATATTAAATTTAAAATATGTGTGCGAACAAAAGTTTCAAAATTTAAATTATAATTTGAACTCATTTATTCGTTTATTGGTAGCGATTTTCTAAAGATTTTATTATAATTTTGTAATTAAATATATAAGTAACTATTTATTAGATTATATATAAAATTATACACATAATTTTGTATCAAGTTTCACAATTTCAAAATTTCAAAAATAAATGTTTAGAATTAGAATGAATAATGAACTCAAAAAATAAAATATAAAGTTTGTGAATTCAATGAAATTTTTAATTATAATTTCCGTAGAAAGTCGTTTTCAAAACTTCTTAAAATCGCACATTTGACTTACGATGCGTTTATATTGGAGCTGCGATAAGTGATAAGCGCGTCGATAAGAGCATACCGTAAAAAATTTATATTGTTTATCAATGATCAAAGTGATGCTCCAGTAAATAAACCCCTTTATTTAAATCATGTACCTATAAAGAGTTTTCATATACGCTATGCTCCTTTTGACGCTTTTATCACTCATTGCAACTCTAACATAAACGCATCCTTAGAAAATGGATATATATAAAAATAAATATATCTTTTAATGTAAAATAAAGGATTATTTCTTAATAAGATTTGATTATAAATATAAAAAAAATATATTTAAGCGATTATTAAAACACGGATGTACCTATAGTTAATTATATGGTATATTAATGAACTACAGGACGAAAAATCTTATAAAGAAGTGTTTCTTATAATAAGTGAGAATCAGAATTTAATTATATAATTTTGAGTAACTATGTGTTTAAATTTAGAATTTTTATACACATAATTTTTAGAATTTTAGAATTAATAATTTTTAGAGTTAGAATTTTTTTTGATAAACTTGAAAAACGAACAAATATTAAGGTTGATACGAGTATTTAATTCTCTTTACAATTTTTAAATAACTTGAATCTCTTAAAATCGGATCAGATATCAAATATCGCTTTCCTAAATTACGGCTTAACAATGCCTCATAGATTAACTAAATCTTTCTTAAGTACTAACTAAATCTTTTGAAATATTTTATTAATTAGGTATATCTTATTTATAATTATATTTAAAATTTATTATTATTACATACAGTGGTCACCACAATTATTTACACTCAACCATATTTCTTATGAAATATAAAGTAAAATCAGTACAACTTTTTTAAATATTATTTTATAGCATTAAATTTTTTTTTACATAAACTTCATTTATTTCTTTATAATAAAAAAAAAAAAACATAACATAAAAATAAATAGAAAATAAAAAAAACATAGAAACAAAAGTACCAAAATTATTTGCACTTATAAAATAGGCGCCACAATTATTTGCACTTCGCAATTTAATCTTTAATCTGTAAGACAAAAAGGTGATTTTGTTTCTTTTTCTGACAAATAAAGTTAAATATGCTTACCTAATATTTGGTGTTTCCTCCTTTTGAATCAATTACGGCTTGAAGTCTTCTTGGTACTGAGTCGATGCAATTCCTTATTATTTGTGGTGAAATTGCATCCCATGCAGTTTGTGCATCCTGCCAAACCTTATCTTGTGATCTTCCAACTTCTTCGGAAATCATAGATTTTAATTTATGCCAAACATTCTCAATCCGGTTGATATCAGGGCTTTGTGGGGGCCACTTTAAAAAATTAAGTGGAATACCTGATATAAAAGTTTTTATCATATTGGACGTATGTATGGGTGCATTATCCTGTTGCAACACAAAATGAGTTCCGATTAAACCATCACCTGCAGGGATAGCATGTTCATGCAATATATGCAAATAATGTGGTGATGTCATCTTCTCTGGACATTTCACTATAGGACCAGCGCCATTGTATGAAATGCATCCCCATATAATAATTTTACCGCCTTTTGAATGACGTGTATGTTGAACAATTTCTCGAAATCGTTTCTCTTTTGGATCAGATCGGTAGAAGTGTTTTCCATAAGTTCCATCAAATGATATTGCCGTTTCATCTGTCCACAATATAGATCTCCAAAATTCAATAGGCTTATTTACATGATCTAAAGCAAACTGCAATCGGAGTCTACGATTTTTTTCGGATATGTGTGGTTGCTTACGTACCACAAACGTTTTAATGTTTCTTTCGTGAAGCCGTCTCCGAATTGTAGTTTTGCTGATTTTATTGTTTCTGAATTTGTTTATTTCGTTGTAAACATTCTGTATGGTTACTGCTGGATTAGATTTCATATAACGTATTAATGCTCTGTCATCCACATTACTCGTTACTGGTTTTCTCCCCCTTCCTGGGGTATTAACCACCGTTTTATTTTTTTTATGTTTATTAATTTGATAAAAAATTGTCCGCTTATGGCATTTGTACTTTTTAGAAAGTTCCACTGCTGAAATGCCATTATTATATTCTGCCACTATTGCGGCACGTGTTTCTATTGACAATTCAGTTTTGCGAGGCATCTTTAAGTATTAAGTGAACTTTATTTCTCGAAAAACATAACTCGAATGACCGAGCACAAACTATTTTTTTATTTTTGATCACTTATTATTGAAAAACAAACAACCGTTAGATTCTCGAAATCAATTTTAGTAGTAGTGCAAATAATTGTGGCGCCTATTTTATAAGTGCAAATAATTTTGGTACTTTTGTTTCTATGTTTTTTTTATTTTCTATTTATTTTTATGTTATGTTTTTTTTTTTTTATTATAAAGAAATAAATGAAGTTTATGTAAAAAAAAATTTAATGCTATAAAATAATATTTAAAAAAGTTGTACTGATTTTACTTTATATTTCATAAGAAATATGGTTGAGTGTAAATAATTGTGGTGACCACTGTATATCTTAAATAATAATGGAATAATGCAATTATATTATATTATTATATTTGAACGTAAAGAGGGATTTGGAATGATAATTAGTTTTTTCAGTAAGTATATATATAAGTAAATATAAATTTTGGAAAAATTTTGAATAATAAATGTAAATCTAAGAATAACAAACTTTTGAATTTTCACAATATGCAAATTTTGTTCATAATTATATCTCATATAATATGAAACCTAAGGGTTCGTTTATGTTGGAGCTGTTATAAATGATAAGAGTGTCGATGCGCTGCGATAAATCGTCTAAATAAATCATCCCTTATTAATGAAGTGGCGTATATGAAAAATTATAGTTTTGAGTTATATGCGTTTTAAAGTTTTTAAGAAAAAAAAAAATTTATTTTAAAGTCATCCAGTTTTTGTAAAAATTGAGTTAGTTCAAAGCGGTTAAAAAATTCATGAATATCAATAAAATCGTTTTACACCATCTCATTATTAAAAACTTTTTTAATTTTTACATATACACCATTTTTGTTTTTTGCCATAAAAATGTTTACAATGAAGCAAACATAACAATTTGGATATTATAGAATCGAGGGAGAGGAATCCAATGGTGCTATAATCAAAAAATGGCGTATAAATATTATACTCTACTTCATTGCTAGAGGGACGAAGTGCTACGAGCGTGAACACTATATACATAAATCAATAACAACTTAGCGTAGAACACTATATACATGATTTAAATATAGGTGTTTATATTGGAGCATCACTTTGATTATTAATAAACAAAGTAAATTTTCTACGCTATGCTCTTATTGATGCTCTTATCACGTACCGCAGCTCCACTATAAACGCACCCCAAAAAATGATGAAATAACGAATGATGTTTTATTTGGTAAAGTGCATTTTGTCTATAAAGAGATCCTAAGACGATTTAAGGTTTTGTATGAATGTTGAAACTAGGAACGCCATATTGACAACTTGTTATATAATAGTCTTAAGTCTAAAGCAATCTTTCGTTACTTTTAATGAATATTTCGTCTGTCGTACAAAATATTTAAAAATTTTCCCAAATTTAAATGTGGCGGTAATGTCAATAATGTTTAATAATATTTGGTGTATATATATACTTATTAGTAGTACTTGAATATAAATTTTAAATGACGAATTGAAAATTTTATTAAGATTAAATTATTTTGATTATATTTTATTTATATTTAAACGTCATTAATTAAGGCATAGTAAAACTATTAAAGTTGAGCTTAAGTTTCGTTTAATTTTTGACAGAATCTTAAGCAATCCAAATGAAATTTCGAAGCTCATTTTAAAATATTCTTAAACACATTATAGTTAAGACTTTAAAAAACATTATCTTGAGACTATTATAATATACAAGTACTTATACATAAACTTGATTAATTCTTTTCTAAAACTAATTATTAAAAAAAAACTTTTTGAATCAAAATAATAGTTATATTTTATCAATAAAAAATTATGTAATAACCGTTAATTGCAAAAGCCTTTTATATAACCTCAATTTATATATATATATATATGTATATATACAAAAATTAGAATAAATAAACTAACTATATTCTATGTTTAACACTTTTTTTTAACTATTAGTATACTTCAATTATTTTGATAATAACAACAAAAAACTAAACTTTATTACCCCCACCCAGATTTTTTTTATTCTATTTAAACATCAGTTGTCACTTTCAATAAACACTCCTTGAAGTATGCAATTTAAAAAGTGAAAGTTTAGTTAAATTGCTATTTGTTTTTTTGTAATTATTTTCAATTTTTCTATTCAATATTTGTATATATATATATATTTCAACACTTAATTAAAACTGAAGAATTTATATAAAAAAACATAAATAAAACCCTAGACAATATTTTATATATATATATATAACTATACGTATATTTTATATATATTTTTTCACTATTTAGATTTTTTTTTATACTTGAAAAAAACTGATTTTTTTGAAGTGAACTTTTCTTTTTTTTTTAAAAAAAAAACTAGAAAACTTTATATTACCCCCCCATTTTTTTTAAAAAATTGTTTTTTTAATATTTTTTGTATATATAATATATATATATATATATATAAATTGTTGAAAATTATATTTGTTTCAAGCAATTTATTTTACCTTTGAGAAAAAAAACAAAATACTATGGAGAAAAACTATTTCAAATTTAAAATAAAAAAAAAACATACAAATAAATATAAATATATATATATATATAATAAATATTTCATAATTTGTATAAAACATCACCCTTTATCGAAAAATTCCATTTTAAAAAAAAAAAGTTGATGTTTTTTTTTGTTTTTTAGAAATAGTTTAAAAAAAAAAATTTATAAATTAAAAAGCAACAAGCGCCACCTGTTGTATCATTCAAAATATATACTTAAAATAAAAAAAAAAAACTTGTTTTCTATATGTAAATGAAAATTAAAAATGAAAATGAAAATAGAAAAAAACAAAAAACCAAGAGGAAAATTATTAAAAAAAAAAAAAACAACAAAAAGTGAAGAGATGATGAAAAACTATAACTAACCCTATTAATGAGCATGAACAATATAAAAAAAATTAACGAATGATAAAAACAACGAATAAATAAAATATGAAATATAACGAAATGAAAATGAATTAGTTTAAAAAAAAAAATCTTTTATATAGATATATATATACATATTATATATACATATACATATTTATTTATATAAATACTAAAGATAAAAACAAAGGTGAATATCAAAGGTTTAGTTTTTATTTTAACCTCTTTTTAATTTTTATTTTTTCTTGAGTTGAGATTTTTATTATTTTAATTTATTATTTTATTCAAATTTTAACTAGTTTAAAAATATTAAACTATATTTTAAATATAATATTTTATAGGGTATGGAACAGATTTGATTCCTATCCGTCACGGGAAACTTCTTTTAATAAATTTTGTAATGAAGTTCTTAGTTAATTTTAAATTTTGAAAGTAATATAAAACCTTAAATAGAAAATGTTTTATCCTTTATTCAGGATGTATAAAGTCATTTATAGGGCTCCTTAGTCATTTATAGAACTCCTTAGTCATTTATAGTACTCCTTAGTCATTTATAGGACTCCTTAGTCATTTATATGACTCCCTGATTGAACACAACTCTGGCAACTTCTAAAAATTATTTGAACTCACAAAACCCTTTTCTATAAAAAGATTACATGAGAGTTAAAGTAATCTGTGAGTTTAAAGAATATTTGCAAAAAAAACCACAAATAAAGCACTTTAGTTATTTAATTCATACTACGAAAACGTATAATTAATTTTCAAAATACATAAATTATATAAACTATTTACTTAATTATATTTTTCCAATACATATGAAGTCCACAGACGGATCAAAGGACGAAACAACTTCTATTTTGTTTTTTATAAGCTTTTAAAAACATAAAAATATTTTTAATAAATAAATAATAATTTAAATAATAAATTTAATAATATATTTAACTACATACTGTACAGAAATAAATAAATAAATAATATATTACAAATACATACATTATATTACAAATATATTTGAAGGACATTAATTCTTAGATAAACTATCTTCTACATATGATTTAACGTCCCCCTATGACGGATATGACTTCTATCACAAGTTGCTTTAAATATTAATATTATAATTAATATATATATTAATTAAATTTAATTGAATTCCAAATAATAAGATACGGTTAAAAATAACATTTTTGTATCTTTGTTAGTACAAATAAATAAATATTATTTATGTTTATTATGGTATTAAGTATAAGTTAAATGAACTTAATCTTTTGATCGTAACTTAAAATTAAGAATATTTTGCAAATTTCATTATATAATTAAGTACTAAAGTACTTTAAAAGAATTTTAATTTCCGATTCAAAATTCAAAAGTAATAACACTAGTAACCTACAGAAAAGTTCAATAGTGTTGAATGGATTTAACACTTCAAAGTTCAAACTGATTTTCTTTTTGAAGTCAAATAGAATGCTGGTGTTGGGTTGTAGTTCAAGCCTCAATTCATTCAAAAATAAATGAAATTTATAATTTATTTATTAATTTTTTTTAAAACTTTAAAAGTGAAAATTTTTTTGAATATTAAATATATTCAATAAAACATTTAACATAAATAAAAATATTATTATTAAGTAATTAAAAAATTTAATATAATATTAGAAAAAATTGTACAAACTTTAGAAGAACTTTTGAACTGTTTAGAAATTAAATATTTAATTGCACATTTTATATTGATAAGATAAATTTTAAAATTTAAACAAGGAAATTAATGATAATGCAAAGGAAAGAGCTATAAAGTCTGTCTAGCATATTTGAAAAAATATTTAGTTTTTAGATATAATATT
Source organism: Dolichopus griseipennis (assembly GCA_963082915.1). Taxonomy (NCBI): domain Eukaryota; kingdom Metazoa; phylum Arthropoda; class Insecta; order Diptera; family Dolichopodidae; genus Dolichopus; species Dolichopus griseipennis. Next base: position 26,927,997 of record OY720442.1, on the reverse strand, counting down.
TGTATAAGATAAGAGCACATCCCAAAAATCATATAGTATTTATTTAAGAATTGATGCAGTTTTACGTAAGATAAGATATTTGTATATTTAATTTTTAATATTAACATCTGCACTTCCCACATCCGTAAGGAAAAGGTTCCGTCAAAATACCAATTTGCATGCCCTTGCAAACCCTTTAATTAATAAATAAAATAATTTTTTTTTAGTACGTCATATTAATCTTAACTTTTAATCAACCGAAAAAAAAAAAAAAATTTAAGCAGGAAGTCTATTAATATCGATTTTTTCTTTCAGTAGAGTAAATTTAAGTTATTTATTTTTTATTTTTGCAACGCTTCCTTTCCTTTAAAAAGCAAAGTAATTAAAGTAATTTCAAATTCTATTGTTTACTTTAATTTATAAGTCTTGACCTATCTCTATAACTATATTGATACTTAAGTATGTATAATTAAAATTAACCTTAATTCAAGAAAATAGTAAGTATAAAACTAGGGCTTTTTTAAAAAAATAAGTATAACGCCTTAGCCACGCAGAAAGCAAGCGGGCAATTGTTTTGCGGATTATTTTTTAAAAATAGTTCAAAGATGTTCCTTTTCAAGCAAGTGGCCATATAGAAAGGAGATAAGTGGGTGGAAAACTATATGGCAATTTGCTCGCAATAGCTCGCCACTTTCTGCTTGGCTAAGGACTTTAGGTAAGTAAATCAACATTAGAACTTTAAAAAAAAGGCCAAATCTAATATTAAGACTTAAAAAAACTTTAAAATTAGTATTTTTAAACTTAAACGTTTTATATCCTGTCTATACTCAATTGAAAAACAGAATCAATCAATTCTGTCTTAATCATAACTAAAATTCTTTTGAAAAACCAAAAACAAATAAAAAAAATTAATAAGTACTACTTACTTTGTTTGAAGCTCAAAAAAAAAAATAAAAAAATGAGAAAAGATTAATTGTATTTCTAAATAGGAGATTTCAATTTTTTATTTCTTTGTGTTAATGGTTCTTTTTTACAAGCAACTAGTAAATATTTATAAATATAAAGGGCTTTTGTTTTTTTGATTTTTTTTTTTATTTCTTTCAGATCAAAGTCAAATAAATTATTTAAGTATTATTTTTTTTTTTTTGTTTTTTTTTGTATAATTTTATTTAAATTTAAATAATATGAAAAATCAACAGTTTCTAACAGCTCTTAAAAGTGCAAACGATTAGAAAATAAGTTTTGTAAAATTTTAGTTTTTGTTTCAACTTATCACAAAAGACTTTCTTTTTTTTTAACTTATCATGGCTACAAATAAAGCAAATACAGCAGACTTTAATTTTATATAGTTGTATATTTAAACAGTTTTTATTCAAATTATAAGTACCTAACTGTTTTTTTTTTTTTTTTTTGATGATTTAATCCTGAAATATTGAGTGATAAAACTACTTTAGAGTTTTCAGATATATATATGTATAACTATATATCTAGTAATTATTCAGTTAAATATATAAAATTCCAAAAAAAAGTGAAGGATTACTTAGTAATAGTTTAAAGTAAGTACTGTAGGATTTCCCAAAAATGAATGGTTTGGTATTTAAGTAAATTTAAATTAATTTTTTTTTTTTTTTTGCAACGCTTCCTTTGTTTTAAAAAGCAAATAAACCAAGCAAAGTAATCAAAGTAATTTCAAATGCTAATGTACGCTTTTGAATTGCTTGACATTTAAAATATAAATTTTTTTTATAACTGTTTATTTTCCAAAATTTTTTGAGAATCCACAAAATTTTCAAAACAAAGAAAATTACTTTACCGTTTCAAATATTATTTTGAAATGTATATTCAAAAATATTATTTTAAACTTCAAAGTTAATAAAGCGACGCGATCAATTTAACGCTTTTAACTAAAAATTTAAAAGTCAATTTTTGAACTTTTTTTACTTTGTTTCTCTTTAATTACCTTGTCATTGGATGTTGCTACGTTAGGTACAATGTAATTAATTTCAACTATCAAAGCGTGTAAAGTAAGCGAAGCAAGCGAAACTTTTCAAACAACTTTGACGCTTATTTGTTCTTAATTTAAATCTCAATTCTTAATTGACTTTCGCTAAAACAATAAATTTTCATTACACTTATTATTCGCATTTCTTTAATTTTTTTTTAAATAAATAAGTATAGGAGGCATCTGACTTTTACCCGATGTGTTTTGGAAAATAGTTTCCAAATTTAATTTAAATTTAATTAAAATATTGAAATTTCTATTTAATATAAAGTATGTAATAACGCATTATTTAGTAAAATACATATTACACATTATTCCAAAATTGTAAATTACACTAGATAAAGTAAATTACGGTAGATAAAAATAACATCTAGTTTACTATAATTAATAAATTCTTACAATTAAAATTTAACTCATAGGTACTTATTGAACTCAATTAAAAAATAATAATTATTTTTATATACAAAAAAAAAACTAAAGACACCTGAAATCACCTGTGAGAATAATTAAATATATATTCTTTATAAAAAAATCAAAAAACAAAATAAGGATTCGTTAATTTCCGGTTCGCTTTGAAATACACTTAAAAAAAAAACACCACGGAAAAACATTAAAAATCAAAATGACGAAAAGTATACGACAACAACAAATACAAACTTTTTTTTATATAAAAGAAATTGAATAAAATAAAAGAAAAACTAAAATGGTGACAAATATATATAACTACCATCATATATATATATATATCTATATATATATTTTTATATTTAAAAGAAATCTAAAAAAGGAAAAAAAAAAATCTTAAAAAGTTAAAGTACAGCCTTTTTGAAAATGAACGTCAATTGTTGTTCGTACCACTTTTAAGATGAAAAAAAAAATGACTTTTTACACACTGAATATATATATATATACACGATATAGATACGATTATAACCGAACACACACATTTATACAAAAATAAATAAGAGAAATATAATTTATATATAAAATAAAAAGCAAAAGGATAACAAAAGAAAAACCGGTAGCAGTAACAACCCTGATAATTATTATTATATATATATTTTATATATAGCTACAAATATATATGTATATACATAGCTAAATACTTATATATATATTTTTATATATTTAAAAGAATATCGTACAAAGTAATATAAATCAGCTTAAGTAAGCATTATTTACTCATTCGCTCTCAAAAACATGAATAATAACAACAAAAATTCAGTATTCACAAGGATATTTTTTTTAAATGTCACTGAAATATCCTTATGATTTTTTTTTTTTACATAATTATTTTGTTTTTCTTTTTTTGTTTTTTTTTTTTAGAATCCTCATCATTAATTGAATATAAAAGAGGAGAAGAAAAAAAAGGAGAGCAACAATTTGTCACTTAAGTGTATTAAAGTGTATTAAAAAAAAAAAAAACCAAAGTAGAAAATGATAATGACAAACATGATATACAGCTGATATTAATATACTTGTAACTTGTCGTATTTAATGTATAACAGTTTAGTATTTGTTTAAATTATTAAAAAAAGAAAATGGGAATTAATTCATCATTTTCTTTTGTTAATTACACTGATGGTGGTCGTGTCTGTTCGTTTAATCGAATATGTACTGTAATAAATTAATTCGATTTTTTTAACACGATATTTTTACACGATTTTAAAGCTATGAATTAAGTTGGAACATGGAATTAATTTAAAACTTTATATTTATATGGGTATATGTTGCATTTAACTGTAAATTTAATTTAGATTTACACTATTTATTTATTTATGTTTCTTCCATTTATTTTGCGCTAATTAAGAATTACGATTATTATTTAAGTTATGTTTAGAATGTTCACGTCATTTTGCGTTATTGTGTTATCCGTCGCGTCAAAAAATATGTAGCTTTTAAAAATGTACGCGAAGTAAAGATTTCTAATTATTGTTTAATAGAATAAAGTCCTTAATATTAAAGTCCAAGAATAATATAAAAATTACATTAGAATAATTAATTTTTTGTAAATAACGGTACTAAGTACACTTCTTTTTCGGTCAAAACTTATCAAAACCCATTCAAATGTTTTTTTTTAATTTAACTGGTGCAAAATTAAAATTATCAAACGTTAAAACGCATCATATTAAGAACTAAATAATAGGCTAATACTAATGTGATATCATCCCTTAAGGTGAACGACACATGTACGCTTTTTTGCTTCGCTCGCTTTAAACGCTTTGACAGGTGAAATAAATTACATTTTACATTACGTAGACACGCTGACAGAAGTAATCAAAGTAATGAAAGCAAAACAAAGTAGAAAAAAAGTTCATAATTGCCAAATATAAATTTAGGCTTTGCTTTATTTACTTTGAAGTTTAAAATTTTTAAATAAATATTTTTGTAAATAATATTTTAAACGGCAAAGTAATTTTGATTGTATTAAAAATATTTGAATTTTTAATATTTAATTTAAATAATTTTGAGATTTTGTAAATTAAATAAAATTTTAAATGCGGATAAAGTTATCTTTGTTGCCTTTTTTAAATTTTGCCGGATTTTGTTTTAATTTTGTAAATGCGTACTCTCGGTAAACGTTTTGTATTTTGCGATCTAAATATATAACGCCAACTGAAAATTTACTCTTTGTTGATCCTTTTTTTTTTAAGCATTTGTATTTTTCATACAATAAATATTTAATGCTTAAAATATCAAAAATATTTCCCAAATCTTTCATATTTTACTAAAAACTAAATAAATAATAAAAAAAAATTAAAATTTCAAATGTCAAATTTCAAAAACTATTAAAAAGCGTACTTTGGGATTTGAAATTATTTTGATTACTTTGTTTGCTTCATTCGCTTTTTAAAGCAAAGCAAAGCAAGCAAAGTGAAAATGCTTAAGTCGGGACTTCATTTTTAGTGCTACTGCAGATTTTTGTATTGTAAACAACTCCTTTTAAATCAAAGTATTTTAATAATGTAAATGTCAATCTAACACATAATACGACGCGAACATTGTATATTTACTGTAAATTCACCTTAATTCATTGTAAATTTACCTTAAAAAAAAAAAAAACACTAAAATAAAATAAAAAAATAACAACAAACAAAAGAAAAGCATAAAAATTAAATCACACACAATTAAAAATTTTCAATGTTACGTACTTTTTCTCATATATGATAATCTGTTGTCAGTTATATGTGACCGATAATTATTATGAACGGAATATAATAGTTACAATTTCATATATATGTACTTATTAATTATTTATGTATTATTTTTTTTTTTATTTTTTAGTTTGATCAGTTTAAATCATTTCAATGTTAAATTAAATTGATATTGATTGATATAAATATATATATATATATATTTAATAGATTTATAATGATAATGAATGATGACACGAGTTGCACTTTTTTTTTCTCACATACAAAAAAAAATATTTTAATATTTAGAAAAAAAATAATTTTTTTTTGAAATCGCGTTGAAAATTCTTAACTTTTTTTATTTTAATTTAAGATTTTTTCAAGTAAAACTTTTAAATGGATGAAACAATGCAAAATAATATATCCGTTATATGACACGTTTACCGTAAAGAAAAACCATTTATGAATGACTGAATGGAAAGGAAGCTTAGATTTAAAAAGGAAAATTATTATAAATATATATACATATATAAATATATATTTATTTGTGCCCAGCAAATACAACATCAACATCATCAACATTTATAAGGATAATAATAATAATAATAAGAATATCAAAAATAAAAATGAAGAACTATATTATTTATATATAAAAATATATAATATAATATATATATATATATGAATATATAAATATTATATATTGAATATATTTGATTTATATAAAATACATTTTTAGTGTAATATTTCTACACGTTGCTTTTTTTTTTATATGCTCTAAAACTGATCCTGATGGTTTTTTTTTTGTTATCCTTAGAATTTTTATATTTATATATATATATATATACATATTATGCAAATGATTATATATTTTTATATGTATTTCTAATAAATTTATATATATGTATAATCAAAATTTTTATAAAATATGCACATAGGGCGATACAATCGGTCGACATGACTACCATTATTTTATTTTATTATTTTGGTTTTTTTTTTTGTTCATGTTTTTTTTTTACTTTTATACTTTACATTTTGCCTTTTTTTTTTTTTTAGAGTAGTTATTTTTTGAGTTGTAAAAAGGGCTGTGCAATTTCAGTAATTCATGAACAAAAAAAAAACCAATTCTTATAACTTTAGTGTCTGTCGGAAAAATACAGAAATATTGAAGTAGCAAATAAACAATTAAATAGAAAGGGATTTTTCACAATTTAATTTACAGGGTACCATTTTTTAAAAGCGTTTTGAATTTTTATAAAAGTACTTATAAGCTTAAATGCATTAACTGGATGATTGCATTAGATTTATTAATAAGTAGTGAAATAAAATATTGATAAGTTCATTGTTTTATAACAAAGTTAAATAAGTATTTGATATTTTTAAAATTTATAACTTAATACCATCTCCTGTGTATTCTTTCTAATTTTTATGGTTATGGTTTCTTTGTTATAACTTAAGTTATACTAATACAAGTACTTGTATACTTATGTAGTTTATTGAAATATATTTAGTTAAATTATATTTTAATTGTTCAATTTGATTCTTGCAAGTCTTTAGGAAACTTAAATTCAATATATATTAGTTTTTTATATACTTTCTCAAAAGAAAATTAGTTATATCAATTTTCAACAAATTGCATACTTATAGGGGTAATATTTCCCCATTTTTATTTATTTATTAATATAACATATCATTAATGATAAAGGAATGTTTTGAAACCATTAATTACTAAGACCGTTATATGTGAGGATACTATTATCTAATTATGTATATCAATACTATAATAGTATAATGAAGGTACTTATGTTATTATATTATACTATTTTTATATTTGATCGCAAAGGAGGAGTGAGTGTATTATAATTTTTCATTGATATGTATGTAAAAAACTTACGATTTGCTCGGATTTCAAAACCATACTCACTCGGTTAAAACGCTAGGTACTTAACCACTACGATACCGAGACCCCCTTCATGTACATTTCTCTTAATAAAATAAATTAAATCAACAATTTGCATACTTATAGGGGTGTAAAATTTTTTTCTTTTTTCTAAAAAGTTCGGTACAATTCTTGAACTAACGGCTTCATTGCACATATTTAAATTTAAAATTTTAATTTTTTATATAATATTGCGATTATATAATAATGAGTACTTTATGTGATATTTGGTTTAATTCGAACTTTACACTTACGATCGCTGTACAGAGATCAAAACCATACTCACTTGGTTGAAGCGCCAGGTACAAAATATAATATCAAATAAGATTAATTATTTACTAACAGTATTAAATTTTCAGTAATTGGTTTGTACAAATTAACACAGGAATTTTACTAAAGTAAAAAATAAAGCTTATTAAATTTAGAGAAATTCAGAACCTTGGTTCGTAAATTAAATTTTAATATAGGAAACTTAAATGGTTCAAACTTAAGTAGTACTATCCAATTATGGCAGTTTCAAAAACTTTTGATTCTCAAAAATTTCTAAAATTTCGTTATAAAAATTTATATATACATATATACCTAATATCGTAATTCAAATTACTTTTCAGTAGTTAAACAACTTTATAAATTAAAACTTCCAAAGAAACATCACCAGATAAACAAGAGACACCTTAGCAGTTAACTAGCAAACGTGTTAGAAAACAGGGAAACAGAAAAAGTGTAGCATGATAAGGACCTGCAACTCTCCCACAAGAAGGTACATATTTTTATCAAATTTTTTACAAAAATTTTAAAATTCATTTTTTTTTTAAATTTTACATTTTACGCACCCTGTAAAACAAAATTTAGTGAACATTTCTTTTTTTTTTACGAATAATACATGTGAAAATAAATTAAATAAAAAAATAAACAAACAAAAGTAAAAATGAAAATTGGAAAAATCAAATCAGAACAAAAAAAGAAAAAAAAAAAACTGAAGTAAAAATCTTTGAAAATTTTGTGCACATCAAAAAAAAAAAGGAAGAAAAACAACTAACAAAATAAAAAATAAATCATTTCCTATTAATAAGTCCTATACTACAGTACATACTTGTGTTCTATTGTACATAAATATAATAAAATATATATATATATATATATATATTTATTTACTTATAATAATGTATACATGGGATACCATAATGGTAAAATATCTTTATTGTGTTCAACATTGAAAAATTGTTTTTTTTTTTTGATTTTGTGATTTTGATTTGAAATGAAATTTTCCATTGTAAAGAATCGGAAAAACTACAAAAGGAAAAATCAAAATAAAAAAAAATTGAAAAATTTATTTTTTTCATGTTTTTCTTCCTAATTTTTTTTTTATTTATTTTTTTTGAATATGAAAATTAAAAGAGCGCAAGTACACAAAAAAAAAATTGTTTTATTTTTTTTTTTCTCTAATTTGAATTTAATACCAAGAATATTTTCAAAAGGACTAAAAACTGATCCTGTATTCTATTCTTCTTCCTTCTTTTTCACCATATTACTATTTTTCTTTTTTTTTTTTCTTTTGTATTGTTGTCGGCATCGCACTTTGAATTAAATTTTATACATATATTTAAGTATATTATATATAAGTGTTTGTACATACAACTTACATAAAAAAATATATATATATGTATATATATGTATATATATATATATATATATATGTATATATAATAACTAAATAACATACTCTGAAGTTTGTATAATAGATAAGTAAGTATATTTACTTACTGATTTTCCTTGTTATCCTTTTTAAATATAAAAGTTTAAATAATTTTTATATACATACACACACATGCATATATAAATTTTTTGTATGTATTAAGGAAAAAATTAAGAAAAAAACAAAAAAAAATTGAAGTAAGTGACTTAAGTGAAATGAAACAAATTAAAAAAATAAAATAAAAACAAACAGGACATCGTAATAAAAGTTGTAATTTTTCATTTTAATTTGAATATTTTGTAAAAGTATATTTATATATATATACAAAATATATATATATATATATATGAAAGAAAATTTCAAATAATTAATTATATCCCACTTATTTATTTATTTTCAAAATTTTCTTACATTTTCTTTTCATAAGAAGTAATTTTTTGAAAAGTTTCAATGAGATTTATATATATGTATACTTTATTATGTAATACATTATATATAAAATGTGTATAAGAAACAAAATATATTACAGAGAAACAATTATTAAAGATATTTTTGGACTTTTTTTTTTTTTAAATAAGTAACTAAATACTTAAGTTATTAAATATAGGCTGTTTATTAAATACAGGGTGGTGACAAGTAATATATGTACAGCACCACAGATCAATGTGAGAAGGAAATATGTTTTGTAATGGCTTGAAACTCTGATGCCACATGATGAACATGATGAATGATGAACGATCTTACATGATGAATGATGTACAATGGCATCATAGTTTATAAGAAAAAATCAATCTCTAAGTTAATAGGTTGTTAGAGACAAATGGAGAGGCGAAACATGAAATAACAACAACACTTCCAATACATTTATTAAGATACTGAAAGCTATTGAACACTTAACTGGAGATTCATTGTGTATATGAACTCATATAAACACATTTATCAATAATTGTGAAAAAACATTAGAAAAATTAATATATTTTGCAGAATTGTCATAAGATTATAGAAACTTAGATGTTAGATGCTAATATTTTTCATTGATAACCAGGAGTGCTTAAACTTAATCCTCATACAAAAAAAATAAAATTTTCTATGAGTTAATTATGGACACCCTGTACATAAATAGTTATTAACATTATAAAAAAAAGTTCTTTTATGCATGACCCTTAAATAATGAGAATTTGTAAGGTAACAGTATATTTTAATAAATTTAAATGTTAAATAATAACCAATAACCAGTAAAATATAGTTAAATTTATATATATATATAGGGTGGTCCAGACCATGCATATCAGTTTTTTAAGCAGGGAAGGAGTAGTTATTTTTAAATTTAAAAATAATATTATTACCTAAGTCGAGGGTGCTCTATCGATTGCTGATATTTTAAAATTCCGAAAAGGACCGGAAATAGGTTTTTTAGACCGGAAGTGTCCCTAAATCGTCAAATGGGAACGGGTACTTTTCGATGCAAATTCGGATTCTACGTTAAAAAATAAAAAACTGAGTTAATAAATTTTTTTTTAAATTTTAAAATAACTACTCCTTCCCTTCTTAAAAAACTGATACGCATGGTCTGGACCATCCTGTATACCAAAATCCAAAATAATAACAATTTTAGAAATTTTAAAATAAATAAAGGCAGTCTGTCCATTTAGGATTTTATAATATTTTACGCAAACCATAATACCATATGTAATTATGGTATAAAAGTATACTTAGCTTACCTTGCCTTGGTTAAATATTCAAATTCTAAAATAGAATTTCGATTGAAAGTATTATCAATTGGATACACCATTACCATTTTGTGGTTGAACTAATTTAATTCAGTATAAAACTCTAATATACTTATGTGATCTAGCTTAAATCATTTGTTAATTATAAAAATAAACGAAATCAGGCTATGGGTTCGAATTCTGGAAACTTTCAATCGAATCAATGCAAAAAGGGAAAATCCCCGAAACTAATTAAAATAGAACAAAATGAGTTGTATTTATAAGTTGGTTTAAAATTTAAATTCAATCAAAAATATTATGGTCTTTTTCTAATTAAGAAAACGATTTACAAGTCTTTGAACATAAAGTTCAAATTTCTTTTTAACAATCATAAAGAATTTTTACACAAATGTAAGTACATAGTTTGTTATAAATTTAATTAAGCAGGTACATATATAAAAATACTTAAAAAATACTTTTGTAAGTACTTTTATAAAACTTATAAATTGTTAGAAAAATTGTTCATTGTTTAAACAACAATTTTAATAAGTTTTTATGAGTTTTAATCATAATAAGTAAAATAAGAATATTTATTATATGAAACTAAAATTTTTTAACTAGTTAGTACATTAATTACTAGTACATAAAAGAAGGAACGAAGAAGTAAAAATTAATAGATATAATTAAATTTTTTTTTATGGAGTTAAATATGAGCCAATTCAAATTGAATAATATCCAGCAATTACTTAATAATAATACATAACGTACCAAACAGCAGCTTAATTACTGAATACTCTTTACTAGTACTAGCTCAACTATTTTAATAAGGCATTTCCTTTTTAAGTGCTAAAAGTTCAACTGATAGGCTTATAAGCCTATCTATACCAAAGATACCTGTTAGGGGAGTCGTCGTGGGAAGGTACTATTAATTATACTATTAATACATGAGATACTTGATACGCTCATATATGCTCATATATGCTCATATAAAAACAGAAGTTGTATAGCAGCTACGCAAACCCGTGAACCAAATAGCGATGACGGCTGTTGCAAAAAAATGAATTTGCGAAAATTTCAAGATCCTAGCTCTTTTATTTTCTGAGTTATCGTGCGGACGGACGGACGGATATTTTTCGTTTCTGATCCGATCCATACACTTGAGTCTATATCTACCCCGCTCCTTCTCTGCGTCACAAACATAATGGCAAATTTATTATACCCTTTGACCTATAGTCATACAGATATGATAAAATTAAACATGTCCGATTACTTCAAAAATTATTTATAGAGATTCTATCGATCTATCAAATATTAAAAATTTCAAATTTAATTTCAATAATTAAAAAATAGGTTTTATTTTTGCAAACTAAATATCCAAGTGTATCTATATATATAAGCATAGTAGATTTATTAATTGTAAGTTCTTACATTAATTTTTGATATTAACAAATTATACAAAAACAAATACAATGTTCAAAAAAATCTATTTGATTAATTATCCGTACATAAATCAAGAAATTTTGTAAATTTAAAATTGTTTAGTCTAACAAAATATTCTTAACAATTAATCAAAAAAATCATAAACAATAAAAAATAAACTTAATAGAAAATTTGCACATTTTCATCCAAAAGACGGAAAGAAAAACCAAAGTTTATTTCAGTTTTTCAATTTAAGCGATCGTGCAAAATTCTTTATGTACTTAAATTTATTTAAATAAATACGAAGTACTTAAAAATGATTCCTTGTTTTGAAGTATCACAATTTAATCTTCTAATAAGTATAAGGTTGCGTTTATTAGAGCATAGCATTGAAAATTTATATTGCTTGTCAAAGCGATGCTTCATTATTAACATCTCTATTTAGTTCATGTATATAAGTAATTTTCTACGCTATGCTCTTATCAACGGTCTTTCACCTATCGCAGGTCCAACATTATTGCAGCCTTAGAAAAACGATTTAATATAAATTATTATATCTAAGGGTCAACACCTAAAAATCTCTAGATCCCAAAAGTCTAATTTGCCTAGGTTGATATGTACGTCTATTTAAACGACTAAGAGTGTTTAGTTGAATATGTCAACTTTGAGATACTTGTTCGAATCCGAATAACTATGAAAATGTTTGACATAAAAAAATGTGAAAGTTGTTATGGAAGTACCCGAAGTTGAGGGTCAGATCTTAACTAATAAAAAATCAGAGGATCAAATTTTTGAGGATCAAAAAAGAGGATCAGATACATATATTGTTCTTTAATTTCTAGGTCAAGATTTATTAGTTTTAGAGTTATCGATGAAACAGAAGGTCAGACGCGCATAGTTAAATCGACGCAGAATTCAATTCTGAACAAGAATATATAAGTATATATGTACTTTTTCATATGTATCATACCTAATTCAATTCGTTACAAATGTAAAAGTCACCCGTGAACTATTGATCTGTAAGAGTATAACAAATAATTATGGGAGACTTTGATAAAGTTGGTTCTTTTTGTAAATTTAATTTAGATTACCTGCTGTATACCCACTTTTAAACAAATGAAAAATTGAATTAACTAAATACTATACAAACAGGACACGTAAATAAGAGTTTTAAAGACGAATTTTAAAAGAAAGTTTTGTAAACAAAATGAACGAATGAAGGCAAATAATTGTAAGAATGGATCAAAATGGATATCATCACTGTTTTTAATGGGCAAATCATTATAGTAATTAATTCTATTAATATAGTCATAGTCATAGCCTATTAACAACATAAGTAAAGTGATGTATAATATCTAGTAGACAGATTCTGCTTAAAAAATATTGTGGTAAAGACTAAGAGTTTCAATCAAATAGTTTCAAGATTCGGTCAACTCATATTTAATAGTAATAGTTTATATCGTAATAAATAAATATTGTGGAAAGGATAGATGCAATACAAAAATATATTAACAATTTATGTTTCATATAATCATGTACCCAAGCTGTTACCCAGTATTCCAGAATTAATTGAAAATGATTCAAGAAATGAAAGCTTGTAAATAAATGACTTGGTGGATTTATTATACCCGTTATAGGAGTAAGAAGTGTAAAAGAAGGAGCAAAGAAATTGCATTATCATTTCCAAATTCTAAATTTCCTGCATAATGCAGGATTTTCGAGCAAATCCCTACACAACATACTGCCTCAACATTTACTTGTTTAATCGTGTTAACAAAGTAACAAAAGTATACATTGAATCAGTAAAAATTTGACACCATTAGGAGATAATCTTAATGTATAAAAAATTTATCACTTTTAAGTACTGTTCTATTTACTTAATCCTTTAAATCCTTAAATTAAATAAATTTGATATAACTAAAAAATGTGACACTTTTTTTTTAATCTTTTCAGAATCAAAATAAAATTTTATATAATAAAAATTTTTAAAAGGAAAAAAATTTACTTTTTTTTCAATAAAATTATAAAAAAAAAAATTGAAATAACTACAAAAAAAATCTCAAATTTATTTTCAAAGCATTTTTAATAGTTATATTTCTTTTGAAACAAAACAATTTTTTTTTTTTTTTTTTATTTTATTTTTAAATCAGAACACGTTTTTTTTTTTTTAATTCCAAAAAAAAAAAAATTGACTGTTTTACGTATGAAAAGTACCATATGAACAAATAAAATAATTTTACATACCAATAACCTCATTCTTATTCAAGAAGAAGAGGAAGAATCCACAAATATGTATATATTTATTCTTTGTATTTTCAATATTATTTCATTTCTGTTCATTCGTTCGTTTGTAAAGTTAAAAAAAAAACAAAAAAAAAAGGAATTTAATAATTTGCGCATGAATACTTTAAGCCTAATTCGATTTTTTTTTTTTTTTTTTCAACTAAGTATTTTATTTTTGGGTATTTTACTTTATAAGAAAATTGAAATTTATTTATTTCATTGATTTGATTTAAAAAATTTAATATTCTTTTTAAAAAAACTTTTAAATTAAAATTTTAATCGTGCTCAAACTAAGTTTTTAAGTTTTAAAACCAAGGCTGTACTAAAGTATTTACTTAAGAACTTTATAAGTACAATCGCATGTACAACTAAAGAAAATTGGTTAACACATATAAAGAATTGCGCATGTTGATCGTCAGTTTTCTCGAAACTCATTAAGGAATTAAAGGAGCTTGTTGATCGTTTACCGAGTAAGTCTTGGTGCAAATACCAAGACAGTGTAAAATATTTAAATTTGAAGGAAAGTTAATGGAAAATTAATTTTAATCTAATCTAATATAAATATAAAATAAAATTAATAATATTACTGATGAATCAATAAATAGTACTTCTGCAACGGTAGCAAATACAAAAAAATATAAAGGTATGCTTTACATCTTCAGTACATTGTATGTCCTAAAGAACTTTCCGTAAATAACTTTTGTAACAATTAAAAAATAAAATTACTAAAATAGTAGAAAAATTTTAATATCAAATTAATTAGAAAATTTCATTAAATTTTGTTACGATCATAAAAGTCAAAGATCATAGATAGAATGTAAACCAAGTATTAGTATGGTTAAAAATCAAAAAATCATGAATTAGTACAAAATAAAGAGAATTTTCATTTTGTAAAAGTATAAACATATAATATATCTAAGTGGTTAAATTTAAAAAAAAAAAAAAATTACAAAGTTCGGGCAGATTTAAGTCGTCTGTTCAAATCTGCTCAATTAATAAAAAAAAAAGATTTTATATTAATTAAATTATTACTATTTAGATAAAAAAGATTAATTACTATGTACATAAATATAATTAAGTTTTGAAGAAATGATATGGTGATCATATTTCCTTAAAAGAACTTAGTTTTTAAAAATGTATCGTTATTTATATTTAAAATTTGGAAAAAAAATTAAGTGATCAAAAAACAACACTAATTGAAAATGTATTTCATATACTTATAACTTGAATTTTAAACTTTCAAATGTTTTTAAAACTCTTATCAAATCTATGATCATTGAGGATCGTTGAGAATTGTCACTTTATATATAAAAAGATAATAAATTATATTATATTTTTTTTATCATTTAAAACTCTTGAAAAATATTAGTTTTACTAAAATCAATCAATACTACTTAAAAACAAACATCAATTAATATGGCGAAAAATATTGAAGATGGGTAAAAAAATCAAAATATTGATTAAATAAATCAATTGTTTTATTTTATACTTATACAAAATTGTGCAAAAAAAAAAAAAAAACAATTCAAATTAAAATATTTCATAGAGATAATAAAACTATTAGACAATAATGTAAATTTATATTTTCAAACAAAGCTATATTTTACAAATATTGAGATTTTAATCTTCGAATTTCTATAATTGCATTACACAGAATATACAATGTAATTAATAATTCCAGTAATACTTAATATTTATAATCACAAATTAGTGATAGTTTTATAAAAAAAAATGTCTGTAACATATCAACAGAAATATTTATTTAAAGAATGAGAATGGTTTATTAAGTTCACAACAGTTCTAATATTTTTTTTTTTCGAAAATTTTTAGGTACTAAATGACTTTTTGCTTACTTATAATTTCTTTAACGAAACTTATATTAACGTTTTAATTTCAATGTTATTATTTAAAATTTCAACTGTAAAACAAAAAAGTAAAAATGTAAAAATCTCTACAAAAAAGTTTAAGTTAAATGAATTTCTATTAATGAGACATTCATCTTCGTCCAATCATCCAATGATATTCCAAAGGTTATAATTTCTAAAAAAATATTATAAGGAATCAAAAAAAATTATTATTTTATGGATACTGCAACGCAATGATAGAAAGCAAGGACGAAAGATTGGCATAAATTACAGTTTAGAATTTAATCTTCTTCTTTAAAAATACATTAAGAAAAAAAAATTATGAACTGACAATTGAAAGGAATTTAAAACCAACTTACAGAAACATATGATTAAAATTCAAATATGTATTTACAATTGAAGAACTTTATGGACCATGAATAGGAAGCTAAAATTAAAATTGTAAAAATCTATTGATATATTAAAAGATAAAAATTTAATTATTTAATTTATGTTTTAACTTACCATTTAAAGAAAAAACGACTTATTTTCCAAAAAGGGTTTTAAATTTTATATATATTTCAATATACAACTGTGCATATGTATATAAATATATTATATATATATTTTTAATTTAATAAAACGGGTTAATATTTTTTTTTTTTTTTTCAAAAAAATTAAAAACTTGAACAAATTTCAATTAAATTTAAAAACAATTTTTTTTTTTTTTTTTTTTAAAGGTTGATTAAGTAAAAACACGGAGAACAATTAATTAGAATATTTAACAAATAATTATTTTTAACATAAAAATATTTTGGAGAAAAAGATTAAAAACTTAAAAAAAAAAATAATTTGAAAAATAGTGAAATATTTAACTTTCGATCACTTTTTGTTATTTGCAAAATATTTTGATTGATATTTTTTTTCCTAATATTATTTTAAATTTTTTTTTTTTTCCTTTTCCTTTTATTTTTTGATAATTTTAGAAAACTTCTAAAGTTTTAAATTTCTACTCAAGAAATTAGTTTTTTCTTAAAACTATAATTGTTTAAGTCTACGTCCGGAGACATTTTGGTTTTTTTCTCTGCATTTGTTTTTTACATTTGAGCTGAAAAATAAAAAGTAAATGTATTAGATATTAAAATTTTATTTTAATATATTTTTAAAAAATTTATTAGATTAAAAATGTTAGACCTACAGGTATAGAAGAAAGTTATATGTTTAAACATAAAACAACCTCTACTGTTTAAATAAATTTTGTGAAAAGTTCCTTTTTTTGTATTTGGGTAGTTTTAAGTTATAAAAATACTATAGAACTATAGAACAATTAATTATTTTCATTTATTTATAAAGTCAGAATAAGTTTTGTATTTTAATAAAAGGAACTGCAATAATAAATTGCATAAAAATATTCAATTTACCAAAATCTATAATTTAAATGTAAAATGTAATTACTTTTTAATGATATTTGTATATTATTGTTTTACTTCTTTAAAATTAATTAAATTTGTTATCAAATTTTACCAAAAAAATCATTTCTGTATCAATATGTATCTAAAAGTTATTATAAGGTTTTTATTTTAATTCATTAAAAAAATAATCAATTATGAATAAAAAAAATTATATTATAAGTACCTGTATTCAAAATAATAAAAAAAAAAAAATTGAATATAGAAACAGAAAAAAAAAAAAAAAAACACCTGTAAATAATTTTATAAATCTATATTTTATATATCAAACACACAACCATTGATTTTTTAAATTTAAAAGAAATTACTTTTAATCAATGTTGTTAACACAAAATTGTCAAAAGAACTCTTGAGATTACTTTCAAGTCAAACATTTCATTTTTCAATTTCACTTGTCTACCTGTGAATAATAGGCGTAGGTACTTTATTTAAGAATAACAAAATGCCGATTGTTTGAAGGATTTCAATTTTCAAAGTATCAAAGGCATGTATGCATTTATGTATGTATGGAGATATTTACATACCTATACCCATGTAAAAAACATATTCAATTTCAATCACTTTTTATAGTAAAAATTTTTAATTAAATTCGTTTTTTTTTTTTTACTCTTTTTACTTCAATTAAATAATTTAATTCCAAAATTTTTTTATTATAATTGGAATAAATTTTTTTTTTTAACTTACCTTGAATTAAACGTCGAATGATATTTACTTGTTTTTTTTTTTTTACAAAATTGAAAAATGATTTAAATAAAATTGCAAATTGCTTAAAATGTTAACAAACAGATTTTGAATAATTTTTTTTTTTTTAATTAAATAAAATGTTATTTAAAATGAAACTTTTTTATTTGAATTTATTAAAAACTTTACAATTAAATTTGTATTAATTCTTGCAAATTTTTTTTCATTATGTATTGTCAATCTGCATCACTTTCCATACAATATTAGCCATAATTTTTGTCTGAGTCGAATATTTTTTTTTTCTCTTCTTCCCAATAAAATTTTTTATTTTTTTTTTCGTTTTAATCAAAATACTTTCGTTTCGTATAATTTACATATATAAAAAAACACAGAAAAAAAAAAACTTTAAATTAAAATAAAAAAAACTCAAAAACACAATCACAATTTTATCTTTTTTTTACACATTTATAAACTGGACGTTTTTAGGGATATGCATTAGTTTATATAAAATATTTAAAATTCATTAACTTTTTTTTTAGAATTACTTTTTTTTTTTTAAAATTATTAAAAAAAAATTGACGCTAATTTTTTTTTAACTAAGTAAGGTTATGTTCTATTTTGACATATAACTTTTGACATTTATGTTACTAAACAAATTTTATTACTTTGGTACATGAGCGCTAACTGGTGGAAATTTTTTATAACTACATTAATCAAAGTAGGGATGTACTAAGGAGGATGTATGTAAGTAGTTTGTTAGTAGTTAATGTTATTGATTGAATAACAGATGAATTAAAAATTATTAAATTAAAAAATAATTAAATAAACTTTTATATTATTTTCTAAATTTTTAATATTCAATTTAATTAAAATTTCATTAATTTACGAATGCTCATATGTTTTAAAAATATTTATACTATATGAGAACATGTTTAAGGTACAAGAAGATACAAATTAATTTTTTTTAGTATTAGAGAGTATTTCCTACAGTATTATATAATTAATTATATCATTTTAATTATGTAAATTAATAAAAGAAAATAAACTAATATATTTTTTTAACTAATAATAAAACGCAAGGAAAATTAATTTATGAAAGTTTTATAGAGAAACATGACTTACGGATTAGAAGAGGGGAAACCTTATTCAACAATACTAATGTGTAACAAAATATACATATATTTTAAATCATACAGTATTAAATAATTAAACATTTCATTTTAATTGTTTAAATTGTTATAATATTTAAATAAAATTCACAAAATTCATTTCCAAAATTTCCCAAATCAAATAAAATTTTTATATAAAACTTCATTTATGAAATGTAGATGTCTCTTATAATTCTTCTTAAAAAAATTTAGTCTAAAAAAAAAATTTGGAAAAACAAGAAAAGTAAGAAAAACAAATTTTTGATAGTTGAAGTCATCGTATTTTGGCATTTATACTACTGTCAAAAATAATTTTTTTTTTTCCAACTAGAAAAGAATCAATAATTTAAAACGCAAGCACAGAACATCAAAGGATAAAAGGTACTTATTTTATTTTTATTATATATTATAAAATTATTATATTAAATAACATTATATTAAAATAATCTGAAAATATAGTGTTATCTTAATTATATTATATTAAAAATAATCCAGTTATTGCCTTAGAAATTGTGATAAAATTAAAAAAAGAAAAAAAAATTAAAAATTTAGTGAATATTGATTTCTTATACTAGCTGATTTGTTTTATTTTCTTTCATAATGGCTGAGTATGTTTTTAATGTGCTGAATTATGGATATAAATAGGTTTTTTTTTAGTTTTATTTTATAATTAATAAAGAATAATATAATTGATAATTATAATAAAGAAATTAAATTACAAATAAAATAAAATTGAAAAAAGTTAAAAGTAAAAATTTGTTAGTATAAAAATTTTTTTGCACAATAAAGAATAAAAAAAAAAAAAAATATGTTCGTAAAATTTAAGAGTAAATTTTTTCTTTTTGTGTTTTGTTCTCTTAATTTCTATTTTTTTTTTTTTCATTTCATTTCCTTCTTTTTTTCTTTTGACAGTTGTTATTTTATTTATAGTCTGTTATTAATTTTATTATTGAGTAATGACGACAAGTGTTGTAGCAGAAAAATTTATAAAATAGTAGTAAAATTTATACTTGTTATCACATTTTTAATATCTCTACTTCATATTTGAGAGATTTGTTATGTTATAAGATAAGTTAATGCTTGAATAATTTGAACAGTATCGTTATCTCAGATTATTCACGTTCGTTAATTTGAGGAACATGCTGTTACTAATAAACACTTAGATCGGCACAAACCCTAGCTTATTTTGGTTTAAACGGTTCGTCGCATTTTGCTGTAAAGGATCAACCTTTTTTCCAAATTTTTTTAATTCATTTTGAGGGTAAATAAAAGTTTTAAATTTATTTAATTCAAATAATGGACGATTGTTTATTCTTTAAATAATTTTGACGTTTAATAGGAGTTGCCATAGAAACTTCTTTTTATTCCAAATAAATTACAGAAGAATTAAAGTCTGGAAAAAGCAATTAAAAATTCAAAAAACGAAGGTTTGAAAATTAAAAATAGTGGCCATCCCATAGAGCAGAAGACGATAGAAATTATTTAAACCAAAAGAAGGTTAAATCGGAGTCGTAATTTGCGACAAAAAATACTAGTAACTAAACTTCACTTTAAGAACGTAATTTATTTTATTTTGAAATTTTTATCTTATTCATACAATGATACGTACATTTTGACAAAGTTTTGAACATTTCTTATAAATTTTTAAATTTTAAGAGAAATTGTAACTTAATTGAAATTAATGTTATAAAAAAAATGTAGTATTTTTACTACATAAGAAGTATATCTGTAATACCGGTAGTGACTATTGTTTTTTTCTTCGAAATTTTCTTTACTATTTTTTTTTGTGTTTGTTTTCATGATGTTATTGATATTTTATAACTCTGCATATCTGCAATGTCTAATAACAAAAACTAAAAAGAAAAACGAAAAACAAGGAAGAGAAGAAGCTGTAAAGTTTATGTAATAAAATATGTACATACATTATTTTATGTGTATTTACATACTATGTAAAATGCCAAATTAAAGTATTGAGTACGGGCCATAAATTTACGAAATTTAGTTTTGCAAATTTAATTAAAAAGATTTTTTTTTAATTCATTGTGTTAAATAAAATGTCTATTATTAAAAATTGTAAAAGAATTAATTTTAATGGAAATGCTTTGATAGTGATTTAGAAAAAGAATTAAAAAGTAGTAGTATAGGTAGAGGAGTGATGAAGATGTAGAAAAATTGGAGTTATATTTTCATCTGGAAGAAGAATTGGAGCTTTTATTTAATATAAATAAAAGATTGTGCGTGTTAAAATTAAGATGGAATTCTCAATGATTTTAGAACCAAATTTGATATGTCGAATAAGGGTAAAAGATAACACGCATTAAGAAAAGCAATATATTTTCTACTACCTGGTAAAAGGTGCTTACCATTTGTTAATCTGTTGAAATGTCTTCGATAAAGTTTAAGTATAAGATATTTATAATGATTTTTACAAGTTTATAAATACTTTATAAAGCACTCGATGAAAATTTACAAAAATTTATAGAAACTTTATAGGGAATCGTGACTCAAGAGAATCGTGACTCTCAACAAGCAGACATTTTTTCTGGAAAAAATTTAAGAAGTTTTTATTCCTAAGTTTTTTATTTTAATTAAAGTTTTTACTTAATTCCGATATCCAAATAAGTTTTCCTTGCGTCAATCAAATTTATTAAACGAACTTTTTAAAGACGATGTCTGGGCAGGAATTTGCTAAAAAATTTCATGTATAATAGAATATTAAGATAATTTACCTACTAATAGACAAAGGCCGCAGATGCTAGTGTTAGTAATTAAACGTATAATAAATAATTAATTTTAGTTATTATATAATTTAATAAATAACAAATAATTCACATATCAACAAACCAACCAAAAGCTTTAAAAGGTTAATACGCTTTTTAAATATCATTTATAAATATACCTACACATACTTAATTTCCTTGTTAAACAAGATATAATCATCATCACACCACCATTCAGGAAATTGATATTGATTATATTTTTAATTTTTATATTAATTAAAAATTTTGATTAATTATCAATTTAATTTAAAAATACATTTTAAAAAAATTATAATATCCATATTTATATCTATATAAGTTGCAATTAATTTGACGAACATGCTGTTACTAATAAAATGTTAAAAAAAAAAATATTAAAAATAGAATTAAACTTTTTTATTACCTGTACATGGTGTTATTATTTATAGTACAATTACTTAATTACAAATTAAATTCTAAACTTGATTCTTAGTTCTTTTGACCCTGATTTTATCAAAACAAAGACTTAACACAAAACAAAAAACGTGCAAATTTAGATCGGGGTGTGTTACTACTTACTAGACACTAGTAGTTAATACACAAAGTGAATCAACAACAACAATATTAAAAAATCTACACATGTTAAAAACAAATTAATAGAAAACAATAGAAACACATTGAATTTATATATTATTTTGTTATTTTTCAATTCTCATAAATATTCAATTTCGAGTATCGTTTTTCATTTATTTTTTTTTTATTTTACTCAGTTTATTAAATATACAAAAACCTATCCCGGCTCCGGCAATTGCCATTGTTTGTTATTAAAAAAACACAATCATTCACACATTCAAATATATATACAAAACCATCGCTGATACCTATAATATGCAATGCAATATCAAATATTCATGCACATAACAATACCACATTATATATTATATACATATATTTTTACAATTTTCTCTTTTTCTTAATGGAAAATGGAAATAAAAAACGCACAGAATTCAGAAACGCTCTATTTAAAAATTTTTCAATTATTTCCTTTCTCTTCACATCACAATTCACAGCTCTTTCTCTCTGGACTCTGACTTCGTATTTTATCTCTTTGCTGTTTTGCTGCTCTCAAGTCTCAATCCTCCCTCTTTCTGCACTCTACTCTGCAGTCTACTGGAATTTGTTTTGTATTTTTTCTTTCATTCGAATTCTTTTGTTTTGATAACATTTCGATTTCAGTTTTCGCTTTTTAATAATAAAAAAAAAAGAAAAACAAAAAAAAAAAATTCTGATAAAAAACAAAGCAGTAAAAAAAAACAAAGCAAAACAAAAACAATAATAAAAGAAAAAAGCAAAAGTTTTCGTTTTTATTTTGCTTTTGTTTTGTATTTGTATTTTTGCTACTAGGGAAAAAATAAAATTCAGCCGCCGCAGTGGCGCAGCTGATAATTCTTTCATTCCTTTTTTTATATTTATATTTCACCACTTCACTGTATTTTTCAATTCAATTCAGTATCAAATCAACTATCACAGTTCAGTTTAAGAATTGCCGTGTAGCAGTCAATATAGCTGGGAGATTTTTTTTTATTTTCCTAACCTAAAAAAAAAAAACAAACAAAAAAATTATTTTTAAATAAAAAAAAAAAAACAAAAAATAACAACATAAACAAAAATTTTTTAATAGATAATAACAAAATTTATTATCAATTTTCCTTCTTTAAGTTCTTTTAAGTTTTAAAGTTTTTTTTTAATTTCAAAGATCTCTCGGCTAAAATCTAAAAAAAAACAGTTAGTTAAAATTTTCATAAATATTTCTTATAATTGGTATTAAAAGGAAAATCAATAAGTTTTAATTTTGCGGTTTTCCTTAAAATAACAAAAAATTAAAAAAACAAAACAAAAAGAGTTTTCCTTTATTAATAGTTTGGTGGTGCGTTCTTTTTTTTAAAAAAAATCTTGTGAATTTTTTTATTAAATTTTAAATAAATAAAATATTAAAGAATTTAATAAATAATTAAATATTATCTCTACTTATAAAATATAATATAATAAAGTTGCTTTTTCTTATATATATTTATATATATACCTTTCTATCTATATTAAAAAATAAATATTTAATATATAATTTATCTATGTGTGTGTGTTCAGTTTTTATCGATTTATTTTGTATTTAAAACAATTAAAGAAAAATTTAAAATTAAAATGAAATAAGAAAAAAACATAGGTATTATTAAAAAAAAATAAAATCTAAACGGGGAGGTGGTGTAATTAATATTTAAATACCTATATTCCTAATTTACGTTATATTTTAAAAATTTAAAAATAAAAATAAAAGTTTTGTGTGCTTTTTTGATTTAATGTGAATTTAATGATAACAAAGTTTATTGGAAATGGTGGAAATTGTTTTATAAATTATAACTTTGTTTTGATTAGAAGTATATTATATATATAAAAATATTGTATATTTAAATAAATAAGGAAATAATATACTACATATAAAATATAAAGTAATGTTCGCATCTGCAAAATAAATAAAACATTTTATGTAGAGAAGGAAATTTTAATTAAAATTGTAAACAAACTTACTAAGGTATTTAAGACTTTTTTTTTATTTAAAATAATTTTTGAAATTTAAGTTTTTTATATACATATCTACCTAGGTACTTAGTCTTTAATTATTAACTATTTTCATTTGATATCAAATTGTTTAAAAACTATATTATTTTATATATTTATACCCTACACCTATAGAATAGGTAAAGGGGTATATTAACTTTGGTATGGTGTTTGTAACCACCTAAAGGAAGCGAGCTAGATATGGAAAAGTATATATATTTGTGATCAGCGTGACCGCCTTAGTCGATATAGCCATGTCCGTCCGTCCGTCCGTCCGTCCGTAGGCACGATAACTCAAAAAATAATGGAGCTATCTTGATGAAATTTTAACTGTAGGTTACTAGGACTAAAAGTACGGCGGGGATTGCATATGGGCGAAATCGGCCCATGGGTTCGGATTCTGGACCTTTTAATCTGTTTCAGGGCTAACGAACAAATATAAAAAATCACGATAACTCAACAACTAATGACGCTATCTTCATCAAATTTGTGCTGTAGGTTACTAGTAATGAAACTACTTCGGGAATTGCGTAAGGTCGGGATTGGACCATGGGTTCGGAACCTAGAACTTTTTGATCGAATTTAGGCCAAACGAGCATAATTCCGAAACCAATGAAGATAGAACCTCCAAATTTAGTATCAGGGTGTCCCTTCCTATTTCCTAAGTGTCTTGTGAATTTGGGTCCCATTGGAGTAGTGGGTCGGGGACCAGCCACACATTTCCGAAGACCTTAAAGCATATCTTTAAAATTAATAAAGATAACAACTTGAAAAAATGTAGAAGCTTCCAATTTGCCACAAGGGTGTTCTTTACTATCTCTTGCGTGTTCCCCTAATTTGGGATCAATTGGAGTTGTGGTTCTGTACCCCTCTCAGACCTCCCAAGTTTTAAAGGCTTATAATCGAAATTACTAAAAATAGTTACTTAAAATTAGGATAGACCGTTCAAATTGTGTACAAGGGTTAACTAGTACTATAAGTACAGCGCGGACTATATAAGGGCGAAATCAGCCCAACGGTTCGGATTCCGGACCTTTTAATCGATGTCAGGGCTAATAAACATATATAAAAAATCACGATAACTCAACAACTAATGAGGCTATCTTCATGAAATTTGTGCTGTAGGTTATTGGCAGCGAAACTACGGCGGGTGATTACGTACGGTGAGGATTGGACAATGGGTTCGGCACTTAGAACTTTTTGATCGAATTTAGGCCAAACGAGCATAATTCCGAAACCAATGAAGATAGAACCTCCAAATTTGGTATCAGGGTGTCCCTTCCTATTTCGTAAGTGTCTTTGAAATTTGGGCCCCATTGGAGTAGTGGATCGGGGACCAGCCACTCAGTTCTTAGGCCCTTAAAGCATATTTTCGAAATTAATAAAGATAGTAACTTGAAACAAATGTAGAAGCTTCCAATTTGCCACAAGGGTGTTCTTTACTATTTCTTGCGTGCCCCCCTAATTTGGGATCAATCGGAGTGGTGGTTCAGAACCTCTCTTATACCCCCCAATGTGTAAAAGCTTATCATCGAAATTAATAAAACTAGTAACTTAAAATTAAGATAGAGCGTTCCAATTGTGTACAAGGGCTAACTAGTATTGAAAGTATGACGGGACTGCATATGGGCGAAATCGTACCATAATTTCGGGTCCTGGAACCCTTGAAAAGTTCAAGGACTAACAAACATATATCTTACAAACACCATAACTCAAAAAATAATGCCGGTATTTTGATGAAATTTAACAGTAGGTTACTAGTAATGAAAGTACCATGGGAATTGGTTGTGGTCGAGTTTAATTTCGAAGCCAAAGAATATATTTCCTATGTCCTATGTGTCTCCGAAATCTAGACTTAATTGTAGTGGTTCAGCTATGTTCAAAGGTACTTGCTGCATTTATGTAAAATTTATTTTTATATTTAAATTAATTATATGAAAAGGTGTAAATTTTGAATTGTATTTTAGAAATACATTTATTGCATATTTTGCGTTTATAAGCTTTTCTATTAGGTATATAAACTAACCATTTAAAATAATTGCAATTTTTAAAAATTTGGATTATTAAATATATTATGCTTTGATTATCTTTTTATCACAAAATTTAATAATTAGAATTTTTTCATTTTGTAATTGAATTGGAATAAATATATTTTCATTTATTTCAAGTTTGTTTGTTTTTTAATATTTTTAAATAGAC
The DNA here is from genome assembly GCA_963082915.1 of Dolichopus griseipennis. Taxonomy (NCBI): domain Eukaryota; kingdom Metazoa; phylum Arthropoda; class Insecta; order Diptera; family Dolichopodidae; genus Dolichopus; species Dolichopus griseipennis. Next base: position 26,901,144 of record OY720442.1, on the reverse strand, counting down.
AAATTAGTAAGAATTTGTAGTATTTTTTAATAGATAGGGTAATTAGAAAATGTTTTTAGTATTATACAGTTAATTTGGTTAGCTATGTCTTACGATCAAATTAATAACAGCTTCTATGGTGTTAAAATGACTTATGGATATGTCCTTAAATTTGAACCAAATAGGTGTAGGGTATTTCTAAGTCGGTTGCACCGACTGACTGTTTCTTTACTTGTTTAATATTAACTTGCCTGTGTCTATGGGTTTATTTTTCATTCTGTAAGTTAATGACACATTAATATTAGAAATCTGCCAATAAATTCATAAGAACTGTATGGTGCAGTGGTTACCAAAGTGGCTTTGGGTGTAAGCATAATTGAGTTCGATCCTTGTTAAAAGATAAAAATTTTTCTTGAATAAATTTAAAAATTATTGTAATTTAAAGCTCTGTATTTAAAACTTCATCAGATTTTAAAACAAAGATTATAAATTTAAACCGGACTTTTGACCCTGATACTTAATATTATGAAAAAAATAAAGTTTCAAAGTTAATTGTTTATAGTAATTTTATATTTGCTTGATATTTTAATTGATAAATATCTTATACTTATATTCTATTCCATTTGTTGTGTCTACACTCTATAAATTTTATTATGTAAAATTTAAATATTTTGAAATAAAACAAGGACACTTTGTTTTACTTGTATTTTATTTATTTTATATAATTATTTACTAGTAATGATTTACTAGGAATTCTTAGTTTTGTATAAAAATATATTTTATGTTCTTAAATGTCTTAAGACCAAAACTGAATTGAATTATACTTGATAATTCTTACATTTATATACTATTTGATTTCTTTACGTTGGTCTTACTTTACCATTTTACTTCTGGTATTACAACATATTACAAACGTTCTTATTCTAATTTTAGTACAATGTATTCTTATTCTAATTTTAGTATTTGTATTAAATGTTTACATTAATGTTTACATTAATGTTTACGAGAAAGAAAATGCATATTGTGCATTTTTACATTATAGTATTTATATTGAATATTTGTATTATTATAAATGCATATTATGCATTTTTACATAAAAAGAAATGTATTAATAATTTGTATTGGAATTTACTCCAATAATAAAAAGAAATGTATTTTTATTATGTAATTGAGTTTTTATTTTTAACAACCAAAAATTAATGTTTTGGTTTATTTCATAAGTGGTTTGTAAAATATTTGGGTTAATAGGTATTAAATGAATTTTACATGTTTTAATATTTAGACATGTGTTATTATGAATGATTGTAGGAGGTCGATAAAAGTGTGGGAAAATATATTTATTAATTTGATAATTTCAGCTACTGAGGAGGTGAAATTATATTTTAAGATTATTTATTTACTTTTCTTAGAAGGTGGTAAAAAGATAAAAAGATAATATTAAATAATGGAGCGTAATGTAACTCCATCCCCCTTAGACTGAGGCTCCGACGAAGTTATTATAATATTTCCATTATTAGATTTTTTTCTAAGAAGATAAATAATAATTAGTATAAGCGATAATGCTATGATTATAAAAATACAATAGTTAAAATAGTTTGTATATCTATGTTTGGTATGAATTTCTTCTATTATTTTCCTATTAATATTTATGTCACTTAAAATTAATTCTTTAGAATCTAATTCAATATCATTCTCACTATTTGTTATATTTATGTTTGAGAATGAATAAATATAATGATGTTTAATTTTAAAATTATCATTTGTAAAAGTAAATCTTTTAATAGTTATAGAGCAATCTTGAAATTTAATTAAACTATTTTTATATAACATTAAATTTTCATCATTACAGTCATGGCTAATACTAGTATCATTCAGGTTCTTTACAATAATTAGACCTGGTTTTATTTCTTTTATTATTTCTTTTGTATTTAATTTCATTTCACAAGTTGCATGAGTGGAACTTGTGATTTTATTTACACATTCATCTACTACTTCAATTAAATTCTTTTTTTGATTATCTTTTACATTATTATAAAAAATCTGTTTATACAAATCCATTATATATTTATTATTTGGTAATGTTAATTCTTTATTATCCTTATTAGGAATTGGCTCAATGGTTATTTCGAAATAAGTCATAGAGGTGTAGATTGGAAGGTAAATGATAATTAATATTTGGTTTTGGAAAAACGCGACTGAAATTTTTATATCTTTGAAGGATTCGATGTCTGATAGAATATCTATTTCGTCAGGTGTCAAGATGTTTCTAGTCAAAATATTAAGTTTGCTAGATAAAATAATTTGTTCAATGTCGTCTATATGATTTCTTAGGAGAGTAATATCGTAATTAATTTGAAAAATGTGTTTTAGTATGTCCAGTTCGTCTTTTGTGTTAGTCGTTCCTGGTGAATAATTTTTATACTTAGATAAAATTTCTGCGATTGTTTTTTGTTGTTGTACTACATAGTTAGAAACATTTTTAATTTGTTCTGAGAGTTGGTTATTTATCGATATCTGTTTGTTAGATTCTGAGATAAGGTCAGAATTTGATTTAGAAAGTTGATCTAGTTTTTCCTGAATCAGTTCTTTATCGTCGTTGTCCATATTGCCAGTTAAAAATTTTATTGTTGAGCCTACAAAGTTTACTAAACCTCTTTTTGGTCTTTTGTGGGTATGTGGTTTTAACCCGTCAATTTTAATTTCTAATAAGTGAAAATTATGTATCATAGTTAAGTAGGCAGGATCGTTCAAGTTGATGTGATTTTTTATTATTATGATGTTTTCTTCTATGTGGTCTCTATTTTTTTCAAATTGTGATATGTTAATGATGTGTAGGGCTCTCTCATAGTCCCTTATTATTTTAATTGGTCCATCTTTGATTATAATGAATCCGTTGTTATCATTTAGATTTTGAACCTCGATTTCCCGTGATAAAACCATTGTTGGTAATAGTAGTGTTATTAATATGAGAAGCATTTTCTGTAAGTATTGATTATTTAATAATCTTAGTTTTGGATTGTATTTGAAGTATTATTTTGGAATTTTTTAGATCTTTTTAAATGTGATTTATAATATTTATATCCGGTATTAGTGATTATATGGTCATTGTCCAGTCTGTTAGCGATTATTTTTCTAAACTTAGAATGATTTTTGCCTCCTCTAATTTCTTTTAGGTATTGGGGGCCTGTTTTAATTTCGACTTCTTCTCTATTTTTGTTAAGTTTACCTATAATGTTTTCTTTTATTTTAATTATTCTGTCTTTAATGTCTTTATATTCTGATTGTCCGATTGTACCATTACAAAAGTCAATGGGTTTTCTATTTGTGGTGGAGTGAATAGTGTTGTTGTAAAAATTTATAATTTTTAATATTTTCTCTTCTACAGTTTCAAAGTTCTTATTAGGATCGTGGCGTAGTAATCTTAAATGTTCGTTTATTGTATTGTGAAGTCGTTCGACGTCAGAGTTAGAAGTATGATTATTATTAGATGTAAAATGAATTTGGATGTTGTTATCCTTTAAGAATTGTTGTAAAGGTATAGCTTTCAGTCCTAATTCATTGTCAACTGTTAATTGTTTAAAACTTCCTACTGAACCTAAGTATTGTAAGATTGCCCGTCTGAACTCTGTCCAAGTTCTTCCCTTAATTCTAATTGCTTGAGCATGTTTCGAGAATTTGTCGATTAAAGTTAAGAATAAGGTCTTATCTAAGCTATAGAAAACATCACCGTGAATGATCTCTCTAGGTTCACTTGGTGTTTCGGTAATTTTAAATTTTTCCCTAATAGGTCTACGTTCGTATTTTTCCATATTACAGATTTCGCAGTTATTTATGTACTTTGTGATTCTATCTTTTAATTCTGGGTTGTAAATTTTGTCTTTTAGTTGTGCGAAATTTTCATTTATTCCCCTATGGTTATTTTTTATATGTTCTTTTTCAATCATGTCAGCTAAAATATTTTCGTCCGTGATATCTTCAAGTAACTTTTTGCATCTTATAATTTTTAGTTTTTTATTGTTGAGATCAGCATTATTTTTAATAGTTTCATAAAGTTTAGTGAAGAATAATTCGTCTTCTATTAAGATTGCATTAGTTCTTTCAGCACTAAAATGATTATATATTATAGTTTTAATTGTTTCGGTGTCCAGAAACTTGGTAAGGATAGTTTTTCTAATCTTATTGAATAATTTTTCTGTTTTGATTTTAAGGGAACCGGAATTAACTCTTTTAATAATGATTTGGTTTTTATAAAAATTTATTGGACATTTTGTATCCTTAATTATAGAATCTTCTACCTCAGGTTCCTCAACGTGGTTTATAATGACTCTGGATAATGCATCTGCATTTCCATTTTGTACACCTTTTTTATATTTTATGACATAGTCATATTCCGAAAGTTTAAGTCTCCACCTTGTTAGTTTAGAGTTTGGTTCTTTGACTGAGAACAACCAAGTCAAAGGTCTATGATCAGTTTCAATTAAAAATTTCCTTCCAAATAAATAAGGACGAAAGTATTGAGTTGCCCATACTATAGCGAGTAACTCTTTTTCAATAGTGCTGTAATTTTGTTCATGACCGTTAAGAGTACGGCTTCCATAACAAATAGGATGATTGTCCTGTGAAAGAACAGCACCTAGAGCATAATTACTTGCGTCAGTTTGCAGAGTAAATTGCTTGTTGAAATCAGGATAAATTAGTATCGGGTCGTTAATTAATAATGTTTTTAATGTTTCAAAACTTTCTCTATATTCAGGATCATTTATATTCAATTTAATGTCCTTTTTTAAATATTTTGTCATGGGCTTGGCGATTTTTGAATAATCTCTAATAAATTTCCGGTAATACCCTGTGAGCCCTAAAAATTGTTTTATTTCCTTTGCCGATTTTGGTAAAGGAAAATTTTGAACACATATTATTTTTTGTGGATTGGTTTTTATGCCTTCACTTGTAATTATATGACCGAGAAATTCGGTTTCATGTTTCAGGAATTCCGATTTATCCAATTGTACTTTAAGATTCGTATCCTTAAGTCTTTGGAAAATCTTGGTTATGGATTCCAGATGTTCTTGCAATGAGGTTGAGAATATTATTATGTCGTCCAGATATACCAAGCAAATTTTATTGATATAATCTGACAAGACATTGTTCATCAATCGTTGAAAGGTAGCCGGGGCTGTTTTTAAGCCAAACGGCATACGAAGAAATTCGTAATGTCCTCCTTCAACACTGAAAGCAGTTTTATGAGTGTCCTTTTCTGCTATCTCGATTTGATGAAACCCCTTAGCAAGGTCTAAAGTTGTGAAATATTGACATCTTCCGAGTTTTGCCAATATTTCATCAATATTTGGTATAGGATACCTATCATCTATTGTTACCTCATTCAATTTGCGGTAATCTATGACAAGTCTCCATTTAGCTTTACCACTTGCATCCGATTTTTTCGGTACCACCCATACTGGTGCAGAATAAGGTGATGCACTTGGCCTAATGATATTGTCTTCCAACATTTCTTGGATTTGACTTTGTACTTCATTCTTATGAATGTACGGATATCTATAGGTTTTTACCGCTATTGGCGCATGTTCGGTAGTTCGAATTTCGTGCTTTATAGCATTGGTAAAAGTGAGGTTCGTATTTTTTTGATAAAAGATACGAGAAAATCTTTTAACTATAGTCAATAGTTTTTCTTCCTCTTCCGGGTTTAAATGGGTAACTCTAATTTGTTGAGATAATGGTAATTCCATTTTCTCGATGTTAAAATTCGAGTGGATTATATCCTCTGGAATTTGTTTTTCATACTTGTTATTTGTATTAATTTTAACTTTTCCCTTTTTATTTTCCTTGATAAATTTTGGTTTACTACTGAGATTTATTATATTTTCGCGTTTTTGTTGTAATTTATTTCCAAGATTTAATGAAACGTTGGCTGTTTTTGTTTCATTTTTGATTGGTTCATTTGAATTTGATAAGTTGAATAATATAGGTATTTCTTTACCATTAATTTTTAATTTATTATTTGAAAAATCAATTTCTGCATTATATTTTCTTAATACATCATTTCCTATCAGACCGTCATATTTGTCATGGAAATTACATATTAAGAATTCGATTCTTTCATCGGTATTTCCTAATTCGAAAAATAATGGAACGCGAGCTTTAGTATCTATGGGGATTTGGTGCTTTAAAGTTTTAACCATAATTGGTTTAATTGATATTTGCCATTTAGGATGACAAAGTCCTGGATTTATAATAGAATTGGTTGCACCTGTATCTATTATGAATTTAAGGGGTGTCGTTTTTGACTGTACCACTATATAGGGTAGGTTTCCCCTGAGGCTGTCAATTGAAAATTTTCATTGACTTGCGTTTTGTTAATATCCATTGGCTCTTGGCCCATGTGATTATTATTATTATTATTATTGGTATTGTTAGCATTATTATAATTTGTGTTATTATAATTTCTAAAGGTATTTTGGTTATAGTTATCGTTGTTATTATAATGACTATTATAATTATTATTATAGTTGTTATTATTGTTCTGAGGCCTAAAATTACTTGATCTCTTATAATTTTGGTTAGCATTGTTTTGATAATTCGTTTGACGATTATTGTTATTTTGTCCGTAATTTTGACGGTTATTGTTATTTTGTCCGTAAGTTTGACGGTTATTGTTATTTTGGAATCTATTATTACTAGCGTTATTATTTTTATAATTATTGTAATTATTGTATGTTTGTGGTCTATTACCACCATTCTGAGCGCGATTTGGTCTTGTATTTGGAAATGTATTTGTCGTAAATGCATGTCCAGATTGGAATAAAATTTCCATAGCGGTCTCTAATGTAGTTGGGTTCCTACATGCCAGAATTGTTTTCATTGGTTCTGGTATTTTACTTTTAAATAGATTCAGTGCAGTTCTTATATTATTGCGAGCACACTCGTTTGCAGCGACTCCCGGACCTAACACTATTACTGTTTTGTTATTCAATGCCCTTAATTTATTTTTTATTTCGTTAAAAAATTCTATACTTCCATTCTTGTAGGTTATAGCCCTAAGTTCGTCATATAATTCATCTGGAGTTTTCTTTTCACCAAAGTTATTTTGCAAAATGGTTTTAATATCTGCCCAAGAAGTTGCTTGGCAGTTTATTTCTATTATTTCCCTAGCTCTACCTCCTAGTTTACTTTTAATAATGTCTGAGAAAATTGTTTGAGATAAGACGTCGTATGTACCCAAAATAGGATGTACTCTGTCTATTAAATTAGTGAAATTTTGTAAATCTCTACTATCCCCGTTAAATTCTGGTAAGCGTTCGAGATATTTTAAAGGTTCTATTGTTAGGGTATTTACTTGTTGTGCATTGGCCATTTTTTTTTTTTTTTTTATAATTTTAATTGGTTAATGAAATTGAAATAAATGGATTTGCATAAAAAAATTTTACTTAACTGAATATTAAATACAACTTAATTTACAAAACTTATAGAAAACTTAAATAACTTACAATATATTGATATAGGAGTTCGTCTACTGCTACTGATGTTTTGTCTACTTGCTTTGGTTGCTTGGTTATTGCTGCTAGTTTCTTGCACTTTATTATCTCGTTCCGGCCTATTTTCTTCGCCTTCTTTACAGCTTGTTGATATTTAATACGTTTTTTGTTATTATCTTTTTTATAAAAGTTAAAAATTGTTTGTATAGATTTAACTTTAATTTTAGGTTTGATGTTTTGTTTTACCGACCAGGTTTTAAATGTTTCACTGGCTTGTACTACGTTAATAACACTATTTTTTGTGAAATATTTTTTATAAAATATATTCCGATTATGTTTTTGAATTATTATTAATTTTTTAAAAAGTTTACTTCTAACTGTTTTTTCGTATACAGTTCTTGTTATTAAATTTTGGTTTTTTGCTTTTATTATCACTGTCATTTAGAAAGTGTTTTTAAAATTATTATTTATTAATTATTAATTTGTATTATACGCTTAGCGCGTTTTTTTAAAAATTTAGATTTTTTATATTGTTTAATTATACGCTCGGTGCGTTTTATATATACAAATGTATGTATATATTTATTGATTTTTCCTTATCGGAATTGTTTGTAAATCCGTTTTTAAGTGTTAATACACAAGTGAAATTGATATCGTTCAATCAGACTCAATTGAACTTTAAGCGTTTGGTTTCTTTTGCAATATCAATTGTTTTTCACTAAACGGATCCCATCCTCGTCGCCAATTTTATTATGTAAAATTTAAATATTTTGAAATAAAACAAGGACACTTTGTTTTACTTGTATTTTATTTATTTTATATAATTATTTACTAGTAATGATTTACTAGGAATTCTTAGTTTTGTATAAAAATATATTTTATGTTCTTAAATGTCTTAAGACCAAAACTGAATTGAATTATACTTGATAATTCTTACATTTATATACTATTTGATTTCTTTACGTTGGTCTTACTTTACCATTTTACTTCTGGTATTACAACATATTACAAACGTTCTTATTCTAATTTTAGTACAATGTATTCTTATTCTAATTTTAGTATTTGTATTAAATGTTTACATTAATGTTTACATTAATGTTTACGAGAAAGAAAATGCATATTGTGCATTTTTACATTATAGTATTTATATTGAATATTTGTATTATTATAAATGCATATTATGCATTTTTACATAAAAAGAAATGTATTAATAATTTGTATTGGAATTTACTCCAATAATAAAAAGAAATGTATTTTTATTATGTAATTGAGTTTTTATTTTTAACAACCAAAAATTAATGTTTTGGTTTATTTCATAAGTGGTTTGTAAAATATTTGGGTTAATAGGTATTAAATGAATTTTACATGTTTTAATATTTAGACATGTGTTATTATGAATGATTGTAGGAGGTCGATAAAAGTGTGGGAAAATATATTTATTAATTTGATAATTTCAGCTACTGAGGAGGTGAAATTATATTTTAAGATTATTTATTTACTTTTCTTAGAAGGTGGTAAAAAGATAAAAAGATAATATTAAATAATGGAGCGTAATGTAACTTCTATACTCTTGATTCTATAATATAAAATTAAAAATATATCTATATATTCTATTGTTCAATTGTTTTTAGTCTTTACAGAAAATATTCATATTTCATAGATTAATTTCATGAAATATTTATTAATTAGACAATTAGTATGAAATAACATAGGGAATTTGATTGAATTAGAACTTGAACAATATTTAGTATTAGTTTCGATTATTTTATTCGAGAATTTTAATATATAGGTGTGAAAGTGTTGTTTTAGAATATATTTCACCTGCATTTTTATCTTTTCAATAATAACACATTCGTTTAGATTTTTTTGTAATACAATAACACGTTAACCATGCATTCATTTAGGTATTTTATATTCAAAAAATTTTTTTTATAAAAGTATTATATTTAACTATAAAACATAACTTTTGTTTATAAACAGGTGGTTATTATTAGTTTATATTTAAAAATTTCAAAGGGATTGGTACAAAAATTCCAAAATCTAAAAATAAAATCTTCTTTGAAAAAATACCACTGAGACAAAACCCTTTATTATATAGAAAAATATTTAGGTATACAAATCATATACAGGGTTTTTCTTAGTGCACTGCTGTGGTTTTTTTCAAAAAAAAAATTGTTAAAATTTCAACGTGTTTGAAATTTAAAAGCTCGATTTTAAGTTTTGGAAGTCTAAAAGAAAGAAAACGATAGAAGAGTAAAAGAGGACATACTAAACTTTCGAATACATTTTACAAAATTTTCTTAAGTAGTCTTGAAACAGAGTTTAGAGTAAAATTATGAAAACAAAAAAACATATTTAAAATTTTGTTTAAGCCTCCATATCTTGGAAACTAAAAGAAGCCTATCTTAGCTCCGATACACAAAATTTATGTATTCATAATTATCTATGCAGTGGTATACAGCGGTGCATCTAATTTGGAAACACCCTGTATATATAATATATGTTGTTATACCGTATTAACGTAATTCAAAGGGTGCCATTACGTTTGTAATGCTGTAAAAGAGAACTTATATTTAGTATTAATAATTTAGAGTCCAATAAGTTGTCTATCTGAAAAAGTTATAAATCGGATGATTACGTTCATAAGGGTATCCTAGATTTAACACAGTTAACACTATAACCCCCGTGTTAAAATTTGAATATCAGGATTTTAGGATTTTGTCTAGCAGGGGCTTGGAGAAGCTATTTTTAATGTTATATTATTCTTGAATTTTTTGGGTAAACTATAAGATATTTTATGGCTACGTACTACTGGGTTGAATTTACAAAATATTAATTATTTATATAATATTTAATAAGTGTATATTACCAGACCAATTACCAAGCGATTTTAATATTTTTTTTTTTAATTATAGAATTTCAATACAAATGTTTTTCCGAAATTTTCCAGTTTTCATTCAAAATTTCCTAATTTTCATTTTCAACCATGTAAAAATATAATTGTATACATAGCCAGTATTTGTCCCCTTCCTTGAATTTCGAGGTGCAGGCATATACTAGTATTAACTTATTCCTTTTATATTTTATATAAAAGGTAATGATTTAATTAATAAACATTACTTAGTTAAGTCGGAATTTTGTGTTTAATAATTTTGTTTTCGATATTTTATAACCAACCCAAATTTAAGTTAGTGGAGAAATTTAATTATTCAACAAAATATGTATATTTTTCATTTATTATAATTTGAATAAAAACAAATTAATTTATGGGGATATATTGGAATTAAATTTCTAATTAATATTTTGTCATTTATTATGTTATTCATAAAAAAAAAAGAACAATAAAATTTTCTGTAAATTTATACAATAGTTTTGTATATTTTTAATATGCATTTTGTTTAACCTGTTTAAGTTAAATAAAAGTATTGATTTTAGAATAGATTAGAATAGATAGAATTATAGTATTGATTAGAGTTTCAAATTGAAATAAAATACATAATTTGTATTCGAATCGATAGATAAAGATAATCTCAAAGAATTTGTTTTTGTTTAAAGTTATAAACAACATTCGATAATTTTTTCTACTTGTTTCTTAAAAAAAAAGTTGAGATTTTTCAAACGTTTCATTAAAATTTATGAGTAATCTAAATTTTTAAAGTGTTGTCGTTTTTTAGTCTAAAAAACAGTTTATTAAGAATTAAAATTTCTAATTTAGCCACAGTCTCATAGTTTACCAAATACACCAAATGCAGTGAAACTAGGATCACAATCATTTATGTATTCAGGTCATCCAAAATATGCAATTGAATCAGTTAGATTACGTTCACTTGCTGATTGATCTCGCACTATGAAACAAAAACCAGAACAATTAAGGGAAGCTGGTTTCTTTTATTATTTTAAAAGAAACTTGCATTCCTGTTTACTATTAAAAGATTAAAAATAATGTTACAGTTTTTTCAATATATACTTAAGTAATGCAGTATATAGTTCTTTAATTGTAAACGTTTTAAAGAGGTCTTAACGTTACAGAACAAACTAAATTTTCCTTTGCATCGAGGGATCGGAATATTTCATTTAATTCAATAATTTTGAAAAGGACCTATAAAACTTTTCCCCAAAACTTTATTTCAGGAGTCAAGCAAAGCTCTGACTATTTTTGAAAGAGTTAAAGTTAAATGTAAATTCTATTGCATTATTACAAGATATCAACGGTAACTCTCTTTAGATCATCAAAAATTCTATACACCTTAATTCATTAAAGATATTTTTTAATAATTATATACTACTTTTATACAAACTCCTGTATTATATAACATATTCTTCCAATATATAACAACTTCATAAAAATTCAGAAATAAATAGGAAAAATTTGAAGTTTTATAACTTCTATAACATTTCATGAATTTTATTTGTTTTTTACATAATTTTAAAATCATGAATTACTTTAATTAGATAGAGAGTACATTTAATAACAGAATCTTTAAAAATTTGTATTATATAAGCAGTTATATAATGTATAGTATATAACTGTATACATAAAAAAATCAAGTCTTAATTTACTAATATAACTAATGATGTATGGGCGGAAATTTTCATTTTCAAAAAAAAAAAAAAAAAAAATAATGAAAAATTAACCGCTTTTCCTTACTACGTATACACACTTAATACTTATATAAGTATACAAAATTTAATTGAAGAAAAACAATATAACTAATATATATATATATATACATTTATATATTCACGTATTTAATTATGTATGTTAAAAAAAAAAAAAGATACTTACTTTTTGCTTATCACATGATTTAAAAAGTGTCTACACTTACATACACACATTTTGATAAAAAAAAACATCAAAACTAGACAAAATAAAGCTTGTATTGTAAGTTGTATAGATAGAAGACAACCTTAATGTTTATCTCTCTCTTGCTTTGTTTTGTTTTTGTACAGTCTCAACTCTCAACTCAACTCAAAATAGTAGATGATAGCTTTTGGGTTTAAAGTTCCTATAAAAAAAAAACAACAAATACAAAAAACTAAATCTAAATTCTACATGTCATACTATATGCTTTTTTTTTGTATGTATTTTATAAACAAAAGCTGGAAAATTGAATGCCCGGAGAAAATTATATATATATATATGTATATACAATTTATTTTGTTGTTGTTTTTTTTTTTTTATGAGAATAATAAATAGTTATTAGTTTTTTTTTACAGATTACAGATTTGATGATTTATTTGATACTTTTTTCCTTGGCTTTTTTTATTACAACTCTCACTCTCACTCTCTCTCTTTGTCTTTCTCTTTGTTTTTGTAATCAATAGTAGATATTTTTTTTTATTTTTTGACATTTTATCCTCCCTCTTTGAAATTTCACTGAGCTTGCATTCTTTCTATCTATCTAGGTAGTGTTTTTTTTTTCAATAGTCTATGAAAAAAATTGGAAATGCTACACAGTCATTACTCATTAGAACTTTTTTCTATTATCTCTACTCTACAGACTACATTACATGTATATAATGTATATTTTTATTGTGATGATTTATACATCTAAGCACACACATGTAAAAAATTTAACTATAACAACAGAATTGTAACTATTAAGCTTTAATATTTTTTACAGATGTGTATATTTGTTTAACAAATATGTTATATAATTATATAAACATACATGTTACATATAAAATATAAATATATATATTTATAAATATAAAATGGTCTATTTAAATAAATTTATATAGATATGAGTACCTAACATTATGCAATATATATATATATACTATTATAGTTTTACTGTTATATAAAATGTTATTTTTTAATACAAAGCTTACAGTTATTATTTTATTTTATATACTTAAGTATATACCTATATATATTATGTAAATATAACTATTACAACAAATTTTTGAAACATATGTATAATACTAAATAATATATAGATACAATGTTTACACATATACATATATATTTACATAAATATTTAATTTTATTAGTTATCATATTTTTTGAACTTTTTTTAAGGAAAATTTGTTATATTTTTTTTTTTGTAATTTTTGATTTTCTTTTTCTAAGAACCCGGCGTATATTTTTGGGTGTTCTTGTTATTTTGAGTTGGGTTTTTTATGTTTTTTTTTTTATTTTGTAGACCTTTAAGAGGCTTCGTTTAATTTTTTTTTTTTATGTTTGTTTTTAATATTTTGGATTTGTTTTTATTTGTCTCTCATTCACTTCATGTCATTATCTGTTTTTTTTTGAGGGTGGGCTGAGGTGAAGAAGAGAGTTGAGTTTTGGGGGAATTTTGTTTTCGGTAATTTATATTCAGTATAAATGTATGTAAGTTTGGAATTTTATGGTGGTTAATAGTTCGCAGGCGCTGGGAACAAAAAAATTATATAAATAAAAAAAATAAAATTTTTACAGTGAAGGGAAAAAAATTGGTTTTATTATTATTATTTTTTATTATTATGATTATTATTGTGTATAATGTGCCAATGCTATATTATGTACATTCTCCGGTTGATTTTTACTAAGTATATATAGTTTATTATATTTCATATAGTGTTTATATAAATTGTTTTTTTTTTTTTATTAAAGTTATGGTTAAAGGCAAAAGTACGGAATTCTTAAAAAACAAAGGTCTTTGTATATACTGCTCTGGGGATAAAATATACGTTCATTTACTTGTATATGACTGTATACTGTATAGTGTAAAAATGAATAAAATAAACAATATTTGAAAAGGAAGAGTGGGGTGAAGAGGTAGAAGGGGAGATAGAAGGAGAGAAAAATAAAAATGTGTGGAAAACCTTTAATTTTTGTTTTTAAAAAAAAAGGAAAACTTTTGTTTTTAGAACCCATATAGTATAATTGTACTTCATATATTCAGCTATACAATATTTATTATCAAATAAACAAGCAAACAAATGTACATACTGGGTATGTATATATGTACTTTCAAATTGTTTAGTTGTTTGATTAATTCTTATGTGTGTTATTTTATATGTATATATATATATATGTACACACAAAAAAAACGTATAGCACCTTTTAACTAATTCATAGTTTTCATTATTACTTATGTACTTTGGTTAGGCTTTTGGGTTCGGTTTTTTTTTATATTGCATTCTTTTTATACTTCTTTTGATATTAAATTTTTTATATTCTAAACAAAAATAAAAAATAATCATAATAATAATAAAAAAGCCCTACCCAGAAAATGACATTTTGTTGTTTTGTTTAAATATTTAAAAAGAAAAAATGAAAACCAAAAAGAAAATCTTTATTAAAAAAAAAAAAGTATCTATAGTTTCTCATATAAAGTTACTTTTATTTTTTTTCCTTTTTTTTTGCATTTGTTTTTTTTTTAAGTGCATATAAATAAAAAATTAGAAATGAATAAAACAGATGAATAAAAAAATTTATAAATCTTTTATATATGCATTACTTACCATATTTTTACATACCAATATACTTAGTTACATATTATATATTAATGTATAACTACTTATATAGTGGGAGCTAAATAATTGATAAAAATTTTGAGGGGAGAGAATATATATCAGTAATGACTGTATGAATTAGTTATAAAAAATTTTTCTTTTGATTTTGTTCTTTTTTTTAATAATTTTTATCATTTAAATTCTTTATAAACTTAAATTAGAGTGACCATATTACTTGACTTATTTTTTTAGTATTTTGGGTTTAGGTTTGTAAATTTGTTTTAATATTGTTATGATTAAAGTAAAGTGGAAACTGGTTAACCGGCTTAGAACATAATACGTTTAAAAGCAAAATTCTATTAAAAGCACAATAATTTGTGAAATATTCTGTGTGTGCTTTAAAGCGGTTGTAAATAAATTGAATACTTGTAAAACAAGTTGAAACTTCTAAATCCGCAATAAAAGATAAATAACTTAAGAAGAGAGAATGAGCTAATTTAATGGACTACTATAGTAAATATACAAGGTTCAATTATGTATATTTCATGGACATATTTATATAGCTGTAGAATCTGATGAACTTATCCTATTGAAAATAATTTGGAAGAGGTGTAACAACACTAAATCTAGTATTAAACTATCTTATAAAAAGGCTAACAGTGTCTAAATTGTTTAAATTTCTTGTTCTTCAAACTGTTTTCACTATTTGGTCTTTATGGACTAAAGCATAAATTTTTTTTGAAAAAAACTGTCTCCTATATATGAATATAAAATAAAAACTCAGGAGCATTGGTTTTCTTTGTTATTTGCCAAATTAGTAATAAAAATATTGAAAAAAGTAAGTCAAAAGATATTTGGATTAGTCTATTATTGATACCTCTGTTAGTAGAAGTTAAGAATCAGAAAAAAAATATCCTTGAAATTCTGTAAATTACACTATCATTTTATTGACAATGGTCACTTCATATATATTAAAATAATAAACTGTTACAATATTATTATTGAAATTACTTTAAACAAAATGGTCACTATTCTATTATGTATATGTACAATATAAATGTTATTACAAAATATCTATGTGTATATACGTGTATTATTCTATTTATAGTAAAATATAGTTATACATAATAGATAACTTTGAAAATATAAGGATTTTTCCAAGGATAACCATAATATAATATATCTCTATATATTATATAAGGATAACCATAATATAATATATCTATATATATATATAGATTTATAATTTGATATGTTATGGTCTATGAAACACGTTCAGTATACATTCTAAATAATGCATATATATAAGTATATTACTTAAACATATACTATTCGTATATACAACTATGTAACTAAGTATATGAAATATAAAATATAAGACTTCCTAAAAATAAATAGGATTATATACGCATATTATAAGTAATATGATATGTAGATTGAAATTTTCGATTTCAATTATTGAAAATTTTTTATATAATTAAAATGTATATACGAGGTTATAAGAATCTTATAGATAAACATCTTCAAATTAGTTTTTTACTTATTTATAAAGTTATATATATATATATATTTTAATATTTTAAATTTTTAAAAACTTTAATAGCCGGTTTATAAATGTTCATTTTACGTTCATTTAAATTTTTACCCTAAAATAGAATTAAAAATTCTTGTATACCTTGAGTTTTTATTGAATAATTTAAAAAAAAAAAAATTTTAATTATACTATATACTTAGATACTAAGTTTTAAAATGATACTAAAGTTTTTAAAAAGGGGTTTTTTTCAAAATTAAAAATAGAAAATAATTAAGGTTCAATTAATATTTTATTAAAAAAGAGTAAAATACTAAAATGTTGGTAATTTTATTTTTAAATTTATTATTAGTATATGTTTTAATTACAAAATAAGTTTTAGGCCGGTTCTATGTTTTAAATGCAAAATGAACTTAATGGTATTTTGGGATTTAAAAAAAAAATGTTAAGATTTCCGGTATAGGGAAACTATTTATCATTAAAATTTTTTGAATCTAAGAATTTTAATTTATTTTAAATAAATAGTTTCAAAACTACTTTTATTTTAAATAAAAGTAGTTAAAAAATTTATTTCCTATTAAGAAAAATATAAAATAACTTGAAATATTCTTTAAATACGTAAGTACTTAGTTATTTATAGGAATTGATATTATAATATTCATCAATGACTAAGTACTATGTATTTTCTTTTATTTAACAATTACAAATATCTATCTTTCTTTTGTGTGTAATCGAGTTGTTTAATTGAATTGTACTTCAATTTAATTGTTTTTATGAAATTATAACGTTCCGAACATGTATAGGAGTGGCTCAATGGAGGGGTTGAAAGTTAAAAATTATTGATTACTTGTAATTACAGTAGTTCTACAAATAACTCACAAATAATAGTCTCCTGAGCTGCATTTAAGTACATTTAAATTTTTTTTTAACAAAGGAAAGCATCAAAAATAACCTATTGATTGAGTCTTTGACACACTATATAAGGATGGCTTTTTGAACCAAACTTTATGAGGGGAGTTGTGATACAAATGTACTGTTTGATTTCGAGAAAGAGGATTTGAAATAATATTGGGGAATTGACTTTAGGAATTTTTGGAATAGGGGACGTTAATGTTCTAAAAATTTAGTTAAATTGTATATACATATCCATTATCAACTTTAGAGTACATATTGGATGGAATATGGCTTCACAATGGATGGCGACTCGACAAATGAGTTTCCTGTACTAAACTGGAATTGAAAATCATACAAACTTAAATTCAAACCAATATAATATTGAGTCTATAATTAATCAACAAATTAATTATTACAGCTTATGGGATTTGCAAAATACTTGAATACGCGGAAAATAATTAAATTCTTGATACTTACTTAAGTATTTCTTGGTACTTCATTATACTTGAAAATACAGTGAGTAATCAAAAAATACTCACAAAAGTAATTTAACTAAAAATTTAATTACTTTCTGGGAATTACAAGTATTTTTATCCAATTACTTATACTTAAATTTTGTAAATGCCGACTTCTAAGTAATACTGGTACTTGACATAATAAGTACCTAGTAATAGTACTTACAATTGTACTTAAGTACTATTTTACTTAATATTATAGGGGTCTTTTTTTATATAATTGTACCTTTTCATGAAGAATTCAATAATGAATCGACAAATTAACGGACAAGTCTCCATATTTAATTGACCATTTAATTTGTTAGACAGTCTTAGACATATGAGTCACGTTATTGAACAACAAACACTATTTATATAACTACATATAACAATGTCTTTATGTTATTTGATTTTTTTTTTTATGACTCAATATTGAATATGCGGTAATAAATTATTTTATGTAATAAAATTAGATTTTTTTTCTTAAATATAAGTATTTGTATATTAATTGTTGTATAAATAAATGGTAAATAAAAGTGGTATATTTTAAATAATTTCTGATAACCTGAATACAATATTAAAATTATTAAATCAATAAACTTAACTTTAAAATTAATATTGCTATTAAGTCATCAATAACATCAGAACAAAGAAATCAATAATATTTATCTCTTTCTGAAATTAATTTCTTTGTTGTATTATACCCGTATGACTATAAGTCAAATGGGTATACTAAATTTGCCATTACGTTTGTGACGCAGTGAAGGAGAAGGTGTAGATATAGACTCAAAGGTATGGATCGGATCAGAATCGTAAAATAAATTGATTTAGTTATGTATGTCCGTTCGTACGTCACCATAACTTTATAAAATAAATGAGCTAGGATCTTGAAATTTTCGCAAATTCGTTTTTTTGCAATAGCCGTCATCGCTATTGCAATCCAGCCTTTGCTTCACGGGTTTGAGTACCTGCCATACAACTTTCTTTTTTATATGAGCATTACTCTATACCTAATGAAGTTGGGTGTCTGAAATTTTGCCAAAAATAGTTTAGTTTTATGGTAAAATTAGGTTGGTCTACTGCAGTGGGTTCGAGTACCTGCCCATACAACTTCCTTTTTTATATGAGCATTATACTCTGTACCTATTGAAGCTGAGTCTCTGAACTTTTGTCAAAAGTAATTAAACGGATGATATAATGTCTTACGGTCATACGGGTATTCCAAAGTTGACACAGTCTACTCTACTACACTCTTCGTCGTTTTTATTAATATTTTAATTATTATTTTATAAACATTTATTTTTGTAAATAATTAAACTTTTTTCATGGTATGTTTTATTAGTTTATTAGTAACTTTTAAACCACAAATGAGTTAACAAACAAAAGAACAATTTTTTTATATTTTACACAATTTTTGAAAAAAACTGAAAATAAAATAAAATTTTAAATTACATTATTTCTTAATAAAATTCATAACATCTGGGATTATGTATAGTGTACTGTATACTTTAAAACCGCGTTCATAAGTAAGTTACTAAAAAAATTTATATTTTTTTAACAAAAAAAGTTCTGAACTTTTAAAATTGTTTACCGTGGTTTTTCGTTTTTTTCTGCTTTTTTTAAGGAAATATTCATCATATTTTTATATTTTTTTATTTAAAAAACAAATTAGTTTGAGTTGTTTATTAAATTCAACGCAAGATTTACTTTGAAGTTAAAGAACTCAAAATAAAGGTTGAAAAATAAAATGATTAACTTATCATGTATAAGTAATAAAGAAAAAGAAGAGTGTTATAAATAAATTAATAAAATTATGCTCTGTAAATGTGATGAAGACATATGAGAGAATCCGTGACTGTAAAGAAGGAAGTGAATCATTTATTAAGTTATAAATGACGAAAGAAGGGAGCTGAAGTCGGTTTGATGACGTCTAAAAAGAAGGATTACTTTGAGAATGAGAATTAATTACTTTTCTAAAACAAGTTATAAATATCAAAATTGGTCAAATGTATAAAACATCAGCTTCAACCTCAAACTTAAAACTCAATTTTTCCATCCAATTAGAATCTTCGAACCAAGAGTTCAAACTGATTGTACTTATTGGTTCGAAAGAATCAAATTATTGTTCAGTTTTATGAATTCAAAATTTCTAAACTTAAATTTTACTTTTGAAAATATTTTTTTTCGGATTTTAAAATACTTTAGAATAAGTAGTAACCAATGTTTTAATATAAGTAACTACTACTGTAAGTAACTACTTCTTGCTTTTATTCATAAATTTATTTTATTTGATTTCAAATTTATAGACTTAAAACAAAAAAATTGGCGCTACAAAGGGAATATTTATTGGTTTAGAACCCAAACATAATCCTTAGTTCTATGGCAGATTATTGACTAAACACTCTGTAAATAAATTTTATAAAGTAGTATTTTAAAAAATAAAGTGAAGGCCAAAAATAATCATCCGGTCCGGTCAATAGCACTTCATTTAATAAGCAAGTACTTATATTTTTTATCTTTTTTGCTATATTATTTCGATTTAATTCTCAATAAACACTTACCTATAATTTCTGTTGAAATCTACAAATTCAATAACTTCGAAATTTATCCTAAGCTTATTTTTTTATTTTAAACAGGCACTTATATTCATTTTGAACTTTTTATCAAAACACAATCTTTTTTATTTGATAAGTTTTATTGAATCCAATTTAACATGTTCTATATAGAACATTATACTTGAATACTCTTCTTCAAAGGCTAAGCTACATATAGTACGTAGAATAAGTATTTCCAACATATCAATATCTATAAGAACCTTTAGTTTTAATATATAACCATTAGTTTTACCGAATGTCATCAGACATGTTCTATATAGAACATTACGTGAATACTCTTGTCGAAAGGCTAGGTTTTATATAGTACTTAATTTACTCAATGAGTCAATGAGAATAAATATTTCTAAAATATCAATATCTATAAGAACCTTTAGTTTTAATACAGAATCTTGAGTTTTACCGAATCCCATAAGGCATGTTCTATATAGAACATTACTTGAGTACTCTGCTTGAAGGCAAGACTGCACATAGTACTTAATTTACTCAATGAGTTCAGTATAATGAATATTTCCAAAATATCTCTATATGAACCTATAGTTTAAATATAGAACTATGAGTTTTACCGAATGCCATAAGACATGTTCTATATAGAACATTACTTGAATACTCTGCTTGAAAGCCTTGTATATGCATAGGTACTTAAGTTTTTTTAACTTCTTACTTAATGAATCAACTAAAATAAATATTTTCGATACATTTATCTCTTTGTACTTTATAGTTTATTTTAGTACACTGATAACGCACTGATAATAATATAAGTTAAATAAAATTAAAATTGTTTTTTTTTTAAAGACCTAAATTCCAAAATATTTTTTTAAGGGGTTCTTTGTAAATTAAATTGTAGTTTTATTTACACATTTTTACTATCTTTTCAAAACGATACCTACTTTTTTTTTTTTTTAATCCAGTTTTTTACTTGTAATAAAATACTTTCCAACAACAACAGCAACTCAATGTAAATATTTTTATTTTTCCAACTTTTCAAAAAAAAAAAAAAACGAAAAACCTGCATTTAATTTTTTTTTTTCCAATAAAGAAAAAATTTCCACCAGAAAAAAAAATTAAAGTGCACAAAAAAAAGGGTTCACCAAAATGTATTTTAAAAAAAAAAAGTAATTCCATCATAAAATCGATTCCTTTTTGTTGTTATCTTCTTTCTTTATTTATTCAGTTGATAGCGATAAAAAAACGACTTCAGTTAAAAAAAATGTTTTTAATCGAACAAAAATTCACTAAAGAAAAACAAGAAAAAAATACTAAAAAAAAACTGGAAAAAAAAGTGGAATGAAAAATGTAAACAAAAGTTCAATTACCTCCACATTGAAAGAAATAGTTGGAGAAAAAAAACGAAAACAATAAAATCGAAATCGATTAAAACAACAAAAAAATCGAAAAGAAAAAACACGCCAAGTTTTATAAAAGAGGAAAATAAAACGAAGAAGATGGTAGAAAAGACTGGGTCATCTCTGGGATATCCGCGCCAGAACTTAAATAAGTTTAAAAATAAGTTCAAATTCACAACTTAATTGTAGTTGTAACGGTATACATATAAAAAAAGAGAAGAAGTTGTATTATTGCAGCTATTAGAACCTTTTGTAACCTCTTGACGAATCTTGTAAAAATAGTCATTAAACGAAGTTACTTTCTAAATTAAAAGAAAGTCTCGAAAGTCGAATGCACAATGAGTCGCGAGGCCTAGATTTTTAGATGGGACATGCTATTCCATTATCCACACTCTGCTGTATTAAATATATAAGAATAAAATTTGTATAGCAGCTACTCGAACCCATTGAGCAAACAGGTTTAATTTCAATAGGAAAGCCAAGCCGGCTTTATATAATATGAAATTGTGAACATTTCAGAGGGCTAGTTCTTTTGGTTTTTGAGTTATCTTACTGACAGACGAATGAATGGACAGATACACATATCCAAATCGACTTAGACTTTTCGATTTTGAACCATTCCATTAATGCTCCACTTGAATCTATATTTATCTTCTCTCTTTTACAGTATTACAAACGTAATGACAAATTTAGTACACCCTTAGAAATTAATTCTTACTTGGTAAAAAAACAAAAACCATCAGTAATCGATTACTTTACTGGCATATCGCATAAGGAATCAAAATCAAAAAAAAAAAACAATAAAAAAAAACAATGTGCATTTCTGTGCTTTTTAAAAATCGGCACACTTTTGAAAAATAAAATGAAATGGAAAATAAACATTATTTTTGGTACATTTCCAATTTGGTATTATGATTTTAAATGCTTTGTTGTTGTTTTTTTTTTTTATTTTTTTTGGATTAAGTTTTTCATTTTGATTTATAGCTTATTATATAAGTATAAGTATATAATGTTGTATAAGTATATAAGTATTGTCCTAAATTTGCATTTTTACTGGAACTAATCCAAAATTCATAACCTTAAAATTTAAACTTTTAAATTTCTTGTGTACCAAATTTTGGCCTGATCTTTTCTAACCTCTCACACCTATTTTGTAAAACAAATTTTTCATGGATTTTAACTAGAAATTATAAATTTAATGGAAAAATTTGAGAAATGATAATTTTTTGATTTTAGGGTTATGTTCCAATTTCTTTTGATTAAATGTTTCGGGACTTCCAAATATGTCATATTTAATATTTCTGTACTTCGGCATAATAGGTAGTTTTATTATAAAATCGAATCCTAATTTAATTTAAATTTGATTATTGATTACTAATTTAAAAATAAATAAGAGGATCGATATGACTTAAGTAGAGTATACACTGTCATTCATGAATGTCATTCTTTAAATGATGAATTTTTTGAATGACATTGAAGAGAATGACATTCAGTGCAAAATAATGTATAGTAACCAGCATGAATACTATTCGTACCGTGCATGACAGTTAAATCAAAATTTTCATTCAGATTGACAGTGTATGCATTAAAGAACAGCAATGTTGATAACCAATGCACTTTTTTAGTATTAAATTTTAATTTTGTAAATGTTTAAAATTGAATTTTGTGTAAATCTTGAACAGTGTTGACAATTCCAGTAAACTCAATTATTTAACATGTCAAAACTCTAATAACTCAATTACTTAACATGTAATTATACTTGAATTAAATTAACTGATCCTCCAGGTCATGTAATAATGATTTTTCAAAAAGTTTTCAAAAGTTTCCGATCTTGTTTATCTGATCCCTGATCCCTTATCATAACTTTAATTAGTCAAGGTTTTCCATAATAACTTTTATTTAGTTCTTGAGAAGATGTGTTAAGGTAAAATAGTTGGGTCAAAATTTTGTTTTTGAAGGTACGATATGCAGTAGATTATAAAAGATTATTGTATTAAAGGAGAGTGCCTCGTTTATATAAGTACTTGTCATGAACTAACTCAAGTATAAATACTAAATACTTGATTTTAATTAATAAATTATAATATTTATTTGCATTATAATAAAAGCTTATACTTAAAAAAATTCAGAACATGAATAAATGCAAATATTTACTTGAAAATATTTAATTAAGCAAATAATTAAATACAAAATGGAATAATATTAAACAAATGCATTTGTTAAAATTCCCAATAGTGAAATCAATTTTCTTTTGTTCTGTAGACATTTTGACGTTTTTTTTTTTTTATATTCAAATTATCAAGAGGCAATTAAATTAATATCAGTTCATAGCTAAGTATATATTTCAAAATAATATGATGGTTACTATTGTGTGTTTATGTATGTTCTTTGTTTATTATTGATTTTAATGATGGGGGTGTATTCTTTTTCAAGTTTGTTTAACATATAAATTAATTTTTTCGCATTTAAACTATTTAAAAAAAAGAAATAAGTAAATATTTACAATATACATATGTATGATGGATTGTTTAAACTCTAAAAAAAAATATTGCCATCAAATCAGACATACCATATGGTTAAATTCATTAGAATTTGTTTTTGAACTAAGTATTTTATATAATGGTACAAAAAGTGTTGCCGCTTCTCTTCAATTTATTTCAATTTTATTTTAAGGAAAATTAAATGAAAAGTTCGTTTAAACCTAAAATTATGAGTTCAGGAAGGACCTGTTCACTTGATTTATTTTCATTCCCAAACATCATTCATCGTGTTCCGTTTTTCGATGAATTGAGAAGTGAATCTTTGCTAATATTATTATACAGGGTGGCGCAAAACGACCGATATAGTTTGAATGTTTAATAACTTATTTATGTAATGGTTAAATATTATTATTATTTTTTTGTTATACAGTATATTAATGGGGAATATTTTTAGCTTAAGAAGTAAAATTATATCCCGCAAGTGGTGACCATTTTCAGCTTCGTACATTCTCGCTCTTTCCAGTAAATTTTCCATAATTTTTCGTAATTTTTGATTTTGAAGCTTCACAAAATTCTGAAATAAAAATAAAAATTATAAATAAATTTTAAAAGTTATTAAACATTCAAACCATATCGGTCGTTTTGCGCCACTCTGTATGAGGTCTCAAAAATGCAAACGAATTGAGCGAAAGTTTCAAATTAGTTTTTACATACTTAAAAGACTAAATAGAAGAGTGACAAGCAAGTACAAATTTATACGATCATTCAATTATGAAAACCTTGTCCTAATTCCAAGAATAAATCTTTTATAGCTGACATGTGATCCTTCCCTGATTAAATAAAAAATTTATACCAATAAACCAGGGAAGGGTCTACAGATCAGATATAATAATATTAATTTTTAAATTTTTTTAAAATATCTTGTCAGATCCTTTAGTTTACAATTATAACGGTATTCAATTTAATTTTTATTTTTTATATTTGTTTTTTAAGTTTCAAAAGTTTTTTATGTTTGTGTTTGTAAATTGAATGGAAATAAAACAACCCCGAAATTTTAAGTGGAGTTTCACCTATTTTTTGCATTTTTTGTTTATTTTTAATTTTTCTTATCAATAAAACCGTTTTTTTTTCTATTTGAAATATTAATTTTTTTTTTTTGTCATTTACCGTTTTATTTATACAAAATGTTACCCAAAATGGACGAGATTAAGGACGATAAGACTGTTTTACAATATTTATATATATATTTATGTTGACTTCATAACACTCTAAAATTTGGGTTTTTTTTTTTTATTTCATTTCGCAGCAAGTAAAAATTTATGAATAAATTTAAGCTTGTGTGTATATATATATGGATGTGTATGTGTAAAATAAAATTATATTTACTTTAATAATGAAAAAGGGTTAAGAAAAGAGTAGAGAGATATAAAATGGAGGCAGAAGGTTAGCCTCATTTTATGTAATACTTTCACTATATATATATATACCGTTATATATGATATTTAAAAGTATGTATAAAAAGATTTACTTTAATCAAGTAAATTAATTTTTTTTTTGTAATTTTTTGTCAAAAGTTTTGTAAATATTTTACAAGTGTATATAGTTTTTATATAACTTGTAAATATTTGGTTTTTAAAACATCTAAAATTGAATATAAAAATGCTTTTAAAGGGGAAAAAATTTTGTAATGAAATTTGGTTTTTTTATTAATTTTTTGTGCTAATGTTTGTTTTAAACAAAATACAAGTGTATTTCTACTCCGCTTACACATATTTAATTCCATTCATACGTCCTTTTTTTTTAATTTTGTAAAAATGTGCCTATATAGCTTCACTCTGTCCGTCCGTCCGTCCGTAAGTTTACAAAAACTTTTACACTGTTTGAAATAGAGTAAAAATTTTTTAATCATGGGTAGGTATTGCAAAAAAAAATATTTTCGTAGAAGAATGTTTTTCTGTAGCCCCACCTGTTAAGGAGCTACAGAGTTGTGTTAGATATATTTTTAATCTGAAAACGGCAAACGATAGCAGTTTTTATAAAAAATATTCAAATGTTTAGGGTTTCCATAGGGTACTAAAATTTACCATTGTGCAAAACTAAATTTTTGCAAAATTTTTGGCCCCAGATCTTCTAAACGGTTCAAGTTAGGGTCTTGAAATTTTGGGAGAAGTTAGATCCTCAGAAATTAGTAGGAGTCGGTTAACAAAATTTTTTTATCTAATCATTTTCTGTAAGACAAAGCAGTTTTAACCATAGTAAGGTTTCATTGTCGAATAATTTTTTAGATTCCCTCAGTGGGAAACGATTATGTTATTTGAAGCCAGGAAGTCCTAAGATTTGAGTTTAAGTTTTTGCCAATTGCGGTATTTAAATTATACCATTTATTTAATATGAAATCAAAATTTAGAAAGGTTCAAATCTTTGTTGCAAACTCTATAGTTAAATCTTTGAGGAATTCAATTAAATTCAATTAAATTTTTTTATTTTACTTAAAATCACCTACAGGATTTGGTTATTTAAATATTCAATATATATATTATATTATATATTAATAAAATACTGTATAAATTTTAATTATAAATTAACTTTTTGATAAACAAGAATATTTGTAAAGCGCGTGTGTAAATAATGATACTTCTTATTAAGTTATTGTTAATGATAATCGTGCCTTTAGGGATTTATTTGTACACACATATATATATTATATACTATACATAGTTATTGAGTCCCAATTGATTTAAATAAATGTAATTAGAAATTTTGCTTTCGGGAAAAATGGTTATTTTTTTCATTTTACAATTATTTATAAGTAGTTGAAATAAAGTTGTCAATAAATGTACCTATTGAAATAGTTTAAGATGGTAACGCTGTTAATTAAAAGTAAAAGACGATTAGATATTACTGTACCTGTGTGTATTAAATTTGCTATTACTTTTTTAATGCTATAAAGAGTACAATACAAACACATAGACTCAAGTGTATGATTTATGTTTGTCTGTCTGTTCTTTCGTCCCCATATACACGATAAATTGATTACTTATAAGAGCTGGGTTTGTATTTTTCAATAAAGTAATAATTCATTTTTATGATCAACTTTTGCACAAAAATTTTAAAGGAGGTTCGAACAGTTGTCTTCTATTATTTGCAGAACTCTGAGTCCAATTGAGTTCGGTATCTGAAACTTTGTCAAAATAAGTTAAGTTTTTCGGCAACGATTTCTTATAATTTTAGTTAGTTTTGTATGAGAGGTTCGTTTAGCTGTTATAGAAGTGCAAAACTTAATGATCTTTTCATTGTGTGTTGGTCAAATACCAAACACGGTCGTGCGAATATGTCTCAGAGCCGACATAGTACATTCAACTCTACTCCCTAGAAAATCAGCCCATCCAACTCCACTTTTTTATGAAGTATAAAACTAACTACATATAAAGTCAAATTTTCAAAAATCATTTCTTGAAAATAAAAGTTGATAAAAGATTCTCTTATCGTCTAGAAATTTCAGTTATCATTAATAAGGTCATTTGATGTTGACTCCTTTAAGGAGTATCTATTTAGCCTACGCTTCAGTTTCTTTAATCATTATATTCTCTAAACCGTTGATTACTCGACTGTAGCTATTGTATAGGATTATTAATACATAAATGTTTATTTTGTACGCCATCTATTATCCTACAGAAGAGTTATTTACATGTTTATATAAAATTTTATCTTATATTACGGCATTAACTATTACAATATAATTATACAATTTTACGATATTTTTTTTATTAGATATGATCTGACCAGGGTTTGAACCCGAGACTTTCCACATGAAAGGTGGCATCTTTATCCCAACGCCGTTGGTCAGATAATCTGACAGAATTATTTATGACGGAATTACTTGTGACGGAAATGATTCTGACGGAATTACTTAAAGATTATTAAAGTATAAATAACAATAAACACAATATTAAATATCATAATGACATAAGCGTCAAATTTTTTTTTTTAAACAACTGTAAACTGAAGATTATTTTGAGGTCTTATTGCGAATTTAAAATGTTGAAAAGAAGAAAATAAAATAATTGTAAATAAATAAAAAAATTTAATTTTTTTAACATTTTATTTTTTTTTTTTTTTTCAAAATTTCGAATTACAAAATCAGATATTAAATATAATAATTCGCTTGCTTAGAACTAATTTGTAATTTTTTTACATAATTTTTCTTTTAATAAAAGCTAAGTATACAATATTATTTTTTTATGACAAATTTAATATTAAAATTTTTTTATAATATTTTCTTAATGAAAACTTGAGGTCAAGGTTTAAACTACTGATATAAAAAAAATAACTGAAAATTTACCTAATTTTTTTTTTTTTAATTTTGTAATAAGTTACGTTTTCTTTAAGTAAATAAATTTATAATAAAAAAAAACCAGAATGTGCAATTCTTAAAAGCAAGAATTATATAAAAAAAAAAATTTATTTATTCAAGTGTATAACAGTTTTCATCATTATAAGAATTATGAATTTTATAACAGTTTTCATCATTATAAGAATTATGAATTTCAAATGTAATAAAGTAGTTAGCAAATAGAATGACATAAAATGTATATATATAAAAGAGCAAAAGATTATGAATTATGATGAATTCAAAGTATGTCAATTCTTCTTTGGAAAACATATTAAATAGAATGTTTGTTAAATAGTTATACAATTAAAAATATATCAAAAAACAGAATCTCGATAAAATGTTCTAATTGCATATTGAAATATTTATACAAATTTATAAATCTCACCGATAGGTCAGTGGTAAAGTGGCGGCTTTTTAATCGAAAAGTTTCGGGTTCAAATCCTGGTCAGATCATATCTAATAAAAAAAATATAGTGTATACTAAAATAATTTTATAAGAAGTATTATATTTACTATTGTCTGAAAGTACAAATAAATAAACAAATTTATAGCAGTTTTTTGGTAATTGATTGGTTTGTAATTGATGTGTAGTTTAATTGTATTTAACAAAAGAAATTTGACTTTATTATTGCTTTCATTTTTTAAACTTGCAGTTTGATCAGAGCATCTTAAGCGTTGAAATTCAATTACAAAATTTCTTCTTGCTTATATAAATTTACTCTGAGCGCTCTACATTTGATCTGGATATAGTTTTTAAAAGTAAAAAACTGAACGAATGAAAAATAAAGCCATAGACACAGACAAGTTCAATTAAAAGTATATAATAACCTATAACTTCTTGAAAAATTAAAGATGACATCGTAAGTGTCAAAATGACAAATAAAACGAAAACTATAAAAATACAATGCAATTAGATATAATTGAACGAAAAATTAAAAAAGATTTGCATGAAATTTATGTAAATAATTTAAAAAATTACTTGTGCAGTAAAAAGCACTTACAGTATGTTATCATTAAAAACACATACCTATTTGACCAGTATATCATAGATATCTGACCAGTGGTGTAAATATAGGAATTCATCATTCGTAAATCATTGATATCTGTCCAGGGGCGTAGGGATTGAGACGTTGACTTTTAAATAGAAGGTATCCAGTTGAAACCCTGATCAAATCATATCTAATAAAAAATATTGTAATATTTTATATATCTTTACTAATACTTAATACCGTAATATAAAATATGAAATGTATAAAAATACATATAAATCTCGTATAAGATAATAAAGAGCTGAAAAAAATTTGACATTTATGCATATTCGTAATCTTATACAAAAACAATACTTTACTACGAGTACTTATCGCTTAAATAACATTTATCGTTGTTTAAGTAACAGTACCAGTTAAGTATCAGTAACAATACTGGAAAAAATATTCAGTAAATTTCCAATATTTATATTATGTAGTACTGGAAAAACTATAAGTACCGGTAATAATACTGGTACTAGTTGAGACTAGCGTAATGGTATGGTTAAGTAATGGTTAATTCTGGAAAAATATTGTTGGGTACCAGAACCAGTATTTTTGCTTCTTCTTATATTTTTTTCCAGTATCAGTAATGGAATTTGAAATTTACTGCATTTTTCTCGGTACTTTTACTGGTTTTTTTTTTTTAAGTACTTGTTTTTTCAGTACTTTTGTAATTTAAGTACTTATCCAAAATACTTGAAAATCACTAGCTCTATATGTATAATTGCATTCAAGTCCAAATACTTACCCCGAATCTTTAAGATAAAACATCCTATACTTAATAAATCGTAAATATATACAGGGTGTTCCCGACTCGATGGTCTTCCTTCAAATGGGTGATCGGGCATATCGAGCAGAACAAAAAATTGTATGGGAGGCGGGGGTCTGTTTTCATTAGTTTAGAAGTTATGGGGCCTTAACTGTTTTTCGACCATAATTTAGTTTTATTTCGATAAAATTGGAACCAAATAAGATAAAACAAAAATAAGTATAGCATTTAAATGCTTATTAATGCAGATTTCTTAAGTACTAAGTGAAAAAAATTTTTGAAAAAAATTCAAATTTAGTTAAATTTCAGGTATCACAAAAAAGTTTTTACTTTATAACTTTCAAAGTTTTTGAGCTATAAAAGTGCTAGTATACTCAAAATGCAGGGAAAGAGAAGGGTAATATTCTGAAGTAAAAAAACTGTTATGTTAATACCGTTATTTTCTTGATAAAAGGGATTTAATTGATATTTTGTTAAAAATATTGGACTTTAAGCCCTTATAACCTCAGACTGAGAAACTTTGGAGTAATGTTTGATAGTACTTAAGAAATCTGCATTAATAAGCATTTAAATGCTATACTTATTTTTGTTTTATCTTATTTGGTTCCAATTTTATCGAAATAAAACTAAATTATGGTCGAAAAACAGTTAAGGCCCCATAACTTCTAAACTAATGAAAATAGACCCCCCCTCCCCCCTCCCATACAATTTTTTGTTCTGCTCGATATGCCCGATCACCCATTTGAAGGAAGACCATCGAGTCGGGAACACCCTGTATATAGTGCATTTTATTCGAACATTTAATTTTAGAAAATTTTACCTTAATACCCTACTATTCTAATCTCTTGCAATAACTTTTTATTTTCTTATTTTTGTTGTGTTTTATGAAGAAAAAAATTTTAATCAGAGCACGGTAACCTTTTAAACTTGAAATTATGTTGGTTACAGTGAATTGTGATTATATTGCAAAAAAATAAGCACGAAACGAAATAATCATAGAATTATTTCTAAAGTCTTATTTAAAATTTTTTTTCTGCTTTTTTATGATCAAGATTTTAATAAATTTCATTTTTGTTTTTTTTTAACTTGATTTGGGTACTAAAAATTTTTTTAATGCTAAATTTTTTTTTGTAGTTTCAATTTCAAGGCTAACTAAAGTCTACAAAACTAACTATACACTATTGACTATACAGTTTGTATACAAAGAGTATCGCAAAAAGAAACAAAAAGCTCCCAAATTATTTATATTAAGTATATATAGTAGTGAATTATTTCAAGGTTTCTTTTATGATATATATATATGTATAATGAATTTTGGTATTATTTTAAAAATAAGTTCTTTTTGTTTTTATTTTTGATTTCTTAATTCTTTCTCAGAATTTTAAAAAAGTACGGAAAAATACATAAAAGATAATAAAAAAATAAAATTAATTACTTATGATTGCGATTCATTTATTCCTCTATTTACTATATATTTTATATTTATAATATACATATCCAATGTTATATATATTGTTATGTACAAAAGTTACAAAGTAGATGAAACTTTTTTAACTACTAACTTTTCACAGACAAATTTTTTTTTATTTTTGTTTTTTTTTTGTGAAACCGAAATCGAAATAAGGCATTTTTTGTGATTTTAATTTAAAATTCACACAGGTAGTTAAACATTTTTTAAATCGTACTTTACCTCATTAAAACAAGTTAAATCAATGTTTGATGATAAAAAAAAAACCAAATATAAAAAAAAAGTAGTATTATAAAAAAAGTATAAAGTGGTATTATAAGATACTTTATTATAGTTTAAATAAACTCGCGAATATGGCTATATTGTGGTTAATTAGATAAATATACAATATAACAGTGAAAATACGTTGCTGTTTTTTAACTGTCAAAAAACTCAAAATCTATCGCTGCTGCCATGCTATCTGTTCTCTGTAGTGCTCTGTTGCACGTTTTTTCCTTGTAATAACTTTGACGTTTTAAAACTTCAGCATTATATTTATTATTCACAAAAGATTCTCAAATATTCGAAACATCGATTTGATTATCTATTTGATACTTGATCAACTTGACCGATATCAAACTTTTAATTTAGCTAGGAAATGTTTCATAATGCAATACTTAGTAATTTCTAAAAAAATATTGTTATTTTGAATGTTTTTTAAGGAATCTTTTTCGATATTTAAACCGAAATCCATTGAAGTGGTCTTAGTTGAAAGATTTTACGGACGAATTTATATCATGATATATAAGTATTTAAAAAGATGATAAGTATCTGTTAAATTAAATAATTTACGTCACGAACATCTCGCCTTATAACACTTTTAAAAATATTCGTCCCCTTGAAGGACCTTTAACACCCTTTTCCAAGAATAAATCTCATTAGAAGCTTATATTATACTTAAACAAGAGTTGTAGTTAAAAAAAAAATATTCACTTTTCACTTAAATATATTTTTTCATCTAGAGCAACTTGTTTTTTAGTGTTACTCTTATAAGAGCCTTATTTCACTCTTATTCGCATTTTTACTTAAATCTGCTTATCTCAGAGTAATTAACTCTTACAAAAATCTTGTATTCTTATAAGAGTTTTATGCTAGTGTAATTCTTATAACAGCCTTATTTCACTCTTATTCGTTTTTTTACTTAAATTTGCTTAGCCAAGAGTAATTTACTTTTACAAAAGTTTTATAATCATTCTTATAAGAGCTTTATAAAATCATATCATGAGAAAGTGTACTGTAAGATTATAATAAAGTATTAATTTTATTCAAGATGCTTATAGCTCTCTAACTTAAATTTTGTTAGCCATTTTTGGTAAATTTATTCAAAAATTCTAAACTGAAATTCATTTATAATTTGCTAATACATTATAAACGAATTTTTTTTAAATATTTAATTTAATTTATTTATTTAGCTAATATAAAATATAACAAAAAAAATGTGCTACCAAATTCAGTTGATAACAAAAAAGCGGTAACTTATTTATATATACATTATTTTTATTTACCTGTGTAATTAACTTAATATTGAACAGGTATAAACTGTATTTCACACAGGTACACGTAATTAAAAAAAAAGAAAGAAAAAAATTAAAAATTAGGAAATGGTAAATTAAATATTTGGTATATATATATGTATATTTTGTGAAGGGCATTTTTTAAAATTAGTACTGATAATCAGTAATTAAATTCAGGAAATATATGTCTAGGTGTTAAATAAAACTAGTATTTAAATTTTTATATTTTAAATATGTAAATGATTTTTTTTTTTAATTAAAAAATTTTGTATAATTGTCCTTGTGTTAAAAATTCAATTGAATTTTATTGCTCTTTTTAACAATATTGCTAAATACTAAAATTAATGTGTAGTTGGAAATGACTCTAAATTTAATTAAAAGTATATCAGCATGTATTAAAAACATATCCAAATTTACAAACAAATCACAATTTTCAATCCCTTCTTCAATAAGCTATATAGAACATATGGCACCAAAACATACCAAATATTATATTGGTTCTTCAGATATTTCTTGTGAAACGAAATGAGAAGCTTGTTGGTATTATTTAAACGTTAATTAAGCTGAATTCGGATTAATCAAATTAAAAAGGTTCAGTGATCCCATATTTAGTTAGGATTCCTTTAACAACTTGTTATTCTTTTTTTTAAATTCAATCCAATGTGTTACAATATAGGTTCGTTTCGTATTACCTTATAAAATTACTATATGTAGTGATAAACCATCCTTTACCATCTCATCATATCCATTATAATTTGAACACTTTAAATCCTATTTATCCTATACCAGTATTATCAGCCTTAAATCATTCATTAAAATATAATTTTCTTAAAACTAAATTATTAAAAAATACCATAATTAATTGATTAATTAATCTTGATGATAAAAATAAAATGTTCTCACTCTGTTTAGCACATTATTGAAAAATTTTTAAAAAAAGTTTCTATATAGTTTCACTCTGTCCATTCGTCTGGCTATCCGTATGTTTAAAAAACTTCTATAACATTTGAAATAAGCAACCGATATTTAACTTCGAATGCAAAGGCAAAAAAAATTGTTTCATGGAAGAACTTTTTTTGTAGTCTAACTCGCTACATAGCTGAAGCCCCTCAAAGTCCGAAAAAGCCTTTTATCTAAAATGTTATAACTAAAGTTCAATATCGTGTATGTTTTAATTCAGAATGTGTAAAAAGGCTGCTTTTATAAGCTTTATAAGTATATATAAAACTAATATACAGGGTTAACGTACGGTATTGTAATTTACCGTTGATATCCACATTATAATACCCTTTTCCAAGATTAAACTTCATTAGAAGCTTATATCATACTTTAACTAGAGGCGAAGTTTAGGAGAGCGTTTGTAGGTGTTATTCTTATAAGAGCCTTATATCACACTTGTTAGCTTTTTATTTTACTTAAATGTTAACTTAAATTTAGGTTTTAGTATGAGTCATTAATAAATTCCTTGAATCTGAAAAGTTTGGTGGGAGGAAGAGGGAGTTAGATCCTTGAGAATCTATATAAGTTTACTCGATAAAATTTTGTAAACTTTCTCATTCTTGAATTAATAGGAAAAACGACACATGTTAACAGGTTTTTTAAATTGAATTTGACTCATATTTTTTTATAAAGATTTCATTATTATTCATTATTTATAAATAATTAATTATTGAAATAAATAAAACCCTCCTTTAAAATCACCTGGTTTTTTCATCACTTGTTAATCACTTACCTTGAATTCAAAAATTGTCAATTTTATTCGCAAATAATTAAAAGTCTAATTATAGAATATTTTATTTATCACATAATTGCTTACATTATAAAAAAAAGTGGCATATTAAAATTGGTATTAAATTAATTGAATAAATTATATTATATATTAAATTACAAAATATTAATACCAGAACCACTTACCTCTAAATAATCTGTCTGTTATAACAGGTGTAAATTTAAAAAATTTTAATAATATCTTTTTTGATGGATTACAAAATACATTAGTTATGGTTTCTGTGGTGGTACAGACTACAGACTACAGACTACATACAACATACTGCAATGTTCTTTCAAGTATTTCATCTTTTTTTAAAAAAAAAAGTAATAAGTAATTTAGTAATAAAAGTTCAAAGACATTTCAATGTTTTGTAAAATTTTTTAATTAGTAACTAAGTTTTTTTAAGTTTTGTTTCAAAAATGATAATTTGAAAAATTGTTTAACAAATTTTCAAATAATAAGGAATGCACGTTTAATTCAAGAATTTTAATTATAATTCGAAATAATTTTATAGAAAATTTAGCAAATATATTTTTTTTTAAATATAAAAGAAGTCAATAAAATAATAAAATGTAACTTTATATAAATAAAACTATCAATATTGATTACATTATCATTTATAAATTATTATACACAGAATTAATAAAGATGACAATCGCGTTGTTCTTCGTTCATTATCCAATATTGGAACGTGTTCTTTGTAATTTTCATAGAATTTTTATGTTTATGTGCGATGAATAAATAAATAAAAAATTTCATATTTTTTTTTAAGATGTTCTAAAAATATTTCAATTTTGTTACTAAATGGATTAAATCTCTGTCAGTACGTCCATCTGTATGTTTAATAAAACTTTTTATACTGCAAGATAGTAGTGACCATATTAACAGAACAATTATAATATTTATAAAATTTTATCAGTGACAAGGCTACAGTTAATCCTTCAAACTATGATCAAAGTGCACACTCAAGTTTTAATCATTTCAAAACCAACTCCAATTTGAACTCAGTCACAGTATGCCAAATTGTTAGAAAAGTTTATTTATTAAAATAACTTTAATTGCTGTTGTTTCTAATGGAGCTTTAAATCTTGAAATATACAAATATACAAACTGACCAACGATTAATAAATTGCTTTATTTACTTTCTGTGAAGGATTTTTTGACATATTAAGCGTGTTAATATGTATTTCAGGCTAAATCTCGAAGTCCTAATTCGTTTGAACCTTCGCGGTCATGATGCCACTTTGAATTAATAGAGATGTCTTAATAATCTCATGCTTTGCGTTTCATCAGAAACTTCAGGGGTAGTCAAGTCCCTATAAATTTCAAAATTATTTACATACCAGAATGAAATATAATTTTATATTTAAATTTATTTGTTTTTACCTCGAATCAAAAATTCTTGTGTAATTTTCAACTTGTGTCCACATCGTTTACTTTAATTAGTAGAGGGTTAATATATTGAACTTGCTAAAATACACAACTACTTTGAGATTGTGAGTTCAAAAATGAATGCGTGAGTTCAAATTTAAAAATACAGTAATAATTACTGCACATTGAACCTCAATGCTTATTTAGAAATTAAGATTTCATAGTCAGATGCAAAGACTATAGTGAGTTCTAGAATATTATAATCATTTTGGAAATGTCCGCTTTGGTTTTATATTCTGTCTTCAAGTCTTTATGTGTATATTTATTAAAAGAATTTCTTTTTAAATATTAATTATTTTATTGTTTTATTTTTATTTTTTTTTTAAATTTCCATAAAATATCCACTTACATATTCATATACGAATCTTACAGATATATTCTTTGTGTTTCGTACATAATTTTTTTTTTAAATTCGTTGTAAAACAAGATTACGTTAATAAAAATAAAATTTACATACGCGTGTAAAGGTTAGATTTGTTTTTTTTTTTAAATTTTAAAAATAAGATACAAAAATATTTTAAATTATTTTAAAAATAACCAAAAATTGTATTTATAAGTGGGTTTTTTTTTAATATTATTAAGTATGTCTAATAAAGACATTTTGTCATTTTGAAATATAATAAAATAATAAAATTTAGCAAAAATTTACATTTT
Source organism: Dolichopus griseipennis (assembly GCA_963082915.1). NCBI lineage: Eukaryota > Metazoa > Arthropoda > Insecta > Diptera > Dolichopodidae > Dolichopus > Dolichopus griseipennis. The sequence continues at coordinate 26,863,811 of OY720442.1, read as the reverse complement.
AAATGATTGTACATATTTTTTTTTAATATTTAAAGTTACAAGATGAGTTGTTAATTAATTTTTAATTTTTCTATAAATAGAAATTTAAATAATAATTAGATTTAAAATTAGAATTCACTTAGTATATATGTATTTGAAATTAACCAGTACTTAAAAACTCATATTTAAACCTACCTTATCTGTAAGACGAACTAATCAACACTCTATATTCTTAAAAACGCAGTGTACGATGAATAAGTATCACTTAAGTGATAATTTTTTATTCTGAAAAACAGTATACGCGATGAAAAACATATGACATGTGACATTTCTGAAAGACTTTAAAATAGACTTTAATAGTAGTAGTGATATAGTTTTTTGAAACGATGGCAGGCAATTGTGAAAGACGTGATTTTTAACAGTTTCTAAAATATTCAGTGAAACTTGATCACTTATAATGGAAATCTTAGTTTTTGTGGGACTGCAGTTCAATATCTGGAAGGTTTTGGATACAAATTTCAAAAGAGTTTGTTATTTTTATTTTAATATTTAAATATCAATAATCAAATGGTTAGAATTCCATTGTTTTACCCTTGGTTATGTATCAACAATTATGTATAATCAGATTATTACAGAAAGGCTTAAAAGTAAAAGACCTTTAGATAATATAGTAAAAAGTACAAATTTCCTTAGTGAAAGTACATAAAACCTATACTCAAACTAAAGATAGCAAAAAATTAATGGTTAGTCAGTTCGACTATGTAGTTTTAATAAGGGAAGGATGTGTTCAGCTCGATAAGAATCCGACATACACATCTGCTCCGGGGCAGTTTGCATCTTTCGAAGATTCCCACCAATGCACTTAAAATAAAAAAAAAATAAAATAAAAAAACTGATCTGTTGGATCTGTTGAAACAGACTCGTAGTACTTACTAGACCTAATCAGACTGGTTTTATTCATGCTTTTACTTGAATTTTAAATATCCTATTAACGATATTATTAAATAACTAAAGTTATTAAAACTAACTTTTAATTAATTCTAATCTTAAATAATAAATCTTTAATTGGAATTAAAATTTGCTTCAATTATTAAATTTCTTACCCCGTTTTTAAATATTTATTAATTAAATAAAATAATAATACATTTTTAAAATTAAATTACTATATATTGCTTTTAAATAATAATTCTGATTGAGCTAACCTTAAATATCAAAGGTTGTATTATTAATAATTTTTTTTTTTTTTTGGATTCCATTTAACTTTAAATTTATTGGAATTTTGCAAAATAATTATCAATTTAATTTATAAGTTATAATAATAGTCCAATTGATAATAACATTTTTTTTAAAAATAATTAAATCTTTATATTGTATATGAAGAAAATAGAACACGAGTTTATAAATTAAAAAAAAAAATATTAACTAAAGTTTATTTAAAAGGTTAGGTTATATTATCAGTATAGAACAGACACACGGTCCAAAGGTACTAAAATATTTAGTAATCACTAATCACTTTCACTTAATAAAAAAATGAGAACATATTAGAGAAAATTAATTTACTTATTTGTTATATTATAACATTAGAGTGTTAAAGAACTTTAAAAAGAGATTAAAAGTTATAATTTTATTTAGAATTTATTTATAATAGTTGTAATTCCAATTTTTAACAGATCTTGGGTTTTAGGTATTGTATTTTGATAGAAAAATAAAATCAATTTTATTTTATTAAAACTTGGCTTTCTGAAGTTTAATTATAATTACAATTTAATGAGTGTAAATGTTCATGTATTACAATTGTAATACTGTTTATTAAAGATTTTGTATAGATAATGATGTCATACTTAGATTTCGTAGAACTTGAGATATACTTCTTGTTAATTAAAAATCTATTAATACATCAACTATTATGTAATTAATTTATCATGGGTTTAATGATTATTGAATATAAGATAAGATTTTAATTAAGTGGTCAGGTATAGTACTTATTACCTAATAAATATAAAAATTCTTTTTTTTATATTAAAAGTCGTTTCTATAGCAACTAGTTACAAAATACAAGTTGCTCATCTTATGTGGAACAAATAAACATTTTTTATTTACTAAGGTAGGAAAAACCGCTTCAAAAAGTAGCTGGAATACTAAACCCCTCAGCATTTTGAGATGCCAACACAATTAAAAAAACCTGCCTCCGTATCCAAAACAAAATAATAAGCATCGAATTTACTTGCGCAGTATAATGATTGAAAAGGGAAACCTTATAGAACATATAAGTAGACTTCTTATTTGAATTTTTCTAAATCTTAATTATTTATACATTGAGTTTGTGAGTAATAGCTACCAAAGTATTATATAATATAAGTATGCAAGAAGTATATAAAAATAATGAAAAATATAAGTTCTTTTAATTATCAAAACCATTGAATTGAAGAATAATAACTATGTTCCTGTTAATTGTTTTGGATTGGGTACAAATTCTCACATTTCAAAATGTCGCGCGTCAAAATGTCGCATGTCAAAAACTCTTGTTTCAAAATCTCGTGTATAAAAATCTCGTATTTTAAAATCTCTTAATTTAGAATCTCACACATCCATATAGTAAATATTCTGGAAAAAGCGTAATAAAACCCTGAAAGTAACTATAAAATCGTTTCTAATTATATTTCCTACATATACATAGTATTTCAACTACAAAAAATTAAAAAGCGCGAGATTTTGCAACACGAAATTTTGACACGCGAGATTTATAAAAGATCGGGATTTTGATACACGAGATTTTGCAACACGAAATTTTGACACGCTAGATTATGAAACGCGCGATTTATAAAAGAACGAAATTTTGATATACGAGATTTTGATTAGCGAGATTTTAATACGTACTCAATTGTTTTAATTATACTTATTTAAGATTTTACGCAATCTTCTCTAAAAAATTCATAAAAAAAAATTAAAAAGCAACAAATTTTATTTTCTAAACAAAAATGCGTATAACTATTAAATTACATAAATTCTTAATTGTAACATCTGAATATCTGAATGTATATCTTTATTTTACCCAATAATTTATTACATAAAACTTATTTTTGACTTTTGTTGTGTTGTATTTTATTAAAATGATGTCATAACTATTATTTCTACTTGTTTTGTTTTTTTTTTTTATTTTTTTATTTTAGAATTTATGAGTACAAAATTATTTTGTTTATTTATTTTTTATTAATACTTTATTAAGATAATTTTTTAATTTTTGCCAAAAGGTTTATTTTTTATTATGCTAATTTACTCTTATAATAATAACTTTTAAATTAATATTCTATTTAACTGTTTATTCAAATGGTGTTAACTCATTGTGAAAATTTCTTTATTCTTTTTTTTTTTAATTAAAAATTAAATAAATAATATTTTTAATTAATTTTTTTGTTTTTTTGTTAAATAAGTTCAAAGAGAGGGGAGTTAAATATTTTTATTTATTTAAAACGTAATTTAAGTAAAATGCTAATAAAACTCTAATGAAAAAGATTAAATTCTGAAAAATAAAACAATAATTAAATTAATAAGAAAAAAAATTTAAAATTGATTCATACATTGAGTTTTTATTTACTCAAGTTTTAATATACCTGGCAACTTTTGTACAGTATTTGACGTACATATCCGTTATTATTCACAATATGTAAATATTGTTTTTTAAAAAATATTATTGCGACTTATAAAAATAGTTTAGAATAATATTTGTTTTTTATATATTAAAAAAAGTAAGGCTCTAACCAAATTCAAAGCAGAAGACGTTTGACGTGCAATACGTTTTACGTTGATATGTTGACGTTTCGAAAAAAAAAAATACGCGTGTAAAATTTTTAATTTGCCAAAAAATCTATATTTGAACAAGTATTTGAACAAGTTTTTATAAAAATTTTTAATTTTAATTAAATTATTGTTTTCAAAAAATATTTATACAAGTAGGTACATATTTTATAAAAACACAACCTTAGACCTTGAAATTTTTCATAATCCTACTTGTAGTACGTGGCGTATTTCGCGAACTCTCTTATTTTGACAGAAAAAAATTGACCTCCCACTTTTGGCTTGCCCGAGACTGACAAGCCAAATAAAAAATAGTAAACAATGATTTTTAACGGTTTGTCAATTTTAAAATACTTCAAAATCCTACTTAGAATACGCGAATTATTTTGGGGAATTTTCATATTTCGACAGAAGATATACGTCGTATTTCGTCATTTAAATTACGTCCTAAACATTTAAAATTTTTTAAATTTACAATTAATACTACAAAACAACTTTGTCAACTGACGATCTTAAGGATTTAATTGATTAAGTTTATTAATTAAGTAGATCATTTATAATATTGTACTGTCTTTTATAATTATTTTATTTATTTATATAATTTTCTACTATATTATCCGTTATCTGTCACCTATTATATTTGTCAATAGCATATGTCAAAAATTTTAAATTTTGAAAGATAAAAATTTTTTAATTGTTAAGAAAGAAAGTAAAACAAATTTTTATATCACAATTTTTTTCTTTTAATAATAGTTCTTAAATGTAATTTTACTGTTTAATATTTCCTAATTGGTGCCATTTTAACTGCATTTATTTTTACTTAATGTCAAAACATGATATTGACAAACTGTCAATTTGTACTTTGTATGATAATTAATTTTTAGTTTTTTTTTTATTAAGCTGAAAATATATAATATGTATATTCTAAAAACGTAATTGCACGTTATTTATTTTAACAATTGATGAAATATGAAGTAAAAATTTATCTTAATTTTATTTTATTATTATATTATGTGTTTTAAATTTATGTATAAAAATTTTTATTTTTTGTATTTAAAAAATTTTAACAATTCTAATCTATATTTTAGTATTTAAAATTGTTTTGTAGTTATTTAATTTTAAAATAATTAACTATTTAGTATTGTGACATTCTTTAAATGAGCATATTTACAATCTTAAAATATTGAAAATTAATTTTTAAGTTTTAAATTTAAGTAAGAATTATAAAAAAACGTTTAACACATAACAAAACACGTTTTCTAACGCATAATTCGATTCCAATACAAAAATTGACTTAATTCTGACATCTAATGTCATATAAACGATTCCTTTGTTTTATATATCAATCATCAATATTTTTGTACTATTGTAAAGAGGTATTGCCAGCACTACTGAATTAAAAAATATTTCATAATTTCAGAATTTGTCAATGAATAATCTTAATTAAACATGTATTTATGTATCATATTATTTATTTATATCAAATCTATCAAAACTGTCACATTCATTACAAAATTTTCTAGTAGTTTATTTTTGTTTAAATTTTTAAGTGTGTTCTTAAAATATATTCAAATTAAATGGTATTTCATTTTTATCATGTTAATTATAATAAATAATAAAAAATACACATAATTTATTTTAAAAAATCAACACACAAGGTCAAGGACTCTATAAATAAATGATCAGCTGTAAGATCAACTACTCCATATTAATTAAGAATTATAATGTAATTGTAATTTATTATACTGTCACTGTATATTTTCAGCTTATATGATTTATTTATTTTTAAATTTAAATTTTTTAATATTAAAAACTATAAAAGGAAATATTAAAAGAGTTATTATTATATTTAAGTATTTAATTAAAAAAGTTAAAAATCAATTTTAAAATTTAATTTAAAAACAAGGCAATACTGGAAAGAAATAAATAAAAGTTAGGTTAGAAAATCTTGACATATATTGTAATATTAATAATTTTTTTTTTTATAATATTAAAAATGAATTTGAAATCCTTTCTTTCTTTATTCAATTATAGAATCTTCAGAGAACAAATAAATATATATACATATTTATATTTATATATTTAAATATATATATATTTATATTTATTATACAACAATAATCCTTGTAATAAAAATACAATATTAGAAAAAGAAAAACCAATATATATATATATATATAAATAAGACAAATTTAATATATATTCATCAATCCATCCAATTCAATCATCTATCTTTGTCGTCTGAAAGAAGAATTACGAACAAAAAAAAAGCAACATTAGAGTAGCTATGCTTCTTTTAAGAAATTGGTTTCGTTGATGTGGTGTTATACCAGAAAAAGCACATTACCAACACAACAACAATAGCAGAACAAATTTTCGAATAATATAAAATCGAAATAAAAAAAAAATGAATAACGTGTTTACCGAATCCAGGTGTATCATTAATACTATATACAAGATTGCCATCTCTGTCATCAATTTACAGAATCAGAACAGGTGGAATTCTGATATTTAAGAAAGAAGAAAAAAACCAAATATTTTAAATTTAAAAGAACAATTACTTTAAAATTAAAAAAAAAAAGAAGCAAATAACTTAAGAAAACAAAGGAAAGTCATTTATTTTTTTATTAAAATTAAAATTTTTACTACACATTAACTACCACACTAATACTAACTAAGAAAGAGAGAAGAAAAGAGAGAAACTAAAAACTCAAATTACGTAATAAAACGCAAAAAAAGAAAAAAAAAAAAACTCATTAAAAATGACTGACAATAAAGCTTGGCCACAACCAGCGGCTGAAACAGTCTATGGTACCGATGACAACAATATGGTTATGTCAGAAAAAGTTCAACAACTTGCTGGTAGTATTTATCAAGAATTTGAACGTATGATACAACGTTATGATGAAGATGTTGTTAAAACATTAATGCCATTATTAGTTAATGTATTAGAAAGTTTAGATAATGCATACCGTACAATACAAGAACAAGAAGTTGAAGTTGAATTATTACGTGAAGATAATGAACAATTGGTAACACAATATGAAAGGGAAAAAAGTGCTAGAAAACAAACTGAACAAAAACTATTGGAAACTGAAGATGTTGCTGAAGCTGAAAATAAAGAATTAGGTAGTAGATTAGAATCATTAGAAAGTATTGTTAGAATGTTAGAATTGAAGCACAAAAATAGTTTAGAGCATGCAAATCGTTTGGAAGAACGTGAAAGTGAATTAAAAAAAGAATATAGTAAATTGCATGAACGTTATACAGAATTATTTAAAACGCATGTTGATTATATGGAAAGAACAAAAATGTTAATGGGTACACATTCACAAATAAGTTCAGCATCAGATAAATTCGAAATAAATCGTACAAGATTACATCCTATCGCAAGATCATCTGGTCCAATATCATATGGTTTTACATCATTAGAAAATTCAACAATGTTAGATACTGAAAGAATATGCTCTGATAATGAATCTGATTCAGATCCAACATCATTACAAAATGAAATAGATAATTTAGAAAAATTAGATGAAAATGATTGTTTACCACCGTTAATATCACCATCATCACATCATCCACCGCTTTCACAATCTATTATACCGCCTATTGAAAGCTCAATTGTGCCGAATTTTTCAAGTTCTATTGGTAAAACAACCACTCATAAAGAACAACGTTCAGCAAATACTTTATATCAAGAATTATCATTTCATGATAATGAAGAAAGTGAAGAAAATGAAGTTACTGGTAGTTGGGTACATCCGGGTGAATATGCAACATCTGCTAATGATAACTATTTTGGTATGGGTAAAGAAGTTGAAAATTTAATTATGGAAAATAATGAACTTTTAGCAACGAAAAATGCTCTCAATATTGTTAAAGATGATTTAATAGCAAAAGTTGATGAATTGACAGGTGAAGTTGAAATTTTACATGAAAAATTAAATACAGTTTCCCAGTCAAGAGTAAAATTACAACAAAAAGTTAATGATTTAGAAGAAGAATTAAAGAAAACCAAAGAACAAATTAAACAGCAGAATGATTCAGAACAAGAGAATGAAAGTGATATACCGATGGCACAACGTAAACGATTTACCCGTGTTGAAATGGCAATGGTTCTTATGGAACGTAATCAATATAAAGAACGTTTAATGGAATTACAAGAAGCTGTACGACTAACAGAAATTTTACGTGCAACAAAAAACGACGAGTTCGATAAAAAATCAAAACAAAGTATTTGGAAGTATTTTAGTAATTTATTCACAACAACAAATAGACCACAGCATGATCCTTCTCAAGCTGGAATGTTTCGCTACAATATGAGTCAAGGTTCACCAAGTAGACATAGTACAGATGGAAATCGTTTAATGATACATGCTTCTTCAGCATCCCATGCCAGTCCTGGTTTAGCTAATGCATTAATTTTAGCTAAAGATTATAATGACGAAGGTACATCTCAGAGGGCCAGTGCTAGACGACGAGAACAATATCTTCAATTAAGAGCACACGTTCATAAGGAAGATGGACGATTACAGGCGTACGGTTGGAGTTTACCCGTTAATAATAAAGTGACACAAGATAATAATCAAAAACATTCTGGTGGTGTACCAGTACCAGTGCCAGTTTATTGTAATCCATTAGCTGAAACAAGTTCTGAAATGAAAGTTTATTGTGCTGCAGGAGTTAATTTAAATGGAGGCTTTACAAAAACCGGTGATTATTTTATTCAAGATACAATATTTTATAATACAAAGCCATCAGCTAAGGTTTATGAAATTTTCTCACCAACTAAAGAAGATAACGATTTAAGTAGTTTAGAAACACAATTCTCCCTTGGTACAGAAAATTTAAATCAAGAGTCTCAATTAAGCTCATACGTTTGGATTTGTACCAGTACTTATTGTGCCAGTACTGTAACTGTAATTGACGCAAATAATTCAGCAAATGTTTTAGATGCATTTCCAGTATGTCAAAGTCATTTATTATGCATTGCCTCTGTTCCTGGTGCTATGGAAAACGATTATGTTTTACTTGAGCGTAGTGAAATTGCAAAAGATGGTGAAAGTTTAGAGAAACCTGGTGAAGAAATTGACAATGTTGGTCGTATTGAATATATAAGAGCAACAAAGAAGACCGATAGCAATGGTAAAAATAATAATAACAATAATAATACTACTAACAATAATAATAACAATAATGGAAACAATATTGCAAATAACACTGTACAAGAACAACCAACTATTGAGTCGGCTGCAATTATTACCGAAAGTCATCATCATAGTTCAAAAATTCTTAATGAAAATAATGAAAAAAATCTTCCAGAACCAGCAGAAGGTGAAGATGTTGTGCGTAACGTAAATAGTAATGTAAATTTAGAATTTTCAAAACCAGTCAATCCAATTTTAAGAACTGAAGGTAGACAAAATGAGCCAGAAATGTCATCTGTCGGTCCTACCATGTGGATGGGTGCACAAGATGGTATGCTATATGTACATAGCTCTCTAGGAAGATGGCATGAATGTTTGCATAAGGTGCTGTTACCAGATCCAATATTAGCAATTGTAAATCTTGGCACAAGAGTATTTGTAGCAATAGCAAATGGAAAATTAGCAGTTTTTCGACGTCATTCAGATGGTCAATGGGACTTAAATAATTACTTTTTGGTAACCTTAGGTGGTCCAAAACATTCAACACGTTGTTTATGTGTAGTTGCTGATAAAGTTTGGGCTGCTTATCGTAATAAAATTTTTGTTATAGATCCAATTTCACTAAACATCATACATAAATTTGAAGCTCATCCACGTAAAGAGAGTCAAATAAGACAAATGACAGCAACTGGACTTGGTGTTTGGGTATCAATTAGATTAGATTCAACATTACGTTTATATAATGCATTAAGTTATGAACATATACAAGATGTTGATATAGAACCATATGTTTCAAAAATGCTTGGAACTGGAAAATTAGGTTTCTCATTTGTACGTATAACAGCACTTTTAGTTTCATGTAATCGTTTATGGATTGGTACTAGTAATGGTGTTGTTATATCAGTTCCATTAAATTACAGTTTAAATAATTATAATAAAACAACAACAACAGTAACTACTAATGGAACAACAAATACTAGTGGTAATTCAGGTGTATTAGTAAGAGGTAGTATTACAAATAGTAATAATAGTAATAATGATGGTTATATACCACGTTGTTGTATGGCCAATGCTCAATTATCATTTCATGGTCATAGAGATGCTGTAAAATTTTTTGTTGCGGTTCCAATGTCTCAATCAAATGAAAGTTCATTACCACAATTAAATAATGATAAACAAGATATGCTAGTCGTCTGTGGTGGTGAAGGTTACATTGATTTTCGACAAGGTGATAATACCATGGAAAATAGTGTTCATTTAGAAACTAATCAAAATTTGGAGAATCGTGGTGAAAAAAGTTTTTTAATAGTTTGGCATGTTAATCAACGTTAAATTAAACAACAAGCAACAACAAAAATTAAATAAATAAAATAAAAATTTAAATAGAAAATAAATAAGTATAAGTAAAAAAGATAAAAAAAAAAAAAACATTAATAAAATTTATATATACATTTATTTATTATTAGCTGTCTAGTAAATAATGAAGATAAAGAATAAAAAAAAAAAACAAAAACTTTTATTAATTTTAAAATTGTATATTAAAAAAAAATGAAAAAAAGAAAATTAATTTATAAATAAAAGAAGATATGTAGGTTATAATTTAAAAAATATTAAAATAAAAAAAAAACAAATATTTTTTATTTAAAATATATATTTCTGTAAAATTTGTGCTACGTTTAATATTTTTAAAATTTTTTGAAAATTTGTTTTTGTGTTTTGTTTTTGAAACATATTTTTTTTTTATGTATATTTTTATATTTCCAACATTAATTTTATATATATATATATACATATTTATAATTAAGATATATTTAAACAATTGGAATTTTAAACGACAATAAATAATTTTTTCAAATAAAAACTTTGACAAAATCTAACAATTTAAAATAAAAATTAACATTTTAATATAAAAGACCACAACACATGTGTATAAAATTATGCATACATTATTACGTGCAATATAATTACTACTAATCACGAATTTATATGTATATATAATCATGTTTGCGTGAATTGACATTGTCACGAATGTTCAAATCTAAATTTAAAAATAAATAAATTTTGCAATATATTCAAAACACATAAATCAGTTTGAATGAATTCATCTTTTCCAATGCCAGTAATTGTCTTTTTTTTTTTTATTAATATTTATGCACACGTGTTTATTTACACAGCATGTGTTGATTTTTTAATGCATCTAACCACGCATACTTATGCGCGTGCGGCGTGTGATCAAATACTAAAAAAAAGTACATGGGTTTTACAATTCTGATATTTTTTATATAATATTATGAAATTTCATTTACAATGGCAATACTTTTCTAAAAGCTCTAAAAATTTCAAAGTGATTTGAAAACTAACATTTAATAACTGTTATATTGTAAAATTGAAGTTTAAAATTTCAATTGTACAATAGATCTTAATTTAAATTAATAAAATTTAATTAACTTATTTTTTTTAATTAATTTTAAAAATTAAAGACAAATTTTCTTTTGTTTTTAGATTTTTTTTTCAATTTACCGTTAAAAAAAAAAAAAATGTTTCAAATTTAAGTTTTTAAATACCAAAAAAATTAAAATATTAAAATAAAATTTAAATATATATATTAGATATTATAAGTTATTAATAATATTAAATTAAAAAACAGAAAAAAAAAGAAAAATTTTAAATAATCGAATTATTTAAAATTCAAATAAATAAGCGAATATTGTGAGCGAAATATCGTATTTTTGTATATTGTTTTACATTTAATTATTTTTTTTTTTCTATTTTGTAAGTTTTTGGTTTTTAGCTTTTTTTTTTGTATTAAAAAAAAAAAAATGGCTAAAGCACAGTTATATATTTAAATATTTTGTAATTAATATTGTAAAATATAAGTGAAAGAATATTGGATATTAGGAGTATTCAAGTATTTTATATACAATAGATTTTAATTTTTATGTAAAATATTTTATTAATTTATTTTTTAATTATGAGATACTTTTAAAAGCCTAGTCGATTATATAATCGATTGTTTTTGGAACAGATTCTTAAAAAGTTGCATATTTAGTATATTATACTATTAACTCGAAAAAATTTCAATTTTCAAATATTGAATCAATTAATTTGTAAATTTATTGAGTATATATGAAAATCTGATTTCATCTCCTAGTCAAAAACTGGATGATTTACCTTATCATGCAGTTTTAATAATTAATTTCCTTTTAATTATTAAAATAATATTTTGATATGTGGCGAATTCGTTTAAATATAGATAAATTTAATTAACTATATGTATATACAAACTAATCAGTTAAACGGCGAATTTCTAAAACTTTATTATCTATTAAATAATAAACAAAATAAATAAATTACAACGAAATTAATTAAAATAAAATAATGAATGTGATAAAATTTTATCACAATATTTTAATTAAAAAATTGCTGAAAAATTATATATAAAAGATAAATAAAAATAATTTTTATTTTCTAATTAATTAATTTTTTTTTAAATACGATAAAAATTTAAATAAATAAATTGTTAAATTTTAATTTCGCAGAATATTTTGTGAATAAAACAAAATAAAAAATAGAACAAATCTTTTTAGAAAATTTCAAACAATAGATGATTTTATATAACACTAAAGGTTTCATTAAATTTATTTTATAATATGTGCATTTTTTAATTTTGAATAATAAATTTTTACCTCTTACTGAATTTTAACAATAGTCTTCAAATAGAGGCTTAACACTTTTTTATACACCTAGCGATTTTAACAAATTTTTCGAACGATTTTATATTTGCATTAAAGCTGCGATGAAGTCGTCTGTTCGGTGAAATAAATACACTTAGGTATTATAAACGTATGTTCATATGAATACTAATATGTTTTTTCATTAATAACAAAAAATACTTGAATTACTCCATTATCTCAAAAAAAAAATAATAAATTATAAAAGAACAATTTAATAATAATTAAAATAAAATAAATAAATTATAGAGCATTAAATATATATAAAATATTGAAATTATATGAAAATAAAATGAAATGCATTAAAGACAAAAAACAAAAATAAAACGAAATTTAAAGAAAAAAATTTCAAAAAAAAAAGCAAAGAAAAACATAGACTTTTATTGTTATTTTCTTTATTTTTAAAAATTTTTTTCTTTTACAACTCAAATTTTAAAACTTATTTAAATCTGTTTTAATTGAAAATTTGTTAAATTAATTTATATTTTCGTAAAGTTTTTTTTTTTTTTTAATTTTAATTTAGAGCTTAACAAAATAAATTTGACGAGTAAAAATAATATATTATATAAATAGGTAATATATATATATAGCATGTATTTAGGACAAATTAAATTTTTACAGTCACAGTTAAAAGTTATTTCTTAAAGATTCAAAATTCTATTGCATTAACCACTAATCAATTAATCAACTAATCAAATGCAATATGTTAATGTACATTAATGCATTTGGCGTTTTCTGTTAGAAAATTGAATTACAGCTTAAAATAATCAAAATTTTAAAATTATACAGAACATATTTTATTAAAAATTATTTTGATAAAATCGAATTTTATTCTTTAAAAATGTAATTTGGATTTAATTTATACCAGTTGCATTAAAAATGTAATTTAAACTTTATATACCAGTTTAATTAAATCTGTGACTGTTAAATTTAAAAAAATTAACTAATTTTAGCTTTAGTATAGCATTAATTGCTTGATACCTATATACCTATACCAGAATGAAAGAAAAGGGCATAGCCTCAAAAAATTGTTTTAGGAATTTATGTTTATTTTTTTTTTAAATAATTTAATTTATTTTTTATTTTAATTGTAAATTTGTAAATTCATATGTTGTTTAATATATTTTTTTTTTGGCTGTTATTTATTTTAATAGTTAAAAAAGAAACTATAATTGTAAATATAATAAAGAGCTTTATAACTAATTGAAATTATATTATTTTTATTTATTTTTATTAATTTTTTTATATTTTTTTTTATTTATTTTTTTATTCTTTACTTTTTATCCTTTTTTGTTTCTAAAATGGGTTTGAATCTTTTTTGGGGGCTATAATAAAAAACAATAAGTATTTTAAAAATGAATATATAAACTCTTCTTGAGATACTGTCCCTTATAATTTTCTACTATATATGAAATTGGAGATTCTATTAGTTTATGTGCTATTATAGCATAAAAGTTTACCTGCTTGCTGTCCAACTTACGAAGCTCACTAAGGAAAGAGGAGTTTTTGAATCATTTCAATTTGAAATTGAAAAAAAGAGGGGTTTATTTCAATTCAAACGTAATATTTGTTGACTATTGGTAAATTGTTTATTTCCATTATGACAAGTCGGAATTTTAAAGCGTTCAGAAATGACGTTAATTTTATTGAAATATATAAAATGTTTAATAAAATTTATTATAATATGAGAGTTATCTTATTAGAACAGATAGTGGAGGAATGTATGACACTAATAAGGCATTGAATATTTCATTTCTCCATGAGTTTCAGTACAATCTGTAAGCACGATATATTTTAGGCTCAAATCGTTTTATAGTTAATTTTATTTTACTTAAATTATTGCATTAAATGATGCCAAATAGTATTTTATAAAAAAATTCTTATACTTTTTGCATAGATTTTTCTAATTGGAAATATTTTTTTTTTGGTGTAAGAATCTAATTCGTCATTACCTTGTTTTATTTTATAGCAACTAACGTAATTTTATCAACAGTAGCTATAATTATTCTTTTAATTCAGCTATTTTGAAAAACATTACCAAAAATCCTGAAATTTTTATTTAAAAGTGATTTCCATTTTAAGACATAACATAAGAATTTAAAAAAAGTTTTTATTACTACTATTTTTACAGGAAATAAATTACAAAGAAAAGAGAGTTATTGCAAATGTAGTTAAGACACAATTCTTTAATACTCATAAACAACTTTGGAAACTTGTATCTTATTGTATCATTAATGTTTCACAGTGGATTTTAATGGTATGTAAATGGGATTTTTATGTGAATTTTAAGAGCGTAAATTTAAAACTTTTATTTCTTATATTAAAACTGTACTTTTGTTCTTTAACTGCTGATTTTAATTTATTATAATTGAAATTATATTTAAATAAATAAATTTCAAATTAAATTTAAGTGAATATCTAATTGATTATTATGAAATTTGAAAATATATTAAATAAATTGTGTAGATTATTTGAGCAAAACTGGTAGAACTTTAAAATTAAAAGACAGAGCATTTGAATGAATAGACGATTTGAAATGTTATTATGCAATTTATTAAAGATCAATTCGAATTAAGTTAAAATTACATTTCAATTATAAATTTATTTATTTAATTATTTTAAGTATTATTTCAATATAAAATTACTTATTTTTAATAGCACAACATTATAGGTGTAGGATATTAGGTGACCTGATGCTCGTGACAATTCTAACAATTTAAGTTCAATTAAAGAACAAATTGACCGAATACAAAGGCGCTCTGAGAATCGTAGCGACAAAGAGATGCTACACAGTAGAGGAACTTTTATAACTGGAAATATATAATTTTGATTTAATCTATTGATTACATTTGTCCATCAATTAAATTACAAAGCTAGGCTGTACATCAGGATTGGTTTATTACCTTAATAGGCATTTACACTGTATATATACATACTTATTGAATTACATTGACAATCTTTAAACCAATCTTAGGACTTGTTTTAATCGATAAGATATATAATAGTACATAGCTAGTACATAGTCTTCGTAACTTCTATAGTCCTGGATTTGGTATATATTATTGCTTTTCTTCTATTTCTATTCTATTATTGGTTTTTTCATATTATTGATCTATTTTGTTGATCTATATTCTATAAAAGTAGCTAATGTTGGCCATAAACTATTTATCACGTAGAAAATTTATTGAACCTATGATTTTTTTAATATAAATATTCTTCATAAATATTTTTTTTTTTAATCTTCATATTATTTTTTTTATAAACATTTTTAACCATTTTTTAATTCCATTTTTTATATTTCCACTATAATCATGTTTATATATATATATATATTATATATATATTCTTTAATTCAATTGCATAATAAGATCAGAATAATCGAAAATTTTCAATTATAATATTAAGGAATAATAGGTTTTCAAAATATCGAATTATATTTTCTATATGTATATTTTCGATTCGAATCACGTAAATTTATCGAAATAATAACGAATATTAAAGTATTACAAAAGTATTACAAAATTTATATATGTATTATATTACAATAATTCTGTTCAAAATATTTTTTTAAAAATAGGCTAATGTAATAAAGTTTCACTATGGTCTGTCCGTGGGTACATTTGCCGGTTGTTTAAAATAACTTCCTGCAGCCCAACAGACAACAGTTACTGAGCCACAGCTCTTCAAATTAAAAAACAAAACCTCTATTAATATATATTAATAGATCTATAAATAAATTCTAATAATAAAAGTTCTATAAAGTGTATTTTCAATCTGGAAATGACAGCTGCTTTTATAAGTTTTATAAATATATGTAAAAAGAATAAATACGGTTGCCATATGGTTTTTACAATTTACCGTTAGGCAAAGAAAATCAAATACTTTTTTTTTACTATTTTTGTTGCAACTCCATCTGAACCTAGCTCTCCAAATTAAAAAAAACGTCTTAGATATAAGCTCTTATAATACCAGTTCTATTAAGTAACTGTACTTTCAATCTGGAAATGACAGCTGCTTTGATAAATTTTATTAAATTTTTATGCAAAATAAATATATAGGGTCCCATACGGTTTTTTAATGTACCGTTTTGCAAAACTTAACTTAAAATGTTAAACTATACCTTTTCAGTTTCAAAATGAGAATAGTAAACGTCAAAATGGAATAGTAACTTTCAATATGAGAATAGTAAATTTCGAAGTGGAATAGTAACTTTTAATATGATAAAATATAATAGTAAACTTCGATATGAGAGTAGTAAACTTCAATTTGAGAATTTTTATTTAAAAAAATTATGAAATTCCAAATATTTTAGAAAAAAATTAAATTTATTAATACTGCATATTTTTTAAGTTAATAGCGGCAGGTATTTTCCTTTGAATGGATCCGATGCAATTGGCACATAATGTTGGTGTAATTGTCTGAAGGCCTTCTTCCATAAGGCCTTCTAAGGCACTTAGAAGTATTAATATACGCTTTCATTACAGACCACACATTTTAAATTGGGTTAAACATTGGGCTATAGGGTCCAAGTTTCAGTATCTTATTTCCATTGAATTTCTGCTTTAATAAAACTTCTTCAATATTACTGTGACATGGTGCATTGTCAATCACGATAACAACCGGTTCACCATGTCTGACCTTTGCTTGGCGAAGGCAGGTTTCCATCCACTCTTTTGCGTTTTCTTTTTTGAAGGAACCTCTTCGTATTTCATAATGAATAAATCCTCTTGTGTCTATGCAGCCTATTACATGTACATTTGCGCCTTTTGAACCGGCTACTATAGTGGCACGTGCACCTTGTTCCTTTCAAAGATCTACCCCGCGTTCGTGAAATATGAATATTTAAATTACTTTCGTCCATAAACAAGATTGGTTTATTTTGGGACTGAAATAACCAATAGACCTTCAAGAAACTCCTTTCTTTTCTGGTTCATATCTTACGTATTTCAACGAGTAACAGAGAGAATCTAGGTGTTTAGAAAGAGTTGTTTTTGAAATAGAGAAATTAAATTTTTCTTCAAACGCACCAATAAGTTCCGCTAATGTAATGCGACAATTTTCTATCATTTCAACGAAATAATCTTTATGAATTTGAATAATTTTTTCAAATCTTTTCCCTCCTCGTTTATCTGAGGTTTCACCCTCTGAAATCCAACGATATGCTGTTGATTGAGGAATATTAAGCTGGTGCGCAAGTTGTTTCAAGTCTCCATTCATATTTGAAACGCCAAGTAATTGTGTTTTCTTAGATTGTTGTAGGGTTTTGTTTTTACTATAAAAACAAAATTGTAATTATTCTCTAAAATTTAAACAATTTATTGAAAATCATCACAAAGATTACTATTCTTATTTAGATTTTAGCATTTCTCATATTGAAGTTTACTATTCTCATATTGAAAGTTACTATTCCATTTTGAAGTTTACTATTCTCATATTGAAAGTTACTATTTCATTTTGAAGTTTACTATTCTCATATTGAGGTTTACTATTCTCATTTTGAAACTGAAAAGAATAGAGAAATTAGTTTTTCGGAAATAAGTGATATTCAATTAATGAAATATTTTAGTGTTACCTGCCGTTTGGGATGTTTTTAGAGGTTAGAAACTGAAAATTCTCTATTCTGAAACTGTTCAAATTTTGGAAGTGTGTTATTTTAAAACCCTTGGTTGTTTCATTACTAGCTTTTTTTTGAATCGAATAAAAATTTAATATTATCTTAACATTTTGTAATAAAAATTTCATATTTAAAAAATCATCAACACAACACAAAAAAAAAAAATAAAATGTTACATCCTTGAATATTACAAAATAATAATATATAATACAAAAAACATAAAAACAGCAAGTAAATACATATACAAATACAAAATACAAAATAAAAATATTAGGATGTTTTTCTTTATTCAACCAGAATATCCTATTTTTATTGTGGATTTTAATTTTTTTTTTAACAATAAAACCATAAAAAAAGAGTTATTCAAGACAACGTGAAGGTATAAAGAGGATTTGTCCTTTTTTTCTTTATCAGTATTTGTGATTTACATTTTGTTTCCATATTATTTTTTTTTTAATCCTTCGACAGTTCATATAGTTTTAATCCTTCATATCCTTGATCCGAATGTATTAAAAAAATCTTTTGTAAAAATCGGGTAAAAGTAACTGTAATGGATTTTGGCAGTTTTAAAACGCCTCAGAAAATATTTCAAAACGTATTTAAAGAATATTTTATTTTATTTACAGAATCTGTGCAGTTTTTTTAAATTACGTTCATAAAACCAGGAAAATAAGCATATCTCTGAAATCATATTTTTCTAATTATTATTTTTCGGCCTATAGTTATTACTTAGCATCATTCCAAGATGTCGTTTCAGAATATTTTATAAAGTTATTCGAAGAAATAACCCCAACAATGCTGCTTCAAAAAAAATTTCAAGTCCAAATGATTTATAATTGTTAGAAACACAGCCACCAACGTTTTTAAAAAACATGCTGTAAAGTAAAGTTATTAAATTAATTTCGTAGCGTTCAGAATCCTTACCGCTTCTCCAGGTTGCTTAGCTACTTTATCACTTGAATCGTTGAATCCCAATAAGTATTGATTGGTTGATTGATTTAAATAGCTGGTCTGGTCACATAAGGACAGTTGATTTTATATAACGCGTTTTGATACTACTTCAGTGTCCACAAGGCTTTTGTTAAGGCTATTTATTTTTTGATTCATTGAGAACATATATATCGTATACACATGGTATATATATCGTTCAGAATCCTTTTTTTATTTCTCAAGCTTCCTTAACTACTTGATAGCTGGGATCGTTCAAGTCTTGGCTAATAGAAGTTATTCTACTGGTCCTAAATTCTAATGTATAATCTGAGCCTAACATGTAAAATGTGGTTTATTTCTCATTATGTTCGAACCACCTGCGTCTTGATGGATAAATGGGATGGGATGGGTAAATACTTAGTTTAATTGGACAATGTTGTGTGATTAATCTCTATTCTTTTAGCTTTGGCTATATTTCGGCGATATAACTTCAGAAGGTTCTCCGATCTCTTATAATCATATACGACTGCCAAATATTCTTACAAAGGTCTTATAACCAAGTGTAAAACTGCATTAATCTTATCTTTTTATGATAAAAATCAATCAACCTCTTATTTGCACCGCACTGATAATCACCTTCTTTATAAAATCTCGCTACACACAAAGGATCCTTCAATATATTAAAAAAACATAATATTATCCACTTGATTTATTATGAACAGAACTTTTTTAAATTTTATAATGACATTATATAGATGGAATCCATTAATTTGATACCATTTTTTGGAAAATTCACATATATTTATTTTTTAAAATTTCAGGTATAAACAGAATAATATAAATGGAACAGCACAGCAGCTGTACTTCATTGATGGTATGAGGCATTTCTTAAAGTGAATAGTAGAATAGTTCTTGTTGTTTTTTTTTTTACTTCCATTTGATAAGTTTTTGATGTTTTTGATATTTTTTAGTTGTTCTGGTATATTTAACCTTAATTTTTTTTTCATGTATTTTGTTGTTGTAATTCAGCAGGTGTTCCACCAAAGACAAAACCGAAGGTATCCTTGAAATTTTTTTTTTTTTTATTATTATTATAAAGAAAAGAAAACAAATTTCATTTTAAAATGAATGAATACATGAATCTGTAGTAGAATAGTAATATATTATGAATTTACGGGTATGTTTTATTGTTATCTTATAGAATGATTTAAACAAATGGTAAAAAATGGTAAAGAAGGTAGTAATCTGGTATTTTTTTTAATATCCCTTGTAATACAAGTTTTTATTATATATTTTTTTGCTATTCTTTAAAATCCAGTTAAAATTCAATAATATAGGAAACAACAAAATTCGGTTTTTAGAAATTAATCAGAATCATGAATACCTAGTAGAGTAGAGATTCAGATTTATTGTGATTTATTCATTATTTTGATTTTGAATACGAAGAACAAGGAATGAAATCACTTTCAATTACAATTCTTAATATGAAATTGTGTGTCAGTCCAGTAAGAAGGTATATATTGTATTTTAGCCTTGGGATTTTTTCTGTGTGTACCTATACTTAAAATAGGATCACCTAGTTTTCACAGTTCTTCGGTACTGGTTTAAAGTTTGGTTTAAAGTAACAGTCCAGTAAGAAGGTATATATTGTATTTTAACCTTGGGATTTTTTCTGTGTGTACCTATACTTAAAATAGGATCACCTAGTTTTCACAGTACTTCGGTACTGGTTTAAAGTAATAAAGTAAAATAGGATCACCTAGTTTAAGCAGTAATTCGGTACTTGTTTAAAGTAATTGATTTTTTTTAATAATTACAGTATAGGGAAGTGGACTTCCTTTGTGTTATTATTATTTTATACTAACATTGTAAGTATTGGTGTCTCCAAGTTAACACACACTTATATACTTAAATTTAGGGACCGTCTATCAGAATAGTCAGAATTGAAGTATATCACTTAATAGAAATAATTAGGACGAATGATAAATTAGCAAAGATGAAGGTTAACAAATTTCTCAAAATAATTAGTTAAAGTAGAAATACTTCAGTAACATCAGAAGATGTTATTTGGAGCCACTTTAGTAGACATGTAAGAATAGAAGGATATAATTCAGTAAATCTGCCCAAGAGATAAATCTATCCAAAAATTCATTGAAGGAAAAAATCTAATAAATAGAAAATTAAAAGTGATATAAAGTGATCAAAACTGGGCTCTATTAAACCAATCCTATATATCACTAATGAAATAATAATTTTTTTAATAAGTTTTTATTGCATCAAAAGTATTTTTAAAAAATTGAGTAATTAAATAAAGTTTTGATTATTAAAATAGCACTTTCTTATCAAAAAACATTATTATTTGAATAGTTAAAAGTGATTGGATAAGTGATTAGTTATGTAAGCCCATGATACAAAAGATTGTACCTATACAAAACAGGTTCCTGACAGATTAGAACACCTAATTGATTAAATAAGGTAATAAATAGATCCTTTTTGTCTTAACTGTTGAAGAACTAGGTAATCTGAGAATTTAGTTACCCCGATTTCTTAAATTTGAATAATTTCAGTGTTTAAACTGAGTTCTATTGCACCGACTACTTATCACTAAATTTAGAGTGTACTAATCTTTGACTAACAAATTCTGGAAAATGAAGTGAACTTTACAACTATAATTTTTGAAGTTCATTAGCATTATCTTACTAAGAGCACATTTTTGAATTAAAAGTCTTTTTCTACGAAAACTTTGAAAGTTTCAATTTAATTTCTAATTAAAAATCATTAAAAATTTACTTGTTTTTTAATCATTATTCATTTTCTTTTAAATTTTCTTCACATTTAAATACTAAAACTAATTAATTTAATTTATAATTTGAATTATCTCTTATTGTATCCATGCTTACAAATCTTTATCTTTTCTAGAAATCTCTTGGTTTTTTTTTTTTTTAATTATTTTAATTTAAATTTAAAATTCAATGTCATTTGGTTTTTTTTTCTTAAATTCGTGATAAATTTTAACTTCTATTAAATTTCATCAGATTTCTAAATATAAAATTAATAAAGATCGTAGAGTTAAAACTTTGGTTCTGAACATTTTTTATTTTACCTGAATAAATTAAGGTACATGTGCTACATTTTAAACTTTTTAACATGAATTCAGATATTAATATAAATTCTTATTAAAATATAAAATATATCCAATTGGATTTTATTTAAGTATGCACATTTAAAAATTTTTAAAATGGTTTCTTGAATTTTGAACAAAATAAAAAATTTTTTATTTAATTATATTCCTTTTTTTTTATTATTATATTATCAATCCACTTAAGAACTCTGACCACAATATTATCTTAAGATCTTTGTCAATAAAAATGAAAGAAAATGTATATATATTTATAGATACTTAACCCAAAAAAAAAAATTAATTTAATTTATTTAATAACATATACAAGAGGAAACCTTTATTAAATTTATTTTTTAAAAAAAATTGAAACATTTTTTTTTTTTTTTAAATTTAATATTATCATTTATTGAGTTTTAATTTAATTTTTAGATCATATTTATTTATTTTATACACATAGATTATATCAAAGAAATCTATAAAATTG
Organism: Dolichopus griseipennis; assembly: GCA_963082915.1. Classification (NCBI taxonomy): domain Eukaryota; kingdom Metazoa; phylum Arthropoda; class Insecta; order Diptera; family Dolichopodidae; genus Dolichopus; species Dolichopus griseipennis. The sequence continues at coordinate 26,841,007 of OY720442.1, read as the reverse complement.
TCCAAGAATGATCATCCGCCATATGAATTTTTAAAATATTGAAAAAATGTTCATTCTTCTGTCTGGTCCTGTTTTCAGAACTAATTGGACTTGCACTAAAGTTGAACTTGAAATTTTACTAATAGAATTCTTTAGCCTCACTCCTTACAAAAATAGAATCCTCCAATATTCACAGTCACAGTTTAAAAACTGCAAAATCGCTATTTTTAAATATCTGGAACTTGAATACCTGTCAAAATTTTTTGAAATTTGTTATATAGCTCTACTAGCATTATATTTTAACTTGTGTTAAAAAGTTTTCTTAATTATAACCTCCTAAGCGCAATGAGCGCAGCTAAAAACGTTGAAATGCTACTTCAAAACTTAAACATATGGAAAACAATACAAATGCACACAATGAAACTAAGAACAAAATTTCAAAGCAGACTTGACGCAAAAGTTACTCAATTTCTTACTTCTGCGTTAAGACAGTTAATTGTCAAAGTTTTGTCAGCTATTATTTATATATTTATTATTATTCAATAGCTTGAAGTTATATAGAACTTTAAAAATTGAAAAATTTAATTTATTTATCATATAAAATTATAAAATTTAAAAAATCTAAAATTAAATTTTTACTTTACTTTAATTCACAGATTCTTCTTTACATTAAATGTCACTTAAATGCTTTCCGTCCTTTTGCATTGTACTTAAAAAATTTGACAGCCACGTTTATTAGCATTTAGTAACTTCAATGCTGCGTCATGGCTACGCTCATTGTACAGAAGGCATAAATGGTATCCTTAAAATTGGAAAAAGTGTATTTTGGTTTTTCACAATTTCCTTATAAAATGGACACTTAATAAGTGTTTTTTTTTTAACCACACCTTTTTTGAACCAAACTTTAGAAAGGAACCTGTGATACAAATGAACAGTTACAGGGATGGAAATATGGAAGCATTTTGGTATTGTGGGGAGGTTATTTAGGAATTTAGGATTATGAAGGATGGGCAAAATTTGGAGGGATATCAAGGAGAAAGATGTTAATATTCTTCTTAAATTTAATTAAGTTTTACACATACAAAACGCAAAACTTACTATGAAACATTATTTAACTTTGGAAATGTGCATTTTTAAAAACCATTACGTTTTTCGTTCCCATTTTTTTTATGTTTTAACTAAACATAAATCATTATTTTATTAAAAACTAGTTCAACTTATCGTAAATTCTGATTTCTGATAAAATTTAAAAAAAAAAATAAAAATTGAAATCTAATACTTACTGATTATTTTTATCAATTTAAAGAAAAAAAAATCATTCAACCACACAATTTAATTCCAATTTTTTTTTTTTTTTTTCTATTTTATCTTTTTACAAAACCCATTTTAAAAAATAAATATAAATTTTTTTTTTTATTATTTTTAAAAAAATATTTAATTGTATTTACTTTTAAGTTTGTAGAAATTTAATAGATTCTTTACAATTTGCTATATACATATACGTTTTTTATATTACTGGTTCTGGTAATTTTTCTTACATGACTTAAGATTTAGTTTGTTACGGACCAATTGTAACTAATTATGCATATACAGTACAGTACTTAATATGAAATATCTAACTATGTAAAATTTAGAAAAGAGGTCATCAATGTAAACCCTTAATTATTGTTAAAGAGCAACTTTGTCAATGTCAAAATGAAGAATCACTTATTGGAACTCAATAAACACTTTTCCCTATTAGAAATGTGATATTGAAAGAAAGAAAGTGATAACTTAAGAAGAAAGTGATATTGAAATAAATCCGATAGTTTGTCCAATTGAAAGAAGAAAGAAATTAAAATATTAATTTTAGCTTTCAAATCGTCTTAGATACTTCGAAGCTGCTGCGACGCTTTGAACTATCAAAAACGCCGAGCAGAACCATTTTCTCTGAGAAACTCAGAATCTGCTTTTCCTCGACCAAAGTTGCGTTCAGAAATTTTATATACTTCAATATGGTTAATATTTTTTCACATAACGAAGTGTCACGGGAACGTCGTTCGACTTTAAGTCTTTAAATAAATTAAGAATTAAATTATAAAGAATATCAAAAAATCAAAAACCCGAACTTTTAATTAAATTTAATATAATTTTGAAACTTACTGTGTATTATTATAGTTTTCTAATTTATGTTGATCAGTGTAAACGTATGGTACAATTAAAGTTACTGTATTTACCACAACTGACTTTAAGTGAATTGAAACTTGAACTTGAACGAGATATCGTTTTAAGATCTATTACAAATTATTTATCAAAATTACTGTTCCTGTTTAAGTTGAATTTCAACCTTTTCCCGCCGTCTTTTTTATACCTCACTCTGTTGCTTTTGACTGAAATCAACTTGTTTATTTCAAATATAAGAAAATCTAACTGTAAATGCTTATAAATCTGAGTTTAAACCTTTCTACCAGTCTTCTTTTGTAACTCTTTGTTAGATTCGACTCAAATCAACTTATTTTCTTCTAGTGTAAGGAAATCTAACTGTAAATCCTTCTAAGGCTCTCCTGAACTCCTGTTTAATTTTTTTTATAATCTATAGTAAGTAAATCTTTCTCCATTCGATCTTATTCGAATTTAAATTAACTTGGCAACAATAAGATAAGATAAACAGTCGACTAATCAGTATATTTTAAATTTTTTAAAAGATATTTCTAAACATGAAATTGAACACTTTTCCTGTTTAATTTTTTTTCTTGAAATGAATTTTTTAATGGAATAAAACCAATACAAATAATATTAAAAGAGATATAAATTGAAAGTATTTTATTTCACTTTAATGTAAATAAATAAAAAAAGTTCAAATTTTATATTAAAAAGAAAGTAAACAAAAAATTCATCAGAAATAACAATCATAGAAATTTTTTTTTTAAATTTATTAAAAAATTTAAAGATAATTTTTTTGAAAATTAAAGACCTTTAAAATACGTTTTCAGAGCTCCTTATAATTAAATTAATACTATATTTAATAAAAATTAAACAAAATTAAAATAATTTAGCGCTATAAGGTTTAAAGGTAATAGGGGTTGGTAGAACTGTTATGTTAGCTCGATATTGTTATATTCTGGGATTATAACTGATGTAATTTAATTTGCAATTTATTGTAAAATTAAAAACTTTAATTGAATAATATAACTCACAGATTCAGAAATACCGCATAACTGAAAATAAAAAATTGTTTCCTCAAATATAATCAAATATCGTACACAACTTGAGTTATATCTTGAGTATATCTAATGAAATCTAAGAAGTTTCTACATATTATAAGATCTATTACTATTTCACCGATTCATAACTTCATAACTTTTCTAAAAATAATCTTCACCAGGTTCAATAATCATTCCAGGATCTACCTTGATAGTTTAAATCTTGGAGTAATTTTGTATTCATCTCCATTTCCTGCGCCGTCCATCCATTTTCATTAACTCTATTAACTGATGGAGTTCAATTCACAGTTTTAATATTCTGCAGAATAAGGATTTAGAAGGATTTGGGTATTTGGGTTTCTAATATTTAAAAATGTTTGGTTATGGAGAATGGAAATAATTAGATAGGATATTTAAAAAAAACTATGCTAACGTTCTTCTTAAATTTCACATATACATTATCAACTTTTAAGAGCACATTTGGTGGAATACGGTACCCTAAATAGGATGAGTGCACAACAAACGAATTTCTATAAGTCGTTTTAAGCCATCTGGCTAGGTCAACTGTGTGAAGATGAGCATTTACTGCCCTCCTTGTTACTTGTTTTATAGAATTAGTTGTTCTTTAGAACAGGTATTTGTCCTTACAAGGAATCTTAATCTCAAGGTTGATGACTAATTCTGATAATTACATTGATTTTGATTTCAATTATTTCCAAACGCCTCTTCAAAAATGAATTTTAAACCAGATAAGTTATCTGAATAATTATAAAATATATTTTTAAATATTTAAACATTTTCTTAATCAATGATTTATGATTTGAAGAACTCGTATACTTATTTAATCAATAAATAAATATTAACAGATATAAATTAATGACTTCATTAAAAGTTATCAGATCATTAAATATTTTACCAAATTATATTTAGTTTTTTTTGTATATGCATTTTTTGTGGGATTATTTAACTAATTTAAGTTAAGTATATATGTACAAAAATGTTTAAGATTATTATTTCTTAGAATAATACAAATTTTTGGGTTTTATTATATTCTTAAAGAACTCAATTACAATCACAAACACTAGACAACCATCTTATCATCTTATATATTTTTTTTTTCATTTCTAATCTTAAGGTATTCCTCTGCCGTTCTTTCAGGTATTCTTTTTTTTCAAATACTTATGTACTCGTATATGTATGTAGATTTGTTATGTATTTTATATTATGTACCAATTCCCTTTTGTCAAATTTTTTTCCTTTTTCCTATGATTGTTTTTTTGTGGATTTGTAAAGGGATTAAAAGTTGGAAAAAAAGAATATAATTTCTAATCCTAGAGAAGCCTATTCTTGAAAAAAAAATCATTAAGTATTAAACAAATACAATTTTCTCTTTTATCTTCTTTTGTATGTAAACTGCTGTTCTTGTTGTCTTTATGAAAAACTGATGAGTTTTTTTTTTTTTAGTATCTTGAAGATTGGTTAACCAAAAATGTGAATCTTGTGTAAGTGGATTATAAAAAAAATTTAAGACATAAAAATAGACTTATTGTGTAGTTTTTGAGGTGGTTTATGGAGTTTATGAAAATGCTTTAAAAATTTATAGAATAGTGAAGGCCCTCGTTTGAATTTGAATTTTATTTTATGACTTTAAATGGTTAGCTGCAGGGTGATCATAACAAGGTGAAAACTTTGGAAGAGCATTTCATAAAACTGCTCGAGATAAAGATCGCTTTTTATTTAAATTACCTTAAAATTAACTTTCAGTTTTGATATATGATTTTATTTAAAATAATTATTTGATTAAAAGTTAGTTAGTTGTTTAGTCCCACTACTAGTTAAACAATGGGGTCTAGGTGGTTTAGTGAGTATATTTGCGCTTTGCTAATTAACCGAGGGGTTTCAGATTCGATTCCCTTTCAGATCATGAAATTTTTAACCGCCTGTATTTTCATATAAAATTAACCAAGAATCTACAAAATGGTAAATGTCAAGAAAGAATTGGGATTTAATTCTGCGTATGACAATTTAAGTTGACATTTTAAAAATTATATGTGTGTGGAAATATTGATAAAAAATTTGTCTAACTATATATTCAAGTTTCCAATATAGTTTAGTTAATACAATTAATGAAGAGGTAGAAGGTGATGCAGATAGTATCTTTAGATTGAAGGTACATCTTGAGTCAGTTTACGTGAATATTCAACCGTTTTTGAATTAATTGGGTTGAAAATTAAAGCATTTTGAAAAGTTCTGTATTGAAATGGTTTATCCATTTGAATCCAAACATCTTTTGAATTTTGACTTAGATACATTTGATTGTATCTAAAAGTATCAAAAGATCTATCTAAACTAGCATTTGACACCCATTTTATTTCCTTTTTTAATGAACGTATTTCTCCATTTAGATTTTTTGAAAAATCGTTTGGCTGACTGAACTTTTCAGCGAAGAGTTCTTGAAGTTGAATATTAATTGATGATTTTAACTTACTTGTTAAAACTTTAATAGATTCATTAGTTTTTTTTTAATAATGTAAGGAGCCTTTCTATGTTTGGAATACAGTTTTGCGTAAATTAAGTCAGACTTTCTGGTCAACGTTATACATTGAGCGTCTCATAGTTCTTTGCACATCTCGTTAAATGACGCTGAATTGCATTTAATTTTAATATGACATTAAGCTGCGAGTCCTGTATATTTATCAAAATGTTGTTAAATGACATTTAAACGTCATTAAATTTTAAAAAAAAAAATTTTGTTAAAATTAAAATTAAAATATAAAACATTTTTACTAAGAATACTTTAAAATAAGGAAGTAAAATCAAGTATTTTTCTAATATTACTCATATTTGTAATATGCATTCATAAATTTTTTTTAAATTACTATTTAACATATTTCCTACAACTATTTTAAATTTCATCTGGACAATTATCTTAAAAGACATTGACGGAATGCACTTAAAAGAAAAAAAAACGAAATGAAAGAAATTAAGAAAATTTCAATGAACTTTATTTAAATAATATTTACACTATGCTAAAATTAGACTAAATTTTTAATGCATATTAAAAGAGTACTTAAAAAAATTTTGATATTCTGTTTATCTTTATTTTACTTTTAATTTTCACAATTTTCAATTTAATAAACTTACAATGTGTACCAATATTCATTAATATTATTATTTTTAATTAAGTTAATAGCGAATTTCTTAAACTTTTTTGCGAATAATAATTAAAAAATGGAAAGTTTGTATTAATAAAAAAGCCACAAGAGTTAAACCACTTTGACACTATAAAAATAGGAAAAATGGGTAAGACCAAAAAAATACGTCAGATGGAACCGAAAATTGACCTTTTCAAGTTCGATTTTATGTCTAATTCTTATGCGATTTATGCAAAAGAGCCAAAATTTTTTTTAAGAAGGTTAGGCCACTTTAGTTCTGAGTCCCTCTTTACTTGTAAATGAGCAATATTTGTTGGTTCAGTACAAATCATCCCGCATAATCCCAGAATCCTATGTTTACCAAACCCGTTTCCCAAAAGTCCTTTCATATCTAAATCCTCGAAACCAAGTCATACATTTTCATCTTAGGTCCTAATTTAAAGTTTGGTTCAAAAGGCTGTTTTTTTAGTTCGTTAAGGTACTACACTCAGCCCCAATAGGTGGATTTCTAAGCTTTTCATGTCCCTCATACAAAAAAAATAACTGTAATTTTTTTCAATAGTATGTCAAATAGAAGTTGACAGTGTTTTTAATTTTTGGACAGAATTTTTGAAGGAAACAATAAAAAATTAATTTGTATAGGGGGGTTTGGCTGGCAGCTTCCATTATTTTAAAATATTTATTGCTGACATCTTATGTATAAAAAAAAATTGGAAGGAAGTTGATGCATTGCTGACATCTTATGTATAATAAAAAATTGGAGTTGGCTACAAAATCAGGATTCTAATATTCTTTTTACCCGGGGTTTTGGGGGCGTTTTATTACGTTACATAATCAAAATTTTTTTAACATTTCTTTTCTTTGCTATCATAACCATTAGATTAAGCATTATTTTTCAAGAAAAAAATTTCTTAAATTAAAAAACATTTACACTTTGCATAATATTATCCATATAAATTTAGAAAAAAAAATCCTATTTTCTGCTTTTCTGGTTTAACTCAATTTTCTGTATGTACGCCTCTGTTACTAATGCTGCGAAAAATAAAAACACCATAATATATTATATATATAATTACATATTGACAAAAAGTGTATGTACATACTACATATATATTCCATTTAAATTTTCAATTTAATAATTTTTAAACTATATAGGCATATCAATAATAAAAAGAACATCATCAACCTTTTAAAGGTAAGCCTACCACTTATGCAACTAAACTGACACTAACAACTTTCGAACTATTTAAAGTTTAAATGTTACATAGTATTTAAAAATGTTGCCAGAACAAACTAAAGAAATGTTTGTTAAAAAAAAAACAAATTTTTAAAAAACTTATGCGACAAAATTTATAGTATTTAAGAAGATAATTTTTTATTACTCATATCGAGTTTCGCATCGCTAAGTTTTAGGGTTGACTTTGCAAGAAATATATTTAGAATATTTAAGAACTAAAATATTTGGTCATAGATGTTAGAAATAAAAATAGTGGGAACCGAAATTATACGACATAACAAAGTTGCTGACAAAAGTTTGATCCAAATTCAGAAAATGACACTTTTGCAGATCGTCATTTCATTTTGACATTTCATTTATTATACTGGTTTTTTATTTTATTTTACAACTTCCCTGCAGCTGCGTCATAGCTGCGTTCATTGTGCTCAGACATGAGTCAACAGAATGTTATTTAATGAGAATTAATAATAACATTTTTAACAATTAATAAAAACAATATGAGAATTTCATTCTAATTAGAATTGCTCTTCAAAATTCTATACTGACAATCTACAAAATGTCATGTCTTTTGAACTTCAGACCATCTAGTTGATAAAATAAAACATTTGGAACATTTTTACACGTATTTTTATAACCTCTTAAACAAATCTAATTTTACCTGAGCAAACTGAAAATAAATTAACTATGAAATATATATATTGTTCGTGTTGTGCATATATGTGTATACTTCCTTTTAAATGCTGTTAATGTTCTTTTATTTTAAAATTCTTTTTTGTTTTTTGGGTATTAAAAATTATTTTTTAATTATTTGCACAAGCATAAAGTGATGAAAAACTCACAAATACATAAAAACAAAGAAGAAAAGAAAAACAAAAAAAAAATGAAAGGTTATCATAAATACTTAATTGTTTACGGACGTGAAATAATTAATGAGTTAAGAAAATGAGTGCAGTTTACTTGAAAATAATTAAATATAAAGTATATTTATGTTTGTACAGATGTTTAAATACTTAATGCTATAAGAAATTATATTATATATGTATAGCTATGGCCATGAAAATAGCATATAATTGATTATTTACAATTTAAATTAATTAAAATTGGTTTACTATTGACATTTATAATAAAATATTACATCTAAAAATTGTCTATTTAGCGAATTTTTAAAATTTAATATATTAAGAAAAAAAAAATATTAATATAATAAGTAGAGGTATAAAAACGCTGTATATATGTATAACACAATTCGTCTAGTTGAGAACAATCCAATTGTTTAAATCAGAATATAAATTGCACATGTACAAGACGTAAATTTAATACATTAATCGAAAGAGTTATAATTCGAAAAAGAAAACGAGATCCATTTAGGACCTCCAGAGGGATTCAAACAGAAACAACTGAAAAAATCGGTGTAGAAATACTGAACTAAGCTGTTTTTTTTTATTGATACCACTACGTGCTAACTGTTTGTTGTTAAAGGCTAAACAGCCTGGCTATATTATGTGCATGCCGGAACAGGGGGAAATATATGAATATTATTAGAACATGTATAGAAATATCTTAGATGTTGAATAGATACAGTTCTAATTTGTTTGTATTGTAATAATTTTGTATTTGAGTTTTATGGTATTCTATATCTGTGAGTTATATTATTCAATTAAATTATTTGTTTATACTTTGTATTTGTTTATATTGTTATGTTAATGTTTTATTTGTTAAAGATATATAATTATTAATTATTGATTAAGCCATTAATTTGAACTTATTTGTGAATGATAGCTGAGTCGAGTCCAAAACCAGATAAAACTTTTCAATTTTACTGGGATTAAAACCCAGATCTTCGAATGAAACACGTTAGAATAAAAAAAACTACTTATTACCAAAACTCACGTGATAGGCTGATTTTAAATTTTTTATAAGATAGCTGGTATTAAGTTTAACAGGATTAAACCAAATGGAAAGCACGTGTTCTTTGCCCAAAATACCTTTAATTTTTATATACATATATAATTTTCAATGCTCGAATTTTTTCTAGCGCGATTTTTAAAAATTATTGCCATGTCGGTAGGGCGAATAGTCTAAGAGTGCGGTTATGTTGGAGCTGCGATAAGTGATAAGAGCGCGGATAAGAGCGTAGAAAATTTATATTGTTTATCGATGATCAAAGTGATGCTCCAATATATTATTTAAACCATGTAAGTATATAGTTTTCTACGCTATGCTCTTATCGATGTTCTTGTCACTTATCGTTCCAACATAAACCCATTCTATGAAATATCAACTTAACTTTAACAATGATCAAACATTTGATTACACGATTACGCGTCCATGCCAATCGAGTTTTATATACAAATATGTATTTGTAAAAATATATAGAAAAAAAAAATGTGCTATTTAATTGACCATAACTGTATTTATGTATATATTTTTATCAAATAATATTTCTTTTTTATATGAAATTTCATTCCCTATACAATTTGAAAATAATTTTAATTTATCTTTTTATAAATTACCACAAAAAAATTCTGGTGTAGTGTGAAATATTTAAAAAAAAAAAATGTAGACGGCGTGAATATATTTTTTTTTTGTAGATTAAAAAATAAAAAAAAAATAAAAAATTAAAAAAGTTTAAATTGTGCAAGTAATATTCATAATATTTTAATAATTTTTTGACAGATATTTCTTTTTTTATTTTGGAACTGTATTTATCCACACTTGGTTGGATGAATGCATACAACTTTATAGTTATTTCAAATAAATAAAATTTAAATTAAAAATATTTCTTGCGTTACGATTTATTTTATCCGAATTATAAAGCGTCACCCTTCGATAGAAGTTTATTTGAAAGAAATAACCCTCAATTAACCCTTAGGGTACTGATTGTTCTCTTGAAATTGCTTTTATAGTTACAATTCTTATTGCTTAGCATATCAGTAACAATTCTTATAATTTTAGCCTTACAACCATTTGTTTCTTTTCAAATTTTTACCCCCACTAAAAAAGAATTTATCGTGTAAATTGTAATCTATCCAATATGAGATTTTCTTATTAGAAGAGATTTTTCGTATAACGAAATTTGCCATGCTCTTTTGCTCTAGCAAAAATGGTATCTGAATTAAAGAATCTATAGATTCTTAATGATTTATTTAAATATTAAGCATTTGTTTTTTAAATTAAATTTCAGTTATGAATTTTCACAATTTTATCTTAAATACTTTACTGAACTGTTGCTGATTAAATTTGCATAATAAAATAAAATGGTTCCGATGACGTATATATATGTTGCTTTCCTAATGATCCTATTTCAGTTTATCATTTAAAAACAATCCTAATGTAATTAAACGTATAATCAGATAATTTTAACGCGATATATTACGCTGAAGTAAAACAAGAAATGAAAAAAATCAAGTGTTTTAAAAAAAGTACATAATACCAAAATTAAACAACATTCCACAATAAGTTGCTATGTGTTAAGAGGGGTTAAGGGGTTAAGATAATAAAAATTAAATTTTTTAACAATTTCTTATAGAATTTTTCTTCAAGAGACACTTTTTTCAATTTTAAGGAAGTCCCTTATAATTATAAAACTGTTACAACTTTTTGGAATATAAGATGTATTGTATCTTCCATTTTTTAACATTAGATACCTTTAAAAAAATTTGAACAGGCATTTAAGTTAATAAGGATTTAAAGATTGTAAATCTCGACCCCCTTCAAAAAGCTGGGTGGCCACTTCAAAAAGGTGGGTGGATGAACTCCTCTTAAAATTTCACCCAGGACTATGAAAGTGTCATTTACTTAGATTTATGTCTACATTCGATTTAATGAAGCACACCTGCTCAGGTTGGAAACCAATTAGAAGTTATATTAAGGATGCCTGAAGTTCAAAAGGTTTTGTCAAAATAATATCTTGCTCTATACTACCTCCCTCTACAAATAAGTCATAATAGATAGTTAATCACTAATTGAAAAATTTTAAAAAACTACAATTTAATTTTTATATAGCCCAGTATTATATATGTGCTCCAATAATAAAGTTGACAGAGTAAAGGAACAATTCGGCCCTGCCACAAATACAAACACAAAAATACTTAATTTAAAATTAATACAGTTTCGCTTTTTGGAAACCTTAATAAGATCAAAGAGGTTGGAAATTGAATATTTTGGAAAAATTGAGTTTCGTATAACGGTAAATAAAAATATTTCATATGGTGTAATTCACATATATTTATAAAGCTTATAAAAGCATCTGACGTTTGGTTTCCATAGTAACTAGTGTTAATAATAAGTTAAATATAGAATTTAATTACAATTTCCAGGAGCCGAAGCATCGTAACTTGTGTTTAGTTTTACGATACTGATCCTTATTTGATATTTCATTGCTTGATTTCAAAAGGTATAATAGTTTCATAAATATTCGGACAGCCGGACAGAGTGAAACTATTTTGAAAATGTCTTTAAAACTTTATCAATTTATGTTTCTTAACAAAGTTAAGTAAAGTTCCATAAATCGATTGTTTTTTTCTCTAGTGATAACATTTTTTATACATAGTTCCTTATTTTTTTATCTTGGTCTTAGAATTTCATTTCAATGTTCACTTTTAAAAAAAAATTAATTAAAAGAATTTAAACTTAGAAAAAGCTTATAAAAAATACATTTTTCTTGCCATTTTTTCTTTCCATATTAACAAAAGTATTAAATTACTCTTATAGTATAATAAATTAAAATTTTATTACCCTTTAAAAGGTAATTTAATGCCAATAACAAAATAATGAACCATAAGAAAAAAAAAAAATAAAATAAAAAAAATAATAGCAGAATTGATTTGCAACAGCTGTTGTAACAAGATCAAAAAAAGAACAACAACAACAACAGTAGTATAACAGAAACAGCAGCAGCAGCAGCAGCAATATAATATTAATAGCATATTGCAATATTAAATTGCATTCAGTTAATGGTATAATGGTATTATATTTACGTATTTTCTTTCACAAACCCCCATCTACAATTTATATATAAATAAATTTTTTTTCTTGCATATGGATGCTGTAAATTGTTTAATTTTGTATTTTTTATTCTGATTTTTTTTTTGTTTTTCTTTTGGGGTGAATTTATTTCAAATTACAACAATTTGAAAATCGTTTAATACCAAGTATATGTAATATATACATCCATACAATGTAATGTACCATGGCTTCAAATTAAACCAAAATAATATATAAACTATATACCTACGTATGGAAACTGTAGGGCTTTAGTACTTTGTTTGTGAATTTAATTGTAAATTAAACAAAAGAGGCCTGCAGTTATATATTATTTACTTTAAAGTTTTTTTTTTCTTTGTTTTAACTATGCATGTACATACATATAGTTGTATATATATAATATATGTATATAAAATAACCATTACAGTGATCTACATTGTTGTACATTGGTAAGCTTAAATTATTCTATTACAACAATATACATATATATTAAACATTGGTAAATAAATTTTTCATTCGAATGGCAGTCTTCACTTAACAGGTCAATAAACTATATACGTTATATTGAAAGGAAATTCAAAGGGAAATGTAAACTTGAGAAAATGTGTTAATGGCGCATGTACATTGCAAACACGTTTTTATATACATATATATTTTTTTAAAATACTTATGTTTTTCTAAACATTTCCGATTGTTATTATAAGGGATATCTTAAAAATCATGTATTTCTATAACCCCTTATCAATAATAAAATTTCCAAGAATAATGAAGACCAATTAAAGGACCTCTTATATGTTCGATTGGTTGTACGAGTATAACTAAGTACAATTACTACTAAATGGAAATTAAAAAGAAGGATAATAAGTTTGATTTGGAACCGCATCTTCTAAAAATATTACTAAGTTATGTTAGATTATATTTTGAGCTTTTGGAAATTCCTCGAAACCCTGAAAAACGCACCTTAATAATTGAATTTGGTAATTGTTTTGGGTTGGGTCTGAAATCTAGGTTTTCCCTTGTTTTAAAAATATGAAACGCTTCCTGTTTATGTAGGTGAGTTCAGTCTTCTTTACTTAGTATCTTCCTCTTGTACACCTTTAAGTAATTAATTTAAGTAAAATTATTAATTTTTAAAAATTTTCACCATGGCTTTATTTAAATTATATGGGCTATGATTAAACAATATACTGCATAATAATGTTTCAAAAATTCCATTTAGATTAAATTTTTTGTTTTGAACAATAACAATATTCTTTCAAAATATCTGCAAATGCTATACGATTTATCAAATTAAATTTTTGTAAATGGATAATGCGTACAGCAGGCCTGGGACATGCCTAACTATATTAATTCTATAATTTCAAATAAAAGTGTATCTGAATATCTTCGCTGACATCAAAAAACTTTTCATTAACAAATTAAACTCTATGTACACATAATTTTATAGTTTAGTGTACCTACATATAATAAGTTTATATTTTTTTCACTTCTTCTTTTTCCACGTCTCTTAAATTTTTAAGTGTTGTACATTTTTTTTTTTGTAAAATGCACATTCTTTACAATATTAAATTTATTTTCATTTTTTTGGTGTAAATAGGTATATAGGTAGGTACATTTACGTACTACAATGTAAGCTTTGAAAAAAACAACACTGTAAGACGTATATTGATATACAGATTGTAAGGTTTTTAAAGGGTAACGACTTTGATGAGTAGTACGTAGTAGTAGTAGAGATGGTAGTAGTTTTTCAATATTATTTTTTGTTTCGGATTTTTTATTAAGAATTGTGTGTTTTTTTCGGTAGGTATTTTGATGTTTAATGGTTCCTCGATTTTTTTAAATTTTTAATTTTATTTCTGATGTAAGAATCGAATTTTTTTATTGTATAAAATTTTTTTTTTTTTTTTTTACCTTTTCTTAATTTTTTATTTTACGCCATAAGAAAATTTTTTTATATTAGATTTTTTTTTCAACTTAATATGCTTGAGGTTGAGTACTTGTATTAAATTATATTGAAATTTCTTTAAATGATTTGAAATTGAAATGAGAAACTGATGATTTTATGTATTGTATGTGGTTTTGGTTTTAGTTTTTAAATTTTTTTTGGAGGAAATCCATGAAAATTTATTAAGTGTATCGGCTTCTTTTTTTTATTAATTTAATGGTTCTTTTTTTTTTCCTTGAAATTGTTAAGAATTTTTTTTTTTATTATTTTCAAAATTGATTAAAAATTCATTCTGTGTATCTTTAGATATACTGTTTTTTTTAGTTAAAATGTTGTGGTAAATTTAATAAATTAAAGAATAAAATAAAATGTAATTAGAAAAAGCCAAGGGTTTTTAAAAGAGTACATTTCCAAAAACTAAACAATGTTCCGTAATAAGTTTTGGGTATTGAAAACTATTCTTAGAATTTTAATTGTATAAACAAAATTTTGTAATCGAGTACATCAAGTACAAGGGTTAATCGAGTACAAGTACTGAAGAAGTCTAAAATTAAAAAGAACCCCAAAAAAGCTCAATAAAATAAATATTCAACAAATACTTTCTTCAAATCTTAATCTTTGTAATTAAGAAAAGCTGTTAACACTTGTAATAATATTATGCTATAGAGTTTGAATTGTTAAAATACCGTATGGCAACTCTATATATATCCATTTTATGTATATTTATAAAGTGTCACAAGCAATAGTCATTTGAAATTTTAAAACTGCATATATATTATATTTTTTAGAACTTTTGTTATAACAATTTAAATAAAGAAGTTTTCCATATTTTGGGAGACTGTAATCTGAAATGGATGGAGTTCCAAAAAAATTTTTCCATTAAATTAATTTTTTTTTAATATCCATCCACATTTTAAAGTTTAACCTACTTTAAACGGTGTAGAAGTTTTTCAAACCGAAAAGACGGACAAAATAAAATAATATCGACATATTTTCTCAAAATTTTTTTAAAAATATGCTAAAATCTAGCATTAAATTTATTTTATTTACTATAATTATACTATCTATATAGTTACTTTAAATAATCTAATAGATATAATTTAAAAGAAAAGTTGTTCTTGAAAAATCTTAAGTTTAAAACCTTGAAATAATTCAAGTTTGTATTTTTAAAATTAAATTTTTTTATCTGTCTGGAATTGAAATTTTATTTATTAAATTAAAAAAACAAAAATAGTTTTTTTTTTGGGGTTTTATTTTTAACTTTGAAATTTAATTTTATGACTATAAGTTTAATTTATTTTAATTACTGTGATTTATATTTATTAAATATATATTCCCATGTATACAAACTAATAAACTAATTTAATATAACTTAATATACTATATATATATACATTACTATATATATCTTTCTATATATACATTGCTATGTAGATATTAAAAACAAACTCCATAATATATAAATAAATTTGATTTACCGGTAAATTTTTAAACTTTGTGGTCACTATAATGGTCATAAGACTGTTTCTTTTTTGGTAAAAAAACAGTATTAAGTATCTCTCAGCTGTTCATTAATTTGCATAAATTTATAGACGGGTAAAAAATAAAAATTAATTCAAAATATAAAATGTTAAAAACTGTTGTTAAAAAAAATTCATTGAAGTTGAAAATTCAAGTTGCATAAATAATTTGTTTAAATTTAAAAAAAAAGCTGTTAAAAAAAAACTTGAAATATTAATTAGTGTTGATTATTTCTAATGATATAAAGTTTATTTTAATTTAATCACTATCTAAAAACGTAAGACTCTTAAGACTAATATTAAATCTACAACTAAATGATTACTTAAAGATATTTTTGTAAATAATTAGAATTGTAATATTGAATTAAAGTCAAGATCACCCTCCCTCCTAATTATTTTAGTCTAACACCAGAGGGGCCTCAAGTATCTGCGGCTATGAAAATTCATTGATTGTGAAAGTCCTTAAACTGTCATCCATATTTCTCTTCCAGGCCAACTTAAATATCTACATACATATTCCTATAAAAACGAATCCGTACCTAAGGTGAAAGACCCTTGTAAGACATATAGGACATAATGTAAGACATAATGTTAAAAAGTTAGAAATGGAAGGTGTATTGTGTGAAAAGATGAAAAAAATAAGAATTATGTTACAGGGGAAATCGGGAAAGAGGTGCAAAAGGAGGACTTCTTGAAAATAAACTATTTTTATATAACACTCTTTAACGGAAAAAAGAATTAAGGTAAATTAACGGATTAGTTGAAGTCTTATACGCCTTGGATGCTCTATTCAATTAAAAATTTTGAATTTTCATTATACCCTTTTTGAAGATTCATCCAAAAATTAAAGCACAACTGAGGCAGTTGAAAATCTACCGTCGTATTTAAACCTAATTTTGCGGATCTTAAATTCAAAAACTTGAACTATACAAAAAACCATTATAAATTCAATTTGAACACTGGTTTTTTCTTTGAAAATCATTTTATTTATTCTCATATATACGAATAAATTAATGTATGACAGATTGTTTATTATATATAAATGAAGATATTTTAGTTTTATATATTTCCCAACAAACTTATAATATAGATTCACTTGGGATTAGTCATCAGTTCCTTTGTTTACTTTGGTCTGCTTTAAAACATTAACTATTTCTACATAATATTAACTATTCTTTGAATGAAACACGAATAATGTCTCTAAATAAATAAAATTAATGCATATAATATGATATGAATAATGACTACATATCGTTAATTTTATATAAATTTACTGGGCAAAATTTGAATCTTCCCATTTTTTGCATGTAAAAGCATTTTTAACATTTTGTTTCCATTTATAATCATGAATAGCTACTGTTTCATTCTTTTAATGTATATTTCATGTCATAAGGGCCATATTTTCCCTTAATCTTCCCCTATATAAGAGTGAATTTTTCTATTTCCTTACATCTTAAAGTATCTTTTACGTTTTGAAAAAATTTAGGGTTGCCAATTGTGCTAATTTTGATGCGAAATTCCTTTTTATATTTGTTTTAACATAGTTGATAGGGTATACTAAATTTTCCATTAGGTTTGCAACACTATAAAGCAGGAGGAATGGATGTAGATTAAAGTGTATAAATCGGATCAGAATTGAAAAGTAAATCGATCTAGATATATGTCCTTCCGTCCATTAGTCTGAAGGATAACTCAAAAACTAAAGGAGCTGGGATTCTGAAGTTTTCCCAAACTCATTCGTATACAAGGGTTGTCTTTGTTATACAACTTTTTTTTTATATAAGCATTACTATACATAAAAAAGCTGAGTGTCTGAAATATTGCCAAAAGTAGTTTAGTTTTATTAAATAGCCTAGTCTTTTCAAATCTCCATGGTGACCATTTATAAATAGAAAAATATAAATTATATGATATATACAAAATTATTCGGTAATCCTAGGGTTGACAAAGATAAAAATACTTTAATTATATTATTTACTAAATTTATTATTAATTTTAAATTTTTTTGAATTTTTATTTTCAGAATTTAATATACAAAAATTGAAATTCTTGATTGGACAACATTGAGCGCATATTTTATTAATGTAAGAGAACTTTTATTTTTTTAAAAAATTATTTTAAAAAATAATAAAGAAATGCATTTAGTATAATTTTTTTATAATTCATATTTGTTTTTTATTTTTATTTTCAAACATCGCATCTTTGTAGTTGTTTTGTTTAATAGATTTATTGTTTGTTTGAATTTCATATATCTTATATAAATACTTAGTTGTATCTTTTATTTTCACGCCCACATAATTTATTTTGTAGTGAAACATGAAATTTTGATTATCTTGAAATTAAAATAGAAAATGAAAACTGAAAATAATTTTCTTTTGAAAGTAAATATAAAAAAAAAACACTTTATTTCTCTTTAATCGTTATGTATAAAGCGTTTCAATATCAGTGATATAAATAGAAATATAGGAAGACGATAGATTGCATTGTTGTAAATGGTTTTTTGAAATAAATTTTATTTATATATATATATACTTCAAAACATATCAAGACTTAGTTCAAGTTTAAGTTTTAATAATGAAACATTTAGGTAGTTTAAGTTCATATAAAAATTTAAGATAAATTTAATAATTTATTTGTAGTTCTAGTTATAGCATCAGTATATTTATGATTATTTTAAATTTAAGAATTCTAAGCTGGCATTCCAGTTTCAATATAAAACCATTTATCTATAGATTCTAATTTAATTGATTATCAAATAATCATAAATATATATCAAATATATCAATTTGATTATCAATTTATAAAACCTGTATTTAGTTACAAATTAGATTATTAATTAACATATTATTACGATTAAAAAGTTCAAATTAAGTAAAAAATCGCTTAAGTGCAAGACGTTTAAAAACAAAAATTCGTTTTAAAGCTTCGTTTTTATGTAATTAACTTCTTTTTGAATTTTTTTTTATAAAATTTCATTTAATTTCAAGGAACAAGATATTAAAATTTTTTTTGGAGTGATCTTAAGCGGTTTCGACGTACAAAAGTATTCAGTATATACGAGTACACTATATGAAAAACCAATTTTGTTTTATACTTATATATCTCAGACGACTAATTAACAAAATAATGTTTTATATATATTTTATGTATTTATAATACAAGTTCAATTTCTTAATGGTTGCGTTCATTAGCTTCTACCTCTGCACTAGATTGCCGCAGTGTGGTATCTAGTACTACATTGTTGTACTGAACGATTTGCAGCAAAATTAAATGTCATTTATAATTACGTATATAAATATTCTAGCTCTAAAGTCCTTTCTAATTATAATTTTAAATACATATTTCAACAATTTTTATTTTTTAAAAAAATTGTTGTTTCAGTTTTGCATTTTTGTTCTCTGGTGGGGATATTTGTCAATATATGCCATACTTATTATATACCGTTGGAAAGAGTGTAAAGATACCTTTCTAACGGTATAATAATAAAATTTCACACTTATAGTGGTTTTTTTAAAAGTTTGAATTTTTTTTTTTTTAAATTTTCACTTGAAACTGCAATATCTCAAAAATGGTAGCACCGATTCAGATGAAACAAGATTTATATTAAAGAGATCATCATGCCCTAAGTTTTCTGTCTTACAGGAAAAATATTAAAATACTATAAAATTATAGGTTTAATTAAAAAAACTACAAAATGTTAGGAAAATTTTGTAATGCATTTTTCGACCTTTAGATGGCGGCATCGCCATTTATAATTTATATATTCGGAAACTTTGAGATATAAGGTACTGTTCTGTGATGACGTCATCTTGTTAGCTCGTAACTCCTCTGCGGAAGTTTACCCCATAAAATTAATCACTAAGAGTTTTAAATCTGATCCCTTAATTGATATATAGTAATTTTAAAAACCCTTGCATATCTGAAGATTCTGAATGAAAAATAATATTAACAATCCAAATTTTTTTAGAGAACATTGTTTGTGTAAAAAATTTTGTCTGAACTCCAATTACATTAAGTTTCTCTTTGAAAAATATACAAGAATTAAATAAATGTGTACCTTTATGATTTCTATGGTCTTAATACAGACCTACCGGTACAAAAAACATTAATAGCTACATAATTATACTTCATTTGTTCTAAAAACAAAAATCATTAATTTTATGTTCTTTAATAACATATTAAAAATATTTTATTTTAGTGGTCATTAGTGGAACCTAATTAATTTAATCTTCATTCAACTTTTTGTTAATAATTTCCTTTCTTTTTAATTTTAAAATATTGAAACATTAACATACATTTTCCAATATATAATTTATTACTTTTAAATATTTTCATTAATTAAAAATTATTACTTAATAATTATTGCAATGAAAATTTAATTACATTATTAATTATTATTGAAAGCAATTCAAATAAAAACAACCCTTATACATACTTGTGTATATGTATATGTATATATAAATACATAATTTTTTATTTACTTTCTATAAATTATTTTGTATTTGATGAATGTGGATAATTAAATTTTAAAAAAAAAATTTCACTTTTTATTTGATTTTATTTTTTTTTTTGTATAATTTTTCGCAAATTTTTAAAGTTATTTTTTGATTGAAATTTTCATATTATATTTTTTTTTAGTAATAGCCTAATTATTGTTAATGTTTTTAACTTTTGGAAGCACATTTTTTTTTTTGTTTTTTTTTTTTATTTTGATTCGTCCATCCTTTTGTTATTCCATAAAGATTTTTCTATTGGAATCTATGGCATTTGAAACAAAAGTAGTGATTGATAGTGAATCATAGAAAAATCGCGTTTCGATGCAGATGTTTTTATTGGAAAATATTTTATAATGTTATCCCACAGATAGTCCGTCTAACAGAAGCTACAGTTCACTTTCCATTGCAATTCTAATATTTAAATATAAACTTTTAACTAGACTGAAGTTATTCTACTTGTGAGACTCAAACCTTTAAAAAAATTATGACCACTAAACTAGAATTTTAAATTAAATAGCAAGATCTCTTGATATGACATTTATCTCGAAATATCGATAATTGCTTTCCGCTGAAGGTAGGCAGCCTATAATAAGGACATTGAAAACCAAAAATTAGAAGATTGAAAATAAGGTAAGTCAAGAGAATATGAAAAGAAAGCTTGATTGCTGTGCAAAGTTTTTAAACTTAAATTTCATATTTTTTTTACCGTACTCACTGTTCAACTGTTAACATAACAAGTCTCTATATTATGAACCCCCTTTTTACACTTCTTGAAATCGAAGGAAGTTTTTACTGGACATTAATCTAAATGAATTCCACAAACAATTATTTCGCGAAAGAGTCCTAGATCTAATAACATCTAGTCAATAGACGCAATTATATTTGTTATATAATGTAATGGATTATATATATATGTGAGTTATATTATTCAATTAAATTATTTATTTTTTATTTTCAATTGTGGTATAGAATTGTTATTCGCCATGTAAATAACGGTTATACCGCATGTATAAAAGTAGCTGAGTTAAATCATAACACAGATAAAAGTTTTTATTTCACTTCACTAGAATTTGAACCCGGTCTCATCGAATAAAAGGTTCACTCACTATTCAAAATTCCGTCCAGCTTTAAAATTTTAGAAAATGTACAATTTTAAAACCCCGTAATATTTAACAGATACTGTCTTTTTTTTTAATTCCTCTTCTGTATATATATTTCGTCTTCATTTCACTATTATTTGTTTTCCCTTTCTGAATATAATCGTTTTTTTTTTCTTGTTTGCTTTTATTTTGTGGTATCTTTAAAGTTTTAAATTTTTTTATTTATTTCATTTTGTTTTTCTATTTTTTTGTTTTTTTGTCTTAAAAAATTAAAGTTTTATTCTTTTCTATACAGTTGAATAAAAAACGAAAATAAGTATCTAAAGATACGAGTATATATATTATTAAATATATCTGCTGCGCAGCTGTTAAAGTTTTGTTTAGCATTAAAAAAAGAACGCAAAGTTGAAACTTTTTATATTTTGTATAGATATGTATTTTGTATATAGAGGTATATGAACATATTTTTTTTTATTGTATTAAATTTTATTAATAAAACTAATGATAAAGTAAATTTAAAAAAATATATGTTAAAGAAATCTATGTTTAAAGTTTAATGTTAAAAAAAATGACCTTAAATCATGAAATTGATCTATTTATCAAATAATTATTTTTTATCTGAGGAATTCTATTATTATTTATTTTATTATTTTGAATTTCTTTTTATTCGAATTTTAATTTGTAAATGTAAGTTAAATTTTTTTGAATAGATTTGTATGTAGAGTTGTTAATTGTAAAAACCGTCTGTTGAAAGAATCTTGGCGTTGCGATATAGGTAATCCAGGCAGTCAATATAGATGTGTATTCTTTATTGTTTCATTAGAAGGCCTAGTTTAGCCATTTTCAATTTTTAATTTTAATTTTTTTTTATAACTCACATCATATAATTGACATTGTACTCATAAAATGTAATATAATAAATTGTTGGATGATTGTCAATTCTATGATAATAAAAGCGTTTCTCTTCTGTCAGATCATGGTTTAAAATTAAATTAAATTTTCAATTTTAAATAATTTTTCTTGATGTATCTTATATACTGAATAACATGTAGAAACGTCTTAGATTTTTTATATTTTTCATAACTTTTCGTAATTTTTGATCGCTGTTCTGTTGTGTACTGTTTCATTCCCAATTAGCCAAGTTTTCTTCACAAAATTCTGAAATAAAAATAAAAAATATAAATAAATTTAAAAATTAAACATTCAAACCATATCGGTCTTTTTGCGCCACCCTGTATATAAAATAGTATGATTTCTTATTTTAAGTTACATTTAATCCATGTCCACCAATTTACTGAAGAAGTCACGTCTATAACATAATATAGTTTCACAATTAGAATGTACTCCTTATTTTGGAACTCAAATTTGAAAAGACTGGCGTAAATGTAGATGTGACTGAGTTGCTGTTCTTCTAATTCTAAATGTTAGTTCAAATAACTTACTTAATATTTTTTATTTCACTGGAAACCTGGGATTGTTGTATAAGTTCAAATTAAGCCCTCTAATTTTCAATTGAATATTAAAATTGTTTTATCAATTTTCAGTTAATATCAGTTGAGCAAAGTATTGCAGTGATAATATTATGAAACAAGTGAATTAAATATAGAGATTACGTCCCCTAAAATAAGACGAACAAATTACTCTAGAAATACCAGAAATCAAAGATAGAAAACTGGAACTTTTCACTTTTTGTTTTTTTTAATAATATTTTATCTGTTTTGAATTTTTGAACTGTTGAATTGAGATGTTATATTTATTATTAAATATCAACTTTTTATATGCAAATGTACCTCTATATATGTACATCCTGCACGTTTAGTTTATTATGTAATTATTATGTAAATTTATTTTTTTTTTAAGTTTCACAATTTCAAAATCAAAAAAAACTATAGAAAAGAGGAAGAGAAAAAGATAAATAGAGTGGTATAAGAAAAATCTACAGATCTTATATTCTACTTAATATTGTTTAATATTGTAAGTGCCTAGTAGTGAAGTTCTACTAAAAAATATATATATATACATGTATACATGTATTCATATTTATAGAGCAAAATATGTATGTTAATATATTCACATACAATTTAATATTTATTGACTGACAGATTACAACATCCATTCCACCAATGGCACATTTTGAAGTGCATTTTTAAAACACAATATTGTCGGAAAAGCCAAAAGTATCTGAAAGAAAGAAGAAGTAAAAAATTTTCTTTTGTTTTTTTAGTTTTATTTGAAGAAAAAAAAAATATTCGCTTTCGCTTTAATATAAAAATTTTTTTAGATTAAGCAAGCGTAAAATGAATTTATTTTACATTTACATATATATGTATATTTATTTAATATATGTATATAGATTAAAATTAAACTATTCAACCAATCTTAAATAATAAAAATAATAAAAACATTTTAAATTTAAAATATCTCACGTATTTTTTGTTCCTATAATATACAGTCAAAATTTTTCTTAATAAAAAGATTTATTACAATTCAAGATGAATTTTTTGGGGGCTGTGAAATAAGGCCCAGGGAGAAAACCCCCCTGCGGTTTTGTACCAGATAAGTAATTGAGAAATAAGACCGCAAAATTTGAGAAATTAAGCCCTCAGGGGTATACTTCCCCTATTAATTTAACATTCAGTATTTTGTGAAATAACGCCAAGGGGTGTTAATTCTCATGTGTAGATGATATTCTGAAGGTATTTTAGAGTTAGATTCAAAAACGGTATATTTTCCTTGAATTCCACTTTAAAATCTCTCCTAATTTAGAATCTCATCATCATACAAGTATTCTGGAAAATAGGAATACCCTGATTTTGAATACAATTCTTAAAATTTTCCTTATTAAAAACTATCTGGTCGGGGAATTTATTTCACGTAGCCTGTTTTCGTGGCTCCAAATTTTTAATCCCGAAAATATGTTTTATAAAACATGTTCATTTGCGTTTTTTATATTTTATATTATTATTTGAATCTTGTTTAATTTTTTAATTTAAAATACAATATAAAACATTTTAATAAAAAACCTGATTAATATAAAAAAAAAATATAGGATCATGTGCCGATATGGTCTATTTCATTTTAATGGAAATTGTCAATATTTTAAATATAGTTAGTATAAAGCAGAAATAAAAATAAAACTGATTTAGATAATTAATAATTAAAAGTCGTTAACCTGTTCAGCTCGTGTTTAGTTTCTTATTAAATTGAAAAAAAAAAGTTATCATAAGTATCATAAAAAATTTATTAAATTTTATATAATATACTTGTAGATAGGTGCTATACGCATAAAACTTTTATATTTAAATATATATTAGTAAAGTAAAGTAAAATTAAATTATAAAATTTCATTTAAGCGTTTTATGGTTTAATCACTGACAGGTTTAGTTTAAAAGTTGAAACAATTCTGTGACCTTAAAAATCTTAAAAGTTGAAACAATTAGGTGCTGATAAATATCTAGATACATTTAATTTTTATAAAAGGTCAGTTAAAGTAGTTAAAGGTTTTTTTTATAAATTTAATTTAATTTTATAAACTATAATTAAATATTTAAGAAATTATAATATATAATAGATATATTAACGTTTAGGTTTAACTCTTCTATATGCATTTAGTAGTAATTAAAGTATTTAAACCAACTTGCATTTTTAAAATTAAAGCGCTTTAAATTAAAGCATTGATTAAGAATTATATAATTCTTAATCAATGATTAAAGTTAAATACTTTTTTTAGAGCTATATTAGGTTTTAAAAATGTGAATAACTTTCTGAATCTTTAAATTAATATTAAATACTTAATAACAAGGTTTAAAAAATTAACTGGAGTCATTTGCAACCTTAAAGTTTAATTTTATATCTTTAAAGCGACTACCTGTACATGATAAGCGGTGATGCGAGTTTTATAATTATCTGAACAACTTAATAAAATCCTGCAATAAAAGTGATTTAAACTTACTTCCGCGGTCCTGGTTGCTGGTATTCCGAACACGACACTTACTGACAGTAATATTTTGCAATATAGTAAGGGTGTGGATATCACCAAGCATATACTCCTGGCATACCTACAGAACCTATATTTACAACTGCAATATGTACAGATATAATAATAAAATTCAAAGTGCGGATCTACTCTAAGTCTGTATTTGAATATACTCAATACCAACCTTAAATATTTTAATTCTATCAAATCCGGTTTCCGTAAGTCTTTTAATTTTAGAATCCTGACACGGCCGAGGGTATGCATGATTTAGCAAATTCTACAATATCAACAATTCAGAAGGTTCTTAAAAGTTAATTTTAAGTTTTTTGAAACTGTTTGAAACTTAATTTTGTACATATTTATCTTTTGTTTTTTTTTATTTAAAATTATTATCCATTTATTAAGCCTTTTGTGTCCTTCTTCTACTGCGTTATAATATATAGGACTCTCACAAGACTCCGCAACCTAGTTCATTATTGGGGATATTTATTTAACTTAACCGGCATCCATTCCTTTTTTCGATGGTTTCTAGTTAAATATTTTTGAGTCTGCCTATTTAACTATTTAACTTAACCCTAAATGGGTTCCAGTCAAAAGCCTATTCAGAAATATATTTTCTATTTAGAATGTGACCCATCAATCTATGTGTACATATTTCCTTGTTTTTACAGAATGGCATTCTTATTTTAAATTCAAAGAGAAACGGATTAAAATAATTCGTTTCACATACTTTTATTTAAAAAAAAAAACAATTTTAATTTACATATTTAAATTACTTTTGAGTAATAACACTTTGTCATTTAATTAAAATGATTAAAGTCTTAACTAGTTTTAACAAATACACCATAATTCATAAAATAATAATAATATAAAAGAATTAGTTACCCTATCGTGTTATTAGTTTTTTTTTTTCAACGAAAATTCCAAAAAAAAAGTTAATATAAATCAAAATTTAATTAATATTAAATTTAGCACACTATTACACCCAAAAATCTATAAATGTTTTAATATTAATATCTAAAATCTTAATTCTCCCCATTCTCAAATTTTATTTCTATACTTAACTTACTTTAATATATTTTTAAGGCTCTTTTAATAAGTTTTTTTTTTATGTGAACGTGTAGACGGAAAAGTGGAAAACATGAAAACGCGTAACAAATGAAATGAAATTCACTTTTCATTACACAAATTTTTTTTTTTAATTCCATGGACGGTTCCATTTAATTATAAAAGTCCTGCCAACAAACTTTTTTCCCAACAAAAATTTTCCCTATAATAGTTTAACACTGTTATATATATATATATAATTTAATATACTTAACAGTTTTAACCAAAAAAAATGTATGTATGTATTTATATATATGTGTACATATTTGTTATTATGAGTGTTGTTTTTGTTTTTAACAAATCATCAGGTGAAACATTAACGCAATTTTTACGTGATTTTAACACTGCAGCAAGAGAAATATTATCCTTTTATATTATATTCTCTTTCTCTTTCTATTTTAATTTTTGATTTTATGTCTGATTTTGTTGTTGTTGTTGTTTTTTATTTCTATTAAGAAAATTATTTCCTTACAATTTGCTAAATAAAAAAAAATCATTTTGGTTATTAGAGAAATTCTCCAGAGGGGGGAGAGATTTTGTTTCATTATTATTGTTGTTGTTGTTTTTTTTAACACGCCATGGGGTATGAGGTTGCGTTTCAATTCTATTATAATATGTTCTATTTTATTTCGTTTCATTTTCGTTTTCATTATAATTTTTGTTGTTGTTTTTTTATTTTTCTGAGCGATTTCGTTTTGTTTTTGTGTTTTTGTTTTTCTTTTTACTTTCTTTTATTTTCTCACATTGAATTTCCCTTATTTATTATTTAATTTATTTTATACAGAATTTTTTTTTTGTAGTATGGTCTGTTTATTCGTTTGTATATATGTATATTAAAGTGACTATTAAAGTCCTTTTTTAAATAATGTATATTATGCATATATATATATATATAATATGTATATATATTTATAATATTTTGTTTATTTACTTTGTTTTTAAAGTATAAAAGAAAATTCTTTAAATTTTGTAAAGAAATTTAGTTTTTAAGGTGGAGTTACAATTTCTTTGAATTGGTTTTTAAATATTAAGAGTGGTGAAAAAATTCGGAATTTATGACAAGGTAAAACTAACTTATCTAATGTTTAAAGTAAAAAGTTTTACTTTGATCATAATCAACTTAATCAGAATTATGCGTAATTTGATATTAGAGTAATCTTATATGTATGATATAAAATAAATATAAAAATGTTAATTAAAAAATATTTCAAAATTATGAGAACGTCATACCGTATAACTTTGACCACCATAGGTAACTTTGACCGAAAAAAAATCCATTTATTAAAAATTGAGACACAGTATTAAATCGCAATAAAAAGTATTTAATTAGAAAATATTTCAAGAGGTAGCAGAAAAAATTATTAAAAAATTTTAAAAGGCTTTTTACCAGAATCTCAATTCAAATTCGAACAATGTTCGGTATTTTTTTTTTTCTGCGAATGAATTAT
This sequence comes from Dolichopus griseipennis, assembly GCA_963082915.1. NCBI lineage: Eukaryota > Metazoa > Arthropoda > Insecta > Diptera > Dolichopodidae > Dolichopus > Dolichopus griseipennis. Next base: position 26,812,876 of record OY720442.1, on the reverse strand, counting down.
AGTTTTTAGGGGGTTTCAGACAAGTAAAGCAATGTCAAAGTTACAAATTTTAGAGTGTAATTTGACCACTTAGTTTTTTAAACAAAAACAAAGAATAAAAGTTAGAAAAGAGAAAGAGAGACAAAATAAAAGATTTTTACAAATTTTTTAAAAGCTGTATGGACTACATAATCAAGCCTATTTTTTTAGCCCAAATTTGACATCATTTACTCAACCCATTATATCATTTTTAAGATTATTTTATTTCATTTTTAAGTTTAAAAATTTTTTTGCGATGTTATTTTCGAAAAGTAATGAGGTTACCTCGAATAGTGTTGGGGTTAAACCAAAGAAACCTTAGAATAATATTTTTAATACAAATATTTTGAGAATTAGACATAGAAATTGAAATTAATGTATAGTGATTTGGGGAAATCATTCCGAGAGCTACTAAAGCTTTTGTTCGCAAAGTATATCCCCCTTACAAAAGTTTTGACACCATTATTATTAGCTTCATTGTCGTGTATGTGAAGGAACTTATTAGCGAATCAAACTGCATATAAATTGCCAATTCTAAGGGACTCATAGGATGCTATATATGTTTCCAAAATCGTAACATGATTTTTACAAACGTACTTCTATAAGATGTATTACATCATCTTAACAATTCAATACGGTAGGGGTTACCATCTGCCACATTTCTTGTTTCACATTAGAAAACTTTGATTGTATAGCAATCAACTATTTTATTTTTTTTACAAACTGTTCTTCAGCACTTGGTATCAATAAAAGCCTGATATATCAATGACTAAAAAATGTTGTTCTACTTCCTTATAAAATATATATATTCCACAGATTAACGTAGTACGTATTAAAAAATGTAACCAACGCATTATAAAAATACCAAAAATCTTTAAGGTAATTTGCAAAAACATTTTTATACAAAAATTTTTAAGATTATTCTAAACATTTTTATTTTATAATCCAGTGAATGTCACTTAAAGGAACAGTTCACTTTAATATCTTCTATCTAAAATATATTTATATATTATAAATTTAACTAAAAATGTATGTAAGTTTTTATACATATATTACATCTAAAATAAAAAATTTATATGAGGCTAAATTTTAGATTATTTTTAAATAAAGTTTTTCGTTCCTTTGGAATTTGTTTTGTTTTTTTTTTTTCAATCATTTGACATATTAATTGTACGCAAGAGTTCTTTAAAAACGAAAATTTATAGTTGGTTAAAAAAAATTTTCTTCAAAAAATAAATAATATAAGAAATGAAATTAAATTATTTAAAAAAATTATTTCAATTTTATTAAAATAAGGCAAAAAAAAAAAAAGGTTTAAAAATGGCTATAAAAAAAAGGAAATAAACTGACTATTGAATTAATAATTTCATATAAAATTTACATATGAGTATTCAGTTTGTTTTTTTGTAACTAAACAAGTAATCGTATGTTCAAAGTTTACAAGTACTGATGTAAAAAAAAAATGTTACTATTACTGCTCGTATGAGTCGTACTTACAATTTAATTTTTTTTTTATATTTTTAACTTGAAATACAAGTTCGTGTTGTTAAAATTGAATTTATTTTTTTTGTACCTCTCAAATTCTTTACAATTTTTTGTAAATTTTTTCTTGATTACTGTTATAACATTAGAGTAATTTCCCTTTTTTTTGTGCGTTTATATCTTTTACGTAGGCAATGTGGAATGATACTTGTACTTCTTTGTAAATAAAATAAATATATTTATAATAACTCGCTTTTGTTTAAGATTATATACAAGCAAGCTAAGCTATAATGTAAGACGTAAAGCGAATGGAATTACGTACAATTTCCCGACACTGAAGTAGTTTTAACTAACAATTAAACAAATACAAAATATAAACAAATAATTTAATTGAATAATATAACTCAGAGAAATAGAATACCATATAACTGAAATATAAAATATTACAATATAAACAAAAAAGAATTGTATCTATTGAAAATTTAAGACGTTTTTACATGTTATAAGGCCTAGTTCTATCTTATGTTTAAATTCTATGTGGAATTCATTAAGATCAATTCTAATAACCCAAATATAATATGAGCCCCTGTTACAACATGTATATGGTAGAGTCAGGCTTATTAGCCTAACAGTTGAAAAGTTAGGGCTCAAAAAAAAAGTTTGGGCTATTCTACGGTTTAACTAGTATCCGCGTAGGACCAAATGACTATATATAAAAGATAGCTGGTGTTGCCAGCTTTCAAAAAATATATAGCTTTAATGGCGCATATTATCCTTTAAGGACGAAAAGGACATTTAAAAGTATCCTTGTTATTTTAGTCTATTTTACAAAAACCGTTATAACTAGCGATCTGCTCAATATATATATATTCAATCAAAGCTATTAATTAAGATGACGGTCTGGAGAATATTTTAACGTTTATTTGATGACGATAGGTGTTGCCGTTTTGGAGATATTGCAATTTCAAGTGGAATTTTAAAACAAAAAAAAAAAAATTTTGAACTTTCAAAAAAACCACTATAACTATGAAATTTTCAAAAACACCCTGTATTTTTTATTATATTGTTAGAGAGATCTTTTAATACTCTTTCCAACGGTATATAATAAGTATGGTATATGTTGACAAACAGCCCCACCAGAGAACATGAATGAAAAACTGACACAACAATTTTATTAAAAAATACATTTTCATACTTTATTTCTCATAAATTTATTTTGCCAAAAAATATTTCCATAGCTTTAGCGAGCCAGAATTTTAGAGTTTGTTTTCAAATCAGGATTATACGCTTTTTCCAGAATATTTATATATTTGTATACGTGAAATTCTGAATTAGGAGGGATTTTAGAGTTGGATTCAAAATCAGGGTTTCAATAATTTGTTTAGCGGGGGTTTGGGGGCGGCAGCCCCCACTATTTTTAAAATTTTATTTGTTTAAATATGCATGTAAAAAATAATTAGGAGAGATTTTATAGTTGGCTACAATTACAGGATTTTACGCTTTTTCCAGAATATTTATATATTCCCCGCTAAACAAATTATTGAAACCCTGATTTTGAATCCAACTCTAAAATCCCTCCTAATTCAGAATTTCACGTATACAAATATATAAATATTCTGGAAAAAGCGTATAATCCTGATTTGCTAACAAACTCTAAAATTCTGGCTCGCTAAAGCTATGGAAATATTTTTTGGATTTTTTTTTTTTGGAATTATTTTTTTTCTTTCTTTGGAATTTTGTAAATTTGGAAATTTTTTTTTGGAATTATGACACCATCCCAACAAAAAGGCAAAATAAATTTATGAGAATAAAGTATGAAAATGTATTTTTTAATAAAATTGTTGTGTCAGTTTTTCATTCATGTTCTCTGGTGGGGCTGTTTGTCAACATATACCATACTTATTATATACCGTTGGAAAGAGTATTAAAAGATCTCTCTAACAGTATAATAAAAAATACAGGGTGTTTTTGAAAATTTCATAGTTATAGTGGTTTTTTTGAAAGTTCAAAATTTTTTTTTTTTTTGTTTTAAAATTCCACTTGAAATTGCAATATCTCCAAAACGGCAACACCTATCGTCATCAAATAAACGTTAAAATATTTTCCAGACCGTCATCTTAATTAATAGTTTTCATTGAATATATATATATTGAACAGATCGCTAGTTATAACGGTTTTTGTAAAATAGACTAAAATAACAAGGATACTTTTAAATGTCCTTTTCGTCCTTAAAGGATAATATGCGCCATTAAAGCTATATATTTTTTGAAAGCTGGCAACACCAGCTATCTTTTATATATAGTCATTTGGTCCTACGCGGATACTAGTTAAACCTTAGAATCCCCAAAGTTTGTTCGTTAATTAATAAAAATATTTCTAAGTAATGGGTTTTCCATTCTACTTAATTGAACTAATTATCTCTCGCTATATATTTAAACATTATCAATTTTAGACAAACACTTTAAAATGAAGAAATTATTTTGTGACCCATCATTTGAATCATGATTTAAAAAAAATTGAATTGTTTATTACTTACTACATTCCTTTTAGCCGATAGCTTAGTGGTTAAGACGTCGATCTATGATGTGGTAGGTCTGGGGTTCAAACCCCGGTCAGATTATATCTGATAAAACAATATCTTAAAATTGTATAATTACATATATCATAATATAAAAAAAATTTTTATTTAAAATATATATTTTTATAATAATAACTCTTGTGTAAAATAATAGATGGCGCACAAAAAATTACATTTATAAACTTATACAATAGCTAAAGCCGAGTAACCAACGGCTTAGTGAATATAACGATTAAATAAACTAAAGCCTAGTCAAAATCGACTTGGTGAATGCCCTTTACTTCTTAAAGGAAAAAAAATACTTACTTCTGGGACATTTTTTATCAAATTTACAATTCTACAATTTGCAAAAAATTTTCACAAACTTGAAAACTTAATAGTACATACATTTTATAAATAAAGTTTCTAAAAATTATTAAATTAATAGAATTGTAAATTTGGTGAAATAGGCCCTGGGTATTCACAAATTTTACAAATTTTTGGAATTATAAACGACAAATTGTGAAAATTAGAAGCTTATGTTGGTAATTATGTATAATTTACTAAGAATATAAATTTTGAAACCTTCTATTTAACTGCTATACATATATATAATATATATATTATACTGCTACGTATACATTTTTTTAGAAATGCGTGTCATAATTTTTCTTATAAGAAATATAAACTTATATGGGTGTAGTAAATATAATAAAAACTTTAAAATTAAGTCCCTTTTTATTATGTATACTTTCATTGGTATTCCCATTACATATACATCTAATACCTTACACGTTTTATTAGTTATTCAAATAAATTTTGTATTATATATATATATATATATATTCATTACACAAGGACATCACATAATGATCATTAAAAATAAAAAAACCTTACAACTGCATATACATATATGTAATAATATAAAGTTACTTAATATTGGATAATAATAATTCCAAAAAAAGTTGAATATTTTGTAAAATTTTAAAAAAAACTAGAAATTTTCAAAAAAAAAAATTGATTACAAAAAAATCCTGTAAAACCTGACAAATTACTTGTATCAGGCAACTGAACAGCAATTTAAAAATGTTACTACATACTACACATAATATATTTTTTTCCTACATATATAATATACCATTATACCTATATACTAATAATGATTTTAACAAGTGATGAAAAAAAACCAAGGGTTTTTAAAAAAGCACATTTTCAAAATAATATAGTGTTTCATACTAAGTATTTTATCGGAATATAATGTTGAAGCTTAACGTTTAATTTAGGAAATATATACGTTGGTGACTAAGTTACTGCTAACCTATAATAACAGTAAATTTTTAAGTCCTAGTAGCCCCTGTATGGGGAAGGTTGCCAAATTTCTCAAGGATATAATGCTCACTACTCCCCTTCCCCCAAACTTTTTTAGGTTCTAGGAATTAAATTGTGAATTCCACCAAAATTTGGAATTTTTCTTAGAATTTTACTATTTAGGCAAAAATGGTTAAAACTGAGAGGCACTTTCATCAATTTAAAGAACTCGTTTTAAATTTAAGAAAAACCTTTAACATATGTTAAAATATAATGTTAGACCTTTAAATTTTGTATATTAAGGAAAAAATATTTAAACAGGTATTCAAGTTACAGGTGTTTAAAAATAGCAAAATTTCAGTTTTCGAGCCCTTATAGCTCCTGAACATGGGGCTTGACAAAAAAATTTTGTTAACCGACTCCTACTAATTTCTGAGGATCTAACTTCTCCCAAAATTTCAAGACCCTAGCTTGAACCGTTTAAAAGATATGTGGGGCCAAAAATTTTGCAAAAATTGAGTTTTGCACAGTGGTAAATTTTAGTACCGTATGGCAACCCTAAACATTTAAGCGAAGTGTTTTTGTAAAGTCTATAAAAGCAGCTCGCTTCAACCGTTTTTCAATTGGAAATAGACCTATCAGAACTCTTGTTATATCAATTTAAATATAAGGCTTTTTCGGAATTTGCAGGGGCTGTAGCTTCCTCACCCTTCAAAATTAAGAAAAACCTTTAACACATGTTGAAACATAATTATAGTGCTTTGAATTTTGTATATCACTAAAAAAAAATTTTAACAGGTATTCAAGTTACAGGTGTTTAAAAATAGCAAAATTTCAATTTTCGAGCCCTTATAGCTGCAAAACAGGGGACGTGACAAAAAAATTTTCTTAACCGACTTCTACTTATTTCAGAGGATCTAACTACTCCCAAAATTTGAAGACCCTAGCTTGAACCGTTTAGAAGATATGTGTGGCCAAAAATTTTGCAAAAATTGAGTTTAGCATAATGGTAAATTTTAGTACCGTATGGCAACCCTAAACATTTGCCTTTTAAAATTTTATAAAGTTTATAAAACCAGCTATCTTTTGCCGTTTTCAGATTGAAAATACACCTAATAGAACTCTTGTTATAGCAATTTGAATATAGGGCTTTTTCCAACTTTGTGGGGCTGCAGCTCCGTAACGGGTGGGGCTACAGAAAAAAAATCTTCTACGAAATTATTTTTTTTGTAATACCTACTAGTGGTTAAAACTTCTTTTCTCTATTTCAAACGATGTAAAAGTTTTTGTAAACATACGGACAGACGGACAGACGGACAGACGGACAGACGGCCAGACGGACAGACGGACAGACGGACAGACAGAGTGAAGCTATATAGGCACATTTTTACAAAATTCTTTGAAAATGTGCTAAAAAGGAGTAACTGTAAAATTTATCCATAAAAATGTTTTTTTTAAAAATATGTTTTTCGTTTTTTTTTATTTCTACAATAAAAAAACTTTTTGAACAAAGGTAAAACTGAACTGAACCACCACTTAATCGATTGGAATCGTATATACCACCATGGCCAATACAACTATACTAATAAATATATATATGTATGTAATTCTATTGAAAATTATCATCACAATCAACTATACCCCAAAAACTAACATTATAATTATATCAACAGCATCATCAACATCATCATTGTTGTTAAAAAACAAAAAGCCGCCCTGGTCATTGTCGTCAGCAGAGTTGGCATATTGCGTTGCGTGTTGAAATTTCAACGAAATTTTTATTCTTTTTTTTTGTTTTTTTGTTATTGGAAAAGTAAAGGGAAATTTTTAATGGTTTTTTTAAAGTACATTTGTATTATGAAGTTCATTTTTCTTTTATAATTAGCTTTTCCTTGTAAAAAATTTGATTTAAAAATTGTAACTTGATACTTCTAAGTATGTTACCACGGAGCCTAGGTGGTTTTAATGGTTAAGGATTTGTGAGAGTATATATATTAATCAGGGGAGTTCTGGTTCAATTCTAGAACAGCTCATAAATTTTAATTAGACAAGGAAAATTTATAAAAAAGATACTAATTTTCCTTTACCCAATCTCCTTGGTGGTTAAATATCTTGGTGATTATCGGAAGGGCTATGCGCTATCCCGTATTAGACAAAATAAGTATCTATGTCCAGTAATCATGACAATGTGCATATTCATATTATGTTGAAGAATAACTTAGACAATATGGCAAAATAGGTTGTTGTACTTCATTAAGTAAAATTAGAGAAACCAATACATTTCAGTGACTGTAAAGTCTTAAACTAAGCTTAGACATTAACGGTTGAGGTGTAGTTTGCTAGCGTTCCAATAAAGGATATCAATACATCTGGGTGAAAGATCAATCCATATTTCTGACTATGATCCTAAACTAGTCTGAAAAATTTATTTTTCAGGTGAGAATTGCTATAGCGTTCAACGTCAGTGATATATATATATACATCTCAGACTTTGATACTAAACTCGGTTTAAAAATATATGTGGTAGTCGTTGATTGCTCGTTTAACGTTGTCTATGATCCTTAACTCGGCTCAAAAACTTGGATGTAACTTGCTAGCGCTTAACATGTGTGTGTGTTATACAATATGTATCCAAGTCTTAAGATTTTACTTTGTATGCATTTTGTACTTTGTACTTGAATGTTACTTGATTAGTTCATTACACTTTATATGTATATATTTTGATATAAAACACATATATATCAACTTTTCCTTTAATTTTTTTGCTTTTTTTTTGATAACATAAAATCTCAATGGACTGCTGGAATATAATAAATAGCTATAGTTATTACAGAGATTAGTCACTATACGGTGAATGCTTTAATATAAAAAAAAAAAAATAAAGAAAAAAAATCAAAAAAAAGATTAAAAGTATATACAAAAATATAACCTTGGTAGGAGGCCTTGGTTTTTTTTTTTTTAATCTTCCTTCACTTCTTTTTTTTGAACCTTGTAGATCAGCTAGTGGAGGTATAAAATATATTCAGATATTTTTTTTTAATTTTCTTTTTTTTTAGTTTACAAATCAAAAATTCATTTGTGAATATTTAAGAAAAATAATATATTTAAATCATAACGAAATTTATGAAAGTTGTAAAGTAAAAAAAAAAAACTGAAACTAAAAATGAAACAAAGATCAACAACTGAAACACATGTAGGTACAATATATACTTACTTACATATTATTTTATACCAGATATACATTAATTCGTACATTGCTATGAAACTAAATAACAATTTTTATATTTTTTTTTTTTTATGTTGTTAAAGGAAACGATGCGTTAAAAATAATGAGTAAAAGAGACAGAAAAGCAAACAAATGACTCAAATAAAAAAAAATAAGAAAAATAAGAAAAAATGTGACAACAAAAAAAATTTTAGAACATAAAAAACAAAAGAAAAAAACAAAGAAAAGAAAATGAAAAAAAAAAATTGTTCCCGTTACAGTTTTCCTTTTTTTATTTTTGTGTGTGTTGTGTGTGTGTGTGTGTGTATTTTGTTGTATTTTTCCAAAATGTTGCCTTCAATATTTATGAAATGTCCAAAAATAAAAATGTGCACTAAAAGTCATTTTTTATTCTTTTTTATTTGTTTTTTTTTTATTCTGTTTTTATTATTATTTTTTTTTTTATTTTGCTAACAACCATAAAAATAATGTTGGTGAGTTCTTTTAGTCGTGTCGTTTGATTAATTTACATGTATATGTATATACATATATATATATACGATGAAATATAGGATGTATCTTGTATAGTTATTTACTTATTTTAAATATACTTTATGCATATTAGATAGTATAAAATAAAATAAAAGTAAAAAATTAGAAAAATTAAAATAAAAGAAACAAAGTAATGGAAATAAAAGCAGGGTTTTTTAAAAAGCACCTTTCCTTAAATAATATTCCAACAATAAGTTTGGGATAAATTGTTCTTATGTTAAAAAATAAATCAAATAAGAATTTCTTGAAAGTTTTTTTTTTCAGAATTTTATTGTGTAAACGTGCTTAAAAAGGGAGGTTTTATTTTATTCGTGTTATTCGATTTCAATGAATTTCATATACAATTTAAACATGAGATAGTACCTATACACTGGGGCTTATAACATGTAGAAGCGTGTCTTAGATTTTCAATATAAATACAATTCTACTCTGCTTATATTATAATCATTTTTGCATTTGAGTTAAGTGGTATATTCTGCAACTGTGAGTTATATTATTCAATTAAATTATTTGTTAATATTTTGTATTTGTTAATATTTATATTTTTCATTAAATATTATATAATTATTAATTATTGATTAAGTCTTTTACTAGTAAAAACCAGATCAAAGCTTTTTTTCATTTTCACTGGGACTCAAACTCGAGATTTTCGCATAAAAGGATGAAATGTCAATACTTTAGCCAGTGTACCACCTACTCATTAAATGCATGAGCCCTATATAATTAAGAAAAACTATTAACAACATGTTAAAATATAATATTAGAGCTTTCAAATTTTGTATATTATTTCAAAAAAATTTAGACAGGTATTGAAGTTAGAGATGTTTAATAATAGCTTAAACCGTTTAGAATATATAAATTAAACGGTAAATTAAAATACCGTGTATCAACACTATAAGTTTATTTTACATTTTTTACAAACATCTTATATAAGAACCTGTCATTTAGTGTTTCCAGATTGAAGGTATACCTTATAGAACTTGTGTTGATGAAAATTTAAATATAAAACTTTTCCGAACTTTGAAAGTGTTGTAGTTCCATTAAATTTATTTTTTTTTGCAAAATCTATCCCTATTTAAAATTTTATTTTTTTATTTACAACTGGGTATAGAAGTTTTGTAAACTCCGGATGGACAGAAGGATATACGGACGTATATAGGCATAATTTTTTAAAGAGTTTATGAAAATGTTCTAAAAACAGACTGATCAAATTATTACAATTCTACTTTTGTAAATTTTCAGAAATTTATTTTCTAAGGTAAATATAATTTGATTAAATTTGTAATTTTATGTTGTCTTTTAATATTTAATATGAATTATTATTTAAATCCAGCTCACAAATTCTAATGCGGAATTTAATATGTATTATGTAAAACTTTTATTCTGGTTCTTGGATTGACAGAGAATCTGTAATAACTTAGTTCACCCTTTAAATTATATTTGTCGAAGTTTTTTGGATTACCTCATGCTTTCCTCACTACGAATATTTTAATACTTTTCCTTTATGTAATTGGAATTTGATCTAAACGTATCCCAGATGTAGAGATGTGAAAACGTTTTTAGCCAATAAAATTATCCTGCAATAAAGTCCTTTCCCTTGCTAGGAATACAAATTTAAGTTTAAGTTCTCGGTCTCAGAAATATAAATGCCAAATCACTAGTCTTCGATGAGGAATACAATTACAAACACTAATTATAGATAGGGAATGAAAGTCCTACTATAAGTTCAAGATGGGAAATGAAAGTGTTACAACTATCCTCCAAGAGAAATAGGAGGGCTACAATTAAACCTCCAATAGGAGTAAGAGATACTACGTGTTTTACTACCTAAATTTCTCAAAGAATCTAAATCGCAAAACTTTTTTATTTAATCTATATTATATATCATAATATTTAATCGGCTTATTTTTTCCCATACAAATATAAACATCCTTTTTCTGGGTAAACTATTTAACAAATTTTAATGAAACAACAACCAAAAGAAAGGTTTTTTTTGTTTTCATAGGACAATCATATTTTTTTTTAAGAATATTGCGTTTTTTCAGGTGAAAACCTGTCTCTAATTTAACGTAATTTTGAATTTAACGGTCACGCAGTTAAAAGTTGAGGCTTATGACTCTAATATTATGCGCCGACTTTCTGTGTAAATGTAATTCATTTTCGGTTGTAACTCGCAGCTAAATCTAATTCAAAAGATTATAGGCGCCGACTTATGTATATCTTTTTTTTTTTTGTTTAGTTCGTTCAATGAATAAGGAGTTTTAAATTTTTTTAAAATTTTTTTTTTGTTTTTGTTTTTTCTTTATCTTAAAAAGTGAACGAAAAAAAATGAGTTCTATCGAAATGAAAGCAATACATTTGGTTAATACAGTAGTTTTCATTTATAACGAACTCGGTGCAATTTTAATTATAATAATTTTTACACTTTTTGCCAAAGAATTAAATTTTTCCCTAAAAATGAAAGTTTTTTATTACATTGATATTTCTTTTATTTAAAATTATTATATCTAATTAAGTTGCTTGGTGATTAATTTAGTATTTTTTATTTATTTTTGAATATAAAAAAAACCATAATAACGCATCAAAAATACAAAAAAAATTTCATTAGAAGAAAAAGCACTATACATAGGCTTTAGGCTGACACATCAAATAAAATTTTAGCAAATGTATAGTCTTATACTAATTTTTCAAAATTCACAGCATTCTTTTAAAACGACATTCGTTTATTACGACGAATATTTTCCATCCCATCATGGTCGTTATAACCGAAAAGTACTGTACTTTGTTTTCGTTTGCTTAAAAATTTTTTTTTTTTTAAATCGTATATTGTTGGTTTTTGTTAAGTTTTTTGTAAAATAAGAAACCGACTTCTGATAAATAATATTTCTTAAGAAAAATGATTTGTTACTTATGGATCAACCAAATTCAGCATGTACGGCGTTCAGTTTCTGTCAAAAAATTTTTAAATAAGTTGCTATGTAAATAAATTTACATGAAAGCATACGCGACGTACTGTACCTCGGAGTTTTAAAATTTAAAAATTGACAAAGCGTATAAAAATATTGTAGGTAATTGTTTTTTCTTATGTTGCTACGATTAAATTTTAAAAATAAAATATTTTGAAATAATATTTTTTTTAAAATAATTTTTTTTAAAACATATATTCAAAATAATTGAAATATGTTTGCAAAAAATTAAAAACTAAAAATCTTTCTTAAAAAAATAATTTGCAATTTAAATGATTTGTTCCTTTGGACCTAACCAAAATCAACGCTTATGGTGTATAATTGCTAACAAAAAGTTTTAAATTAGTAGTTAAGTACATGAGAATAACTTACTGAACCTCGAATTTTTAAAATTTAAACATTGACAAAGCATATAAAAAAGTTATTGTTTTTTCTTATGTTGTTATTGTTCTAAAAATAAAATATTTTAAAATAATATTGTTTTTAAAAATACCTATGTATATTTTTTTAAAAAATACTTTACATTATATTCAAAATAATTGAAATACCTATAGTATGTTTGCAGAAACAAAAAAATAACATTTCTTAAGAAAAATTATGTGTTCTTTACAGATCAACCAGAATAAACGCGTACGGCATGCAGTTTCTGACAAAAAAATTTGAAATAAGTAGGTATGTTGTGTACTGTACTTCGGAATTTAAAATTTTAAAATTTGACAAAGCGTATAAAAATATTGTAATTGTTTTTTCTGATGTTGCTACGATTTAGATTTCAAAATAAAATATTTTAAAATAATATTTTTTTTTTTAAAAAAACATACATTCAAAATAATTGAAAATACCTATAATATGTTCGCAAAAAAAAACTAAAAAATAATCTTAAACTTACATAAAAGTTGACGTATAATTTCTGTCAAAAAATTTAGAAATAAATAGGTACATGAATTTACATGAGAGCAACCAAAATACGCGTAACGCGATGTACTGTAATCGGATTTTTAAAGTTTACAAATTGACAAATGGTTTTTGGTTTTTCTTATATTTCTAAGATTATGTTTTAATAAAAAATATCTTATATTGAAAAAAATTCAAAATATGTATATACCTATTATATGAAATTAATAAAATTTTTTGTTCTAAATTAAAACATTCAAATAAATATTTTTGTGTATCAATTTACGGATATATAGATAGACATATTGACGTACTGCCGTATAAAAATTGTACATCGTATGCTTTAATTTAGGTAAAATAAATATTTAATTATCTACTCCTTTCATCTACTATTCTTCAAGAGGCAGTGTGGTGTAGCTGTAAAAAGAGTAGTTCACTCCTATACAAATAGGTATAATATAAAGTAAAGTAAAGAATTCAGAATCGTTTTTTGTATAATATGTACATACATTTGTAGTAAAAATTTGAGATTTTATTATTGAAATGTAGTGCTTATTTGCCTATGTAGCTACTAAATTTAAAAATGGAACAAGGGGAGGAAAAAATCATCAATATAGATATGTTATAAATCTTAAAGTTGTGATTTTAAAAAAAATCTCGACTTCTGTCAACTTAACTATTATTTTGTATTTTGGCAGAATTATGATAGGTATGTTAAATTTTGTTGTACATATTATGCTCTATGAATAAGCTTTTTAATTAGGATACAGAATACACCATCATCAAATTTTCAGAACATTATATATTAGAACACTATTTATATTTGGAATGTAAATCGCTTATTTTGTTCAATAACTGTACCACATTATACTCTCTTTAAAGCGACTTTAGCTATAGGAATAAAATTCAAAAATACAACAACGTTTTTATAACTGAAAAAATTATAAATTTTTTTTTAGCAAATTTCAAGCGCAAGAATTGTTGACAACATTGTTGCCATATATTTTATTACGTATAGGAAAAAAAATATAATTTTTCGTGTTAAATTAGTCTATTATAAATTTCAAAAAACTAATTTTGTATGTAAATTTAAAAGCAAAAATAGCTCGAATCTCGAGCACAGGGCGATACTAGTATATTTAAATCCTTTATAGTTCCATGTTTGGAACGCTATTTCTAAAAAAAAGGACATTTCTTGCCTTAGTTTAAAACCTTAGATAAAGCATATTGAAACTATATACCTAATCAGTCTTAGAAGTTAATTTTAAATTAACTTTTTAATAAGTTGGGATACTAGTATGCTATTCCAACTTTTTTTTTGTACTTCCGTATTAGTTTGAAAGATAATCGGTGATTTGTATAAAGTTTTTAAAAAACTATTTAAATTCAAAAAAACGTTAATATCTATTATAATAAAAGTTTTAATTTTATACACATATTATTAAAGCAATTAATATATAATAGATATTTTAATAAAAAAAAACATTTGTTTTTTTTGTAAAAAGTAATTAAATAATTTTTAAAGCCTTTCACTTTAATTAATTTTATATCTGCATATATTTTTTTGTCAAACATTTTGAAATTTATTTCAAAATAATTTGTTCAACAATGTAAACGTGTTGCATTTATATTATTTTACTTAATTTTACTATGATAATTATTCTAAAAATAAATATTTAAAAAAAATGTGTTTTTTTACTATAAATAATTAATTATTTAAATTAAAATTGTTTTTTTCATTTTTAAATTAATAATAATATAATAGTGGAGGCAGTCTGTTGACAAACGTTTATAATTATTATTGAATAAAATTAAATAACAATAAATTTAAAAAAAAAGTTTTTTGTAAATTACTTTTAATTGTTTTTAAAAAATAATTGTATATAGAAAAGGGAATTACATAAAACTTTTTTTTTGAAAATATCTGAAGTTCGTTATTTAAGTAACTTTATGGATATATTTTTGATTAATTACCTCAATGTAATAAACTATATAATATAATTTATGGTAGATGCTAATTTAATAGCTAATTATCGTTTAACCTGCGTTATAATTATGTATGATGTTAATTAGAGACTCGAGTAAATTAATATTCCAATATACTGTTTCTATAACTGTAGCATTATTTGATAAAAATTTAATAATATCATAATTGTATATTCCTTTTTTCACTCCTCGAGGAGTATAGAGTATTCACCAAATCATTTAGATTAAGCATCAGTTTCATTAATCATTTTGTTTATTATAAGATTATCAATTCATAAATGCTAGGTTTAGTGCGCCACCTACTGTCTTACGTAAGTGTTTTTTATATTATCTGCCATGATCTGACCCGGGTTAGAACCATAAACTTTCCATATGAAAGGTCGGTGTCTTCACCACTATACCCAATTACTCAAGTACATTTAAACTTCCATTAATTGGATTTTTAAAAGGGTTTTAGCTTGCGAACTCTCTTTGCAAAGAAAAGAAAAGAAAATGCTTTAAATGTTGGAAAGCCAATTTATAAAAATATTATACAATAAATGTAACTAAACTGTATAATATTAGCATTATACAATCATTATACAATTGGAGAAGAATGAAAGTGTGCAATCACTAGCTCTCGAAGAAGGATATAAGTGCTACCACTATTTTTCCAAGAACAGTATAAGCGCCACCACTAGTTGTATTGAAAGATATATATATATAAGTTCTCCTCTTTTAGTTCCCGATGAGAAATATAAGTGATATCATTTATACTTCCGTATGTGGAATAAATAAGTGCTATCACTAGTTCTTGATGAAAAATATATGTGCTACCACAAGTTCTTGATGATAAATAAAAGTTCTACCACTATAGCTCTCAATAAGAAATACAAGAGCTTCCACTATTTCCTGATGAGGAATATATAAGAATACTATCATAAACAGTTTCCGTTGAGGAATGTAAGTCCTACCACTAGTTCTTGATAGAGAATCTAAGAGCTACCACTAGTTCTGAATAAAGAATCTAAGTGCTTTACTATACTAGTTCTCATTAACAAATTAAAATAATAAGTTACTTTTTTTACCTTAATATACCTAGTTCTTTAGCACGAAATTTCAAAGGGATTATTACAATTTATCAAGTGACTCAGCTAAATACTGATAAGTTTAATTATAGGTATCAAAAATAACTATCTGACTAATAAGAATACAATTTCCTTTTTCAAAGTTAAAGCTAAAATTATTGTACAAAGCATAAAAAGGTTAAAAAATAAACAATTTCTTGGAATTTTTATAACTTTAACATTATCTTTGTTTATAATTTCATAAGTGTATACATACATTTATTAATCTGCTTATTGAGATATTAAATATTAGTTAAAACATAAGATATATTTATATATATATCTCTATTTTTATTAAGATACAATTTCAATGTCCAATTTATTCAACCATTACTTAATAAATGTTAGTACATACATAAGTACATATATAAAAGTTTGTATAAAAATTTCACATTAATTTTCAAGTCATAGCTACGTCATAACTCGCTATCTATGTAAAAATGTATGTGTATATTATGTATATAAATAATTTATCAAATTAAATCAATCTGTATATATATAATTTTATAAATATACATATAGAAAAGTGTAGAGTTTGTATAAATAAATAAGTATTATATTATATGTATTATATATATATTCTCTATAGAATATAGATATATATATTTTGTTGATTTGCTGAAAAGATAGAAAAGTTTTTAATGAAACAATAATGTTATACGCAAAATAGAGTATAAACTCATATAAATTTTACAAACAATACACACGAACTTATTTACATATACATATATAAAAATATTATGAGTGAGACATATTTTTAAAAAACAAAAGAAAAAGCTGGTTCCCATTGATTAGAGGTATAAAACGCCATCATTGAATGACGATTCAGTAAAAAATTCGTTTTTTATAGGTATATCAGTTTTGTTTTCATTAAATTATTTGTGGTTGTGTGTGTTTAATATTTATTTTATTCGAAAAAAAAAGCTGTTTCTCTCCGTTATTATTGTATTTTTTAAAGCTGCTTATGAGTTGTGAATTTTGATGTGATTATTATACATAAGAAATTTACAAGATACAATAATGCTCTCATTTTCTCAAAAATACATCTCTTTATTTTCATAAAAATATGTATCTGAACCCCGAAAATTTTCATGCTTCAGCTCACTACTCACGCTACCAACTGCTCAAAAATCATTTCCATATTCCATACAAAATAGAAAATATTTTACAGTAATAAAAACAAAATTGCGTAAATGAAAATCTCTCGTTTTCATTTTCATTTCACTCTTCTTCAATATTTTGGTTTCTCTTTCTATTTATTTTAATTTTATTTTTATTTCTCTTCGAAATCAAACATTTCTCAAAAATTTGAAATTTTTAGGAAATGTTGAGTTTTTTTTAGTGTTGTCGTTTTAGCGAAATAAAAGTAGTTTAGACTAAACAAAAAGATGTAAAAAAAGGCATTGAAGAGTTAAGAATCGAGAAACTAAATAATAGAATTCAAAGACATGTTGTACATATGCAGCAGGATATGTGTAATAATGAAATATCCTGCTGCTTTGGTACAAAATACGTTTAATATTTAAGTAAGTTTAATATTGGTTTTTTTTTTGCAAGACACGAAAATGTGTGAATAGTGTCTTTTATATTTGTATAAACAATATTAAGTTGATAAAAATATCAATTATATACTTAAATGCATTCGATAAATGAATCTAAAATTAATTATTATAAGACTATACGTTTTTTTCAAATTAAAGTTATATAAAATGAAAAACTCCTTATAATGACAAACATTTTACATACAGGGTTTTTGAGAACAGAATACAGATAACTATAAAAATTGGATTGGAAGAACTTTTTTAAACTATAATATGAACACAGAAGCACCTAAAAATATGCTAGATTTTTAAAGTTTTAAAAAAGATTTAAACATAAATTTTAATTCAACATAATACAGTAAAATAAAACTTCTTTCTATAATGTCTTAAGCACAATTAGCGTTACCATCGAAATTGCAAATTGTCAAAAAAAAAAAACGGATAGCTATCAAATTTCAAGTTAAAACTTGAGGAACTTTTGCGTAATTTAATTGTTAACTTTGATGGTTACTTTCATTGTGTGTATTTGTATTGTTTTCCATATGTTTAACTTTTGAAGTAGTATTACTACTTTGACAGCTTCGCTCCATTTTACCTATTTAATGTAAAAGCTTAATATTACTTCAAAGTACTTAAAAAGGACTCGACAAGGATTAAAATACTTTTTTGCTTTTTACCGAATCAAGAGTGAGTATACCGTTATAATTTTACTACATTTTTTTTTAAATTAATAACGGTAACACCTAA
Organism: Dolichopus griseipennis; assembly: GCA_963082915.1. Taxonomy (NCBI): domain Eukaryota; kingdom Metazoa; phylum Arthropoda; class Insecta; order Diptera; family Dolichopodidae; genus Dolichopus; species Dolichopus griseipennis. The sequence goes on along the minus strand of OY720442.1, from coordinate 26,794,514 downwards.
AATTCTACTCAATTATTTCCTTAATATAAATGAGATATACATAATATAACACTGTGTTTATTGTACTGTAGTCTGTCTGTACTGAATTATATGAATATATCTATGCGACATATTTGTATAGCAATAGCATAGCTAATGATTAGTGAATAGTTAAGTAAAATGAAATCGAGAGTAATTGAGTTTATTTATGAGTACATAAAGAGAAAAATAAAATATACTTGAAACTTTTTGAAATTCTATCTTTTTATTAAATACAAAAATTCAGTCTGCTCAGATATGTGCTACTAAGTAGACATTCTTCCTAAAAATTAAATATAATTAATTAAT